>CANTUQ010000208.1:8570000-9170000 GCA_947683425.1 Excoecaria cochinchinensis | reverse complement strand
TGAAAAATTGGAGGATCCAGGTAGTTTCACTCTACCCTGTGAAATTGGTGAAGATTTTTATGGAAATGCTTTATGTGATTTGGGTGCTAGCATAAATTTGATGCCTTATTCTATTTGCAGGAAGCTTAATCTTGGAGAGCTCAAGGAGATGGGAATGAGACTCCAACTTGCAGATAGGTCGGTGAGGAGACCAAAAGGGGTGATTGAAGACTTGTTAGTGAAAGTGGGGAAATTCATTTTCCCGGTAGATTTTGTGGTGATGGAAATGGAAGAGGATCGCAAGGTACCACTCATTGTGGGGAGGCCATTTTTGAACATAGCAAAGGCGTTGATCGATGTAAATGGTCAAACGGTCACCTTAAGGTTTAATAATAAAGATATGATAGTGGACATGAATAAGGCTCAAAAGTATCCGTCGAGTGATTTGGAGGAGTCTATCTATTTTGTAGACACAGTGGATGAGTGTGTACAAGAAGTTCAAGAAAAGGTGTTGGGAGCTGATCCAGTGAATGTGAGTTTGATACATTCATTGGAGGATGAAGAGTGGGAAGAAGAGCTGAGGAGAGAAGTGATAGCAGCCGTGGAGAAAGAAGAGGAAGAAGATGAATCATAGAAATAAGAGCTTAATCCCCACAAGGGGGATTCAAATTTTGAACTTAAACCCCTTCCTTCTCATTTAAAATATGTGTTTTTAGAGAATGAGAAAAAGCCAGTGATTATTTCCTCTTTGTTGACAGGTATTGAGGAAACGATGCTGCTTGAGGTGCTGAAAAAGTACAAGAAGGCCATCGGATGGGAGACGTTGGATTTGAAAGGAATTGATCCAAGCTACTGTACTCACCGGATTTCGATGGAGGAGGAATGTAAGCCGGTTGCTCAGCCTCAAAGGAGACTCAATCCGGCAATGCAAGAGGTGGTGAAGAAGGAGGTACTGAAACTCCTTGACTTAGGCATTATCTATCCTATTTCTAACAATTAATGGGTTAGTCCAGTGCAGAGTGTGCTTAAGAAAGGGGGATGACTGTGGTTATGAATAAGCTGAATGAATTGATTCCAACTCGTATTGTTACGGGGTGGAGAGTCTGTATCGATTTTAAAAGGTTAAACAATGCCACAAGAAATGACCATTTCCCCTTGCCATTTATTGACCAAATGTTAGAGAGGCTAGTGTGACGCGTGCCGGATCCCGATGCGCCGCCCTTTCGGACCGCCCGCACGTGGGCGATCGGGGCATTTGCGGGTCCGTTGGCATCTTGCAATAAATCGCAAGTGCGTCTATGTTGAGCAACACGGAGGTTTCATGGAGTCGCCACCCAATAGAACATTGGGAAAGTTTCTCTCGCCTCGGAGAGCCTAAGACTGCGCTTTTTATCCATATTGAGCCATGAGGCCTAGGATTAGCGCAAAAGCCTCGTGACTCAAGAAGTATCTTGAAGGATAACCTCTAACCTCTCGAGCCCAAAGACCAGAGCTGGGTCCGGGATTTCTCATCTATTTCTACCTCGATTAATTTATGATTGAATTTTAATTGTCATTAATTCGCTCTCTCTCCACACAATGCAATTAATTTAAGGCGCATTTATTCATGTTAGGAAAATCATAAATTAGCAAGTAAAGCAATGAATTACAATAATACAAGGAGCGGAATACAACTCCCATTTAAAAGTGCAAACATACATAAAACCGGGGAATTTATTAATGATGAGGACTTTGGTCCCCGCATGCACAATTAAAGAAAATATTCTGGATGTGATGATTTTATTTGGGATGAAAATTAGGACATTGGTCCCATTTTATTATGAAAAATCTAAATTAATTTAGTAAGAAATATTTTTATGATCTTTATTTAGGTGCGCATAGGAAAACATTTTATTTAGTGAATATATACAAGGAAATTAAAAATATAAACGAAATGAGAATTAAAAATGTATAAAGGAAATACCAAACCCCGCAACTCCTCCTTCATGTGCATGGATGCTCAAATGAGAATAAAACAATGATTTGCAACCAAAAATCAAAAAGAAATTCATGTTAGTGATTAAGCCAACAAAATAATATGACATAAAAAGATAATATGTACCATGAAAATATAATATGCATAAAATAATCATGATGTAATTTAACATGCATAAGATGAGAAAGTATCATGGCACATGCAACTTATTAATATTAGTAATTAACATACATGGAAGGTTATTGACAATCAATTTTATTATAGTTAAGACATGAATAAATGTGTAACATGAGAATAATTCCACTTGACATGCATAACTAGCATAAAATAATGACTATAACATTCATACATGCAAAAGAAAACATAATAATAAACATGATATAGCATTAAGAAATTAAAGGTATTTACAACCTAAAATATGCATAATTACATGAACAAAGAATAATTTGATATAAAAAAAATTAATAGAATTTAAAAAGCTTATTTGTTATATGAATAATTGAAGATAAAAAATAAGAAGAAGAATATGGAGACTAAGAGAATTTACATGTTTAATATGTTAATTGGAAGCAAAAATAAATGAAATTAACAAGATAATTAATGAGTAAAACCAAGAATAATTACCCTCAAATTCAGTTTTGTAGAATTGAAGATAGAAGTGTTGAATTCCTTGTCTTCTCTTGTGAAAATCCTTAGAAAATAGCTTGAAAACTTGAAGAAAAGCTCTTGGAAACAAGTGTGTAAGATGGATTTTTTTCTCTCAACTCAAAGCTCCAAAATTCAGTTTTTTTTTCTCCAAAATGTTCCTGATCCGTCCTCCCCCTGTTCTGAATTTTTCTAGTGTTTTTAATCATCAAAAACTACCCAAAAACCACCAAAAACCGTCCAAAAACGGTTGAAAATCGAGTGGGGGTCGAAAAGTGGGCGAAATGGGCGAAGTGGGGCGTCAATCGGCGAGAGATCGTGCGCGTCGCGCACGTTTCCGCGCGATCTGCGCGGAGTTTCCGCGTACGACGTGCGCGGGGCGAGCGACGCCCTGCGCGTCGCTCGCGCGGAGCGCCCGACGCCCAGGGCGTCGGACGCGCGGAGCGCACGGAAATTCGCGACGGCCCTTGGCCGTCGCCTTTTCGTCGCGATTATTTTCCCCCCATTTTCCATTTTTCCTACTTTCTTCATTTTTTCATCATTTTTCACCTTTTTTTTTTTTTTTTTTTTTTTTTTTAAAATACCCTCAACCTAAAACACACTTTTTCTTCTTCAAAATAATTTAAAAAATATTTTTAAAATATTTTTAAAATACCCTTTTTACTCACCGAAAAGACAAGGAAAATCACTTCTGAACTCCAATCTTTTTGCCTATAAGCCGGCATAGCTAAATTTCATCATCGGGTAATCCTGATCAAGGCTACTCGGGACCCGGTGTCTACAGCTAGCAGGGAATAAGTTTTACTATTTTTTAGATGGGTACTCGGGATATTTGCAAATCCCTATAGCCCCTGAAGACCAAGAGAAAATAACTTTTACCTGCCCTTATGGCACATTCGCCTATAGGAGAATGCCTTTCGGATTATGTAATGCACCGGCTACGTTTCAACAGTGTATGATGGCTATATTTCATGACTTCATAGAGAAATTCATGGAGGTATTCATGGACGATTTCACTATATATGGGGCTGATTTTGAGAGTTGTTTAGAGCATCTTGATTTAGTGCTAGGGAGGTGTGAAAAGACCAACTTAGTTTTGAATTGGGAAAAATGCCACTTTATGGTGAGAGAAGGCATTGTGCTTGGGCACAAAATTTTTGAGAAAGGGATAGAGGTCGATAAGGCCAAGGTAGAGGTGATAGAAAAGTTGCCACCCCCGACTAGTGTTAAGGGCATTAGGAGTTTCTTAGGACATGCAGGGTTTTACCATCGTTTTATCAAAGATTTTTCAAATATTGCTAAACCCTTGTCCAATTTGCTCATGAAAGATGCTCCTTTTGATTTTGATAGTGAGTGCATGCTAGCTTTTGATACTTTGAAACGACGGCTCATTTCAGCCCCGGTGATTATATCTCCGGATTGGAATTTGCCGTTTGAATTAATGTGTGATGCTAGTGACTTTGCAGTTAGGGCAGTGCTTGGACAGCGGCGGGATAAGGTATTTTGTGCAGTTTATTATGCCAGTCACACCTTGACAGGGGCACAGGTTAATTACACCACCACTGAGAAAGAGCTTCTTGCAATCGTGTATGCTTTTGAGAAGTTCAGGCCGTATCTGCTGGGTGCAAAAATCGTGGTGTGGTCAGACCATACAACTTTGAGAAATTTGTTTGCCAAGAAGGAATCTGTAGACACTGGGTCCTGAGTCAGCCTAGATCGAAGTTACCCAATGATGATAATTGCCTTCACAGGCTTAAAAGGTTAAAAGTGATGATTTTCTCGTCAAATTTGCATTTTTGAGTGAAAAATTAGAAAATAATAAAAATATATTTAAAAATTTAATTTTGAAAAATGGGGGCTTAAAATTATAGTGTTTTTAGTCAATTTATAATTTAAAAAATGAAAAAAAATAATAAAAAAAAATAAAAAAAAATTCGGACCGCGAGTGTCGGGCGCGGCAGCGCTGGCGCCCAGCTCACAGGCGCTGGCGCCCAGCACGCAGACGCCCAGGCGCCCAGCGCGCTGGGCGCGATTTGGCGATGCGCAGCTTCGCCAATGCCGCGCGTCGCTAAAGAGCGACGTGCAGCGCTGCGCGCCGCACCGTGCGCCTCAGCGCGCGGATTTCGCCACCCTGGTCGCCGCGTGAGTCCTCGTCGCTCTATAGCGACGGGCGGCGTCCCTCTAGCGACGGCTCCCTGGCCGTCGGTATAGGGTCTGTTACCCTATTTTCCATTTTTTCAGCCTTTTTCCGATTTTTTCACCCAAAAATCCGTTTTTATCCCAAAATTAAGGGTTTTTGACTTCAAATAAAATTCCAAAATATTTTTTATAGATTATTAATTAATAAAACTTGATTTTATCCCCAAAAAATAAAGGAATTTGAATAAAATTAGGTTTGTTTTCCTTAATTAAATTAGGGCAACATTTTCTATTCTTTAAATACTTTATGATGAAAAATCAAGGGGAGCCTCCACTACTTTTTTTTACATCAGAATTTCCAGCATTTCTCTTCCTCTTTGATTTCTTTTCAAAATTTCAGATTTTCTCTTTTTAATTAATAAGGTTTAATTGAAATTGAAAGGCCAATTTTCAATTGTTAATTATTCCAATTAATTTCTTTGTTTTTGCTCCATAAACACAAGAAATTAATCATCATTTTGACATCAATTTCTTTTTAATCTTAAGCATACAAATCAATTCCTTTGTTTTTCTTCATAAACAAAGAGAATTAATTTTATTGATTATTCTTTCAAGCAATTTTCCGGAAAATTATCACTTTTCCTTCATCAAATCCAATATTCTGAGGGTAAATATTCTTGGCTCCATTTCTATTTTATTTTATTTTTATTTAATTTATTCATATATATTTTATTGTTTTTATTGATTTATTTATTGTTTTCATCTATTCATTTGTTATATTGATCTTATATTTGTTCCATTTAATTGTTTATATATGATTTGATTTTTATTCACGTGAATATTGTCTTTTTAATTCCTAACATGTAAATAATTTATTTTGATTCCTCATTATTTTTAACATGCAAATAATTAATTAATTTAAACTAATCTTTTTGCCATGTAAATGGTTTGTATTAATCATGAACACATCAATTAACCTTGTTATATATCATTATTATTTTCATCATTCCTTTGTTTACTAATTTTATCATTGTTACATGATTTTATTATCATTTGTTTATTTATTCATTCATTATTTTTCACATATCATCATTATTTTCATCATGTGTATATTTTCATGTACTAATTAATTAACATGTTTTATTTTATTTTCATCACATCATTAAATCATTTATCATATATAATCCATGTTTCTCATTTTATTTTGGTTTGTTAATATTTTTGATTCCATTGTCATTTTTTTCATATCACCTTATTTTATTTTAATTTGTTATTCATTATTTTGTATGTTTAATTGATTTAATCACTAACGTTGTTTTAATTGTATTTTGTTTTTATGTCTAAACTCATTTTTTCCGCTTGGGCGTTTTTGCGAGCACATCGGGAGGTCCAAAAAGGCTCATTTGGTTTGTAATATTTTATTTAATTTTGCCATATAATTTTCTTGTAAAATTCTTTATTTAGGCACGCTAAAAAGAAAATCACAAAAACGTTTCTATTAATTAACTTGACATTTTTTTTCTAAATAAAAGGGGACCAATGTCCTAGTTTTTTATACCCAAATAAATCATCACATCAAAATTGTTTCATAATAAATATGCATGCGAGGACCAATGTTCTCACTATTAATGAATAACCCGTTTTATGCATGTATTTCATTTTTATAAATGGGAGTTGTATTCCGCTCCTAGTGTTATTGTAATTTATTTTGAATGCTTTATTTTGGATTTTGCTTACATTTACCGCTTTTGATATGAATGATTGCGCCTTTAATTTAAATTGCATTGTGTGAAAAGTTGATGAAACAATAAATTCAAAACTTAATTATAATATTAATCAAGGTACGAATAAATGAGAAGTCCCGAACCCTGCTCTGGTCTTTGGGCTCAAGAGGCTAGAGGTTATCCTCCAAGACACCTCTTGTGTCACGAGACTTAGACGTTAATCCTAGGCCTCATGGCCCAATATGGATAAAATGCGCAAGTCTTAGGCTCTCCGAGGCGAGAGAAACTTTCCCAATGTTCTATTGGGTGGCGACTCCATGAAACCTCCTTGTTGCCCAACATAGACGCACTTGCGATTTATCGCAAGCTGTTGACGGACCCACAATTGCCCCGATCGCCCACGTGCGGGCGGTCAAGCGGGCGGCCGCGGGGATCCGGCGCGCGTTACAGTGGCAACTCCGCTGGGGACATACTCGAGACTTTGATTCGAAAGTACCTTGATTAAAAATCATAATTGAGTTTTAATTCAAAAATTTCATCTTCTTTCAAAACTGCATTGCATCTCATTAGAGCCTTAGATCTATGCTAGTTTGGTCCCTCTTTTAGCCCCGGTGCGTTCCTGAAGCACCTCCTCATTTTCACTCAATTTGGGGAAGTGTTAAGGATAATCACCAGCCCAAGCCACGTACCTCAATGGTATATCAAAATGGTGACCCGATCGGTCGCTACGCTCGTGATGAGCTAGACCCGTCGGCAGGGATCATGCTTGGGTAGCCTCAAAGAAACATCTCCCTTGTCCAAAGCTCATGTAATGGCTGTAGTCACTTTCCATAGGTGAAATGAACCGTAATCTCATGCTTGCTGTATGGATCCTCATGTATTGGATGAGTCCAAATGTCTCGCTTGGTAACCTAGCCAAAGGCTATCATGCCCCGGTAGGGCCATGTCGAAATTTATGGACCGTCCGAATACGTGACGATCACTATCCATCCGCTTGTACATTAGTATAGGAGTGTTATGCTATCGGTTTTTCACCGCGCACCATACGTGTCCATTGGGTTCCACGTTAATCCATGGATCAAGCCTACCTAGGAAAGAGACCGCACTACCACGTGTGTGGGAGATATAAGGTTGGAAGGATCTATCTGCTTGCATGTGTTTGTCTATGTTGCATCAGCACGAGCATGCATTGCATTTAATCATGCACCATCTTAACAATTTTTGCATTTCAGCCATCATAAATTCTCCTGGGTGGTCTAGAGATCCCGACGGACGGTTAAGAAGGACGCCGCTTTTGGGGTTAACAGAGTTAGTGTTGGATCAGAGTTCAGATTCAATCTTAGAAAATAGTGTGAGGTTTTCTCTCGAATCATCAACAGAAGTAAGCACGGCTAATCCATCAAATGAGTCTGATGCAACCCGGGCAATAATTGCTGAGGAGGTAGGAAAGAGGATGGAGGAATTTGAAGCCCGCATGATTGCAATGATGGGCAATCTTGCCACCATAATAGCTGGGCAACAAGCTGCTGCTGCCCCTATCCGAGTACCAGCTGAACAAGGGGTTGTAAGAGAAGAGCATCCTGCTGTAGTTAACCAACCAATGGTTGACCCACCTGTTGTTGAGCAAAGAGTGCCTGCACCTATTGAGCGCAGAGAGGGCCCCAGGTCTGAAGCTGAGTTTGGGGGAGATGAGCTAGAGGAGCATACAGTAGCTAAAGAGAAGTCACTGAAACTGGATGAGGCAACGTGGAGGAAAATGGAAGAGAGATTTGAGGCCATGGCAAGGATGATGACCGTGGGAAAAGGAATGAACCCGGAAGACCGAGAGCTAGATGGGGATGACCTGATTCCCCAGAATTTTAAGATGCCGGATATTCCCAAATTTGATGGCACCTCTGATCCTGCCGCACACATCAAGCAATACTCGCTGGTCATGAAGGGAACGTCCTTAACAAGAAAGCAAAAGATAGAGTATTTCTGCTTGAGTCTCACAGGAGCTGCTATTGATTGGTACCATGGGCTTGAAAGGAGGTCCAAGGAGGATTGGGACTTGCTAACCGAAGAGTTCCTTAAGCAGTACGATTGCAGTACCCGGATGGAGGTCACTTTGAAAGATCTCGAGTTGCTACAATAGAAGGCTGGGGAGTCCTTCCACGAGTACCTTACTCGGTGGAGAAACCGGGTTATGGAGATGAAACGCAAACCGGACACTTCTGATCAGATCCGGCTGTTCATTCGAAATGCCAGCCCCTACTTGAGAGATGGATTGAAAATGAAGGGACTGAAAGACTGGGAATCCCTGAAGGATATCGCCATAGAAGCAGAGGGAGAATATTTAGCCAAGAGGGCAAACAGCGAGTCCTATGCCAGGAAGGGATACAGCAATCAAGGGACAGCCAAGCCAGCAAGTTCCAGCAGTGGTAACAGAGTTGGGAAGACTGCCGAGGTGTCTGCAACCGGGGTAAATCATAGGTATTTCTCCAACTTGGGTAGGCCTTTATCATGGGTACTGAAGAGGCTAATAAAAGAAGGAAAATTGCGGCCCCTATCACCTAGGCCGGCCAAGACCCAGGGATAGCCATGGCACAAAGAGAATGAATACTGCGCATTCCACCAACATACCGGGCATTTGACAGATGATTGTATAACACTAAGACATCGGGTCCAAGATCTAATTGACAACAAGCAGATCACCGATCCTGAGCAGAGGGAAAGCAAGAAGAAGTCCGGTTATAATACAGTGCCACCTCCAATCTTTATGATTGGATCGAGCCTATCAGAATGGTATGTGATGCAAGACCTATATGGAAATGAGTATGTCGCTATTACTCGCCCTGCAGTGGATGGAGAAGGGGTTTCCATGGCAGCAATAGACTGTTGGTCCACTAGTGAGAGTGGAGATGATGAAGATGAGAAAAATGGAGAGTTTACGGATCCGTGGGATTCAGAGGAAGGAGAAAGAGTAGAAGCAGTAACAAGAAGTGGGAGGGTCATTCCAGAAGCCGAGAAGCAGCAGGACCCAGCACAAGCAATCGTAGAGAAGGAGCCGGAAGAAAATTCAATATTGAAGCAACTAAAAAAGACCACGGCTCAGATATTTATTTGGGACCTCTTGAGACAGTCCCCCTCTCACCGACAGAAGTTAGTTGAAGCATTGAGTGTATCCACCGTAGCAACTACAATCTCTCCATCCGAGCTTTTAGACCTTGTAAAGGGGGGATCCGGGGAGAAGTTGGTTTTTTCTGATGCAGACCTACCAACAGAGGGTCGTAGCCACAACCGACCTTTGTACATCAAGGCACAGATCAATGGTAAACACACCGCTTGCATCATGGTTGATGACGGGTCGTCAATAAATGTTTGCCCTTTGGTAGCGCTTCAGGCCTTCGGGATGGATGAGAGTATGTTAAGCAAATCTGACCTGACCATCACTGCCTACGACAATTCTAAGAGGCAAGCATTAGGCACTTTCAAAGCTTTGGTAAAGACGGGGCCTATTGAGACAGAAACGGATTTTGTGGTTCTACCGATCCCAGCAAACTTCTCAGCTCTGCTTGGAAGACCGTGGTTCCATAAGTTAGGAGGAGTGCCATCTACCTTACACCAGATAATTAAGATACCTCATGAAGGAGAGGTAGTGACCATTAAAGCAGCAAGAGAGAACCAAGTGTCTGCTTTGGAGATCTCTAATCAGCCATTCAGTGGCTTTCATGTATCAGTGATCGGAGTAGAGCAAAGCTTAGAAGGTAGCCCTCAAGTGGTGAATATGCTGAAAAAGATGCACTTCCTCCCAGGGGCTGGTTTGGGAAAAGAGTCACAAGGACTGCAGGATGCTATCACTACACGTGGTCAGAAAGATCGAAAGGGGTTGGGCTACAAAGGAAAGTATGGTAAGAAGAAAGTGTCAGGGAAGATTCCCCATATTTCAGAGAGCTTTGTTCCATCATCATCGGTTTGTGCTTACACCGGAGAAGAAGAGCCGCAGTGGGTAGATGGGAAGATTACCCCGGGTTTTGAAATTTTCAATGATGTCTTTGATTGGGAAATCGGAGTTGTTAAAGCTGTAGAGAACTTTTGGGATGAGGAGATTATGACCCAATGCAGCATCTGGGATAGAGATGAATCCGAAGAGATTGTAACTGATAAGCTGTTAGCCACCAGACTTAAGGGGAAGGAGAAGATAGTGGAACCAGAGCCGAAGAGTGAAGATCTCAAGATTTCACCAAGCCAGGAAGCCAAAGCACAGTCAGCTGCAGCATCGGCGTTGACTGAAGTTGATAGTCATTTAGATTCTCTTTTTATACCAGAACTCTTTGAGGACAATGTTAATGTTTCTGATTATGTTAATGAGATGAATAACTTTGCTTACTTGTGTGATATTTCTGATGATTTCATTTCGCATGATCATAAGCATGATGCATTCATTTTTTATATTAATTCAACTGGCACAACTGCATTTAATCTCGGAACTTTGGAAAATCCAAAGGAAATTTTGCTAGCATCAGACATAACTCCTGAAGAGAGAATAAAATTTGAGAGAATATTAAAAAAATATGAAAAAGTCTTTGCCTAGACCTATGAGGATATGTCGGGAATAGATCGAGATGTTGCCGAACATGCCATCCCAACTTACCCAGAGTTTAAACCAGTCAAGAAAAAGCTTCGGAGGCTTAGGCCAGAGTGGGCACAGAAAGTGAAAGAGGAGATCCATAATCAGATTGACGCTAAGTTCCTGATAGAGGTTCAATACCCAACATGGTTAGCTAATGTGGTTCCTGTAGCTAAGAAGGACGGTAAGGTTCGAGTATGCGTTGACTATCGAGACCTGAACAAGGCCTGTCCGAAAGATGATTTCCCTCTTCCTCATATTGATGTGCTAGTAGATAGTGCTACTGCTTGCATGATGTATAGCTTTGTGGATGGATACGCAGGGTACAATCAAATTCTTAACAAGATAGTGGACCGGATCAAGACAGCCTTTATCACCGAGTGGGGGACATATGCCTACCGAGTTATGCCTTTTGGGTTGAAACATGCAGGAGCGACTTATCAGAGGATGGCGACCAAGGTTCTCAATGACTTAATCCACAAGGAAGTGGAGGTGTACGTTGATGACATGATGATTAAGTCGGCTACCAGGGAAGGTCACTTTGAGGCTTTAGAAAAGTTCTTTCAAAGAATTAGCAAGTACGATTTGCGCCTCAATCCCAAGAAGTGCCTTTTTGGAGTTACATCAAGAAAGTTGTTAGGCCATGTAGTAAGCCAGAGGGGAATCGAGGTAGATCCCAATAAAGTCAAAGCCATAAGAGAGATGCCAGTGCCCAAGAAGGAGAAGGACGTCAGAAGTTTCTTAGGAAAGCTTCAGTACATCAGCCGATTTATTGCCAAGCTAACTTCAGTATGTGAGCCTATTTTCAAGCTTCTTAGGAAGAATCAGCCGATGATATGGAACGATGACTGTCAACTGGCCTTTGACACCATTAAGGACTATCTGCTAAATCCTCCGGTACTAAGACCACCACGCCGTGCCAAACCACTAATCCTGTACCTGGCTGTGGAAGATAACTCAGTGGGTGCTATGATGTCTCAAGAGGACGATTTTGGTGTGGAGTTTGCAGTTTATTATCTTAGCAAGAAATTCCTGCCGTACGAAGCCAAATATGTAGAGGTAGAAAAGATTTGTTTAGCAGTTATCTGGGCTTCTAAGAAGTTGCGGCACTACTTTCATTCCTTCAAGGTACAAACGGTTGCCAAACATAATCCGCTCAGATACCTCCAAGAAGCACCCTCTCTACTAGGGAAGATGGGAAGATGGTTACTCCTGTTGCAGGAATTTGATATTGAGTACATAACCAAGAAAACCATTAAGGGAAGAGCGGTAGCAAAATTCTTAGCCGAGCATCCTATTGAGGGAGATCAGTTTGAATACAACTTCCCAGTTGAAGATGTCACGGCTATAGCAGTGCAAGGATGGCAATTATTCTTTGATGGAGCAGTCAATAATAAGGGAGCAGGCGTAGGAGTTATTCTTACGACCCCAGATGGTGAAAGACTACCATTGGCTAAGAAGTTGAGGTATAAGGCTACCAATAATGAAGCAGAATATGAAGCTTGCATCTTTGGATTAGAAGCATTACTCGCTCTGGGGGCAGAGACCGCAGAAGTATTTGGAGATTCTTCCTTGGTAATTCATCAGATCAGAAGGGAGTGGTCAGTCAAGGAAGAAAGGTTGTTGCCTTATGTGAAGCGCTTGAGAACGTTGAGCATCCAGTTCGAGATTTGCACTTTCCACTTCATCCCCAGAGACGAAAATCAGTTAGCTGATGCTCTAGCAACATTAGTGTCTATGTGGGATAACCCAATAGGAGTTGCGATGAAACCCGTGCTGATTTATAGTTCGGAAAGACCTTGCTTTGAAGCTGAACAGGTGATGGACATTGAGGCCATTGATGGAAATCCATGGTATTATGACATTCAGAATTATTTAGAGAGATCAGTCTTTCCAGAGGAAGCCACTGAGAAGGACCAAAGAATGATCAGGAAGTTATCCACTCAATTCATCAGTGTTAATGGCACTTTGTATAAAAGGCAAACTGATGGTATCCAGTTAAGATGTCTGGCAGAGAAAGAAGCTAAAAGACTTATGGAAGAGGTTCACGCCGGGGTTTGTGGAGCTCACATGAATGGCTTAGCCTTAGCAAAGAAGATCACGCGCCAAGGGTTTTATTGGCTCACAATGGATACAGATTGTTCAAAATTTGTGAAGCAATGCCAGTTATGCCAACAGTACGCGAATTTGAGGCATGTGCCAGTTTCAGAGTTACATAACTTAACATCTCCATGGCCATTTGCAGCATGGGGAATAGACATCATAGGCGAAATCCATCCCACGGCGTCCAATGGGCACAGATACATCATAGTCGCAATCGACTATTTTACCAAATGGGTCGAGGCAGAATCCTTCAAGAAGATTGACGCAAGGGACATGGCCAAGTTCATAGAGAGGAATTTGATTTGCAGGTATGGCCTCCCTCATCACATAGTGTCCGACAATGGGGTGCAGTTCATGGGAGAAACCAGAAAACTTCTCGAGAAGTATGGTGTCAAGCATCATAAATCCTCTCCCTACTGACAGCAAGCGAATGGGGCAGTAGAGGCCGCGAATAAGAATATAAAGAAGATCCTGTCCAAGATAGTCCAAACTTACAAGGACTGGGCTGAAAAGTTACCCTTTGCCCTATGGGGATACAGAACAACGGTGAGGACGTCTACAGGCACTACACCATTTTCCCTGGTATACGGAACAGAAGCAGTGTTGCCGGTAGAGATAGAGCTTAAATCGCTAAGGGTGGTCATGGAAGCCCAAATCCCGGAGGCCGAATGGGCGCAGCAGAGGCTACAGCACTTGAATTTACTGGATGAGAGTAGGCTGAAAGCTTATTATCATAATCAGATTTACCAGAAGAGATTGGCAAGAACTTTCGGAAAGAAGGTGAGAAAGCATCCGTTGAAAGAAGGGGACTTGGTGTTCAAGCAGATGAGGCCAGGCATACCAGATATTAGAGGGAAATTCAGACCTACCTGGGAAGGGTCGTATATCCTTAAGAAGCTGCTGTCCAAGGGAGCTGCAATCTTGTCGGATAGTGATGGGAACGAATTCAAAGAACCGATCAATGTCGACAGACTCAAAAGGTTCCACGGCTAAAGACCAAAATAAAAAGAAGAGAATAAAATGCCCTGCAAGTCGAAAACCGAAAAGAGGCGGCTGTGCTAAAATTGGGCGCCTCGACAGGGTGAAAACCGAAAAAAGGCATCCTGTGCAAAAATTAGAGGCATTAGAGAAAATATTTAATCGAGAAAACCCGAGAGGGCCGATTAATAACAGGAGTTTGAGCCCACTCCGAGATTAGGTGTAGTCATATGCTTTTGAATTCTTGTCAAATGAAAATCATGTATGGTGAAATCATATAGAAATGTATACAATTTTGCAATGAATAAAAGAATACATTTTCATTGATCTTTCAGTTCTGTCTTAAAAAGAAATATACCAATTGTTCATCTAATGATTATTGCTCAGTCCCTTCATTGGATATGTGCTATTTGCTCTTAACAGAAGCTTTGGTGATAAAAAATAAAAAATAAAAAAACAAAACAAAACAAAGAAGGCCGTTAGAGATGAAAACCGTAACTGGCTCTCTAAGCAAAAGTTAGGCCAAAGGGTAGGGTGAAAACCTGGAAATAGGCAGTCTGCCCTACAAAAAAAAAATAAATAAATAAATATAAATATAAAATAAACAAAAGCCGCTGGATTGGGTTGGGTCCATTCCAGGAAAAAGTTAGGCAAAGGGTTGTGTGAAAATCCCATAAGAGACGCATTTCCCGCAAAGAAAAGCTAGTGTGAAAATCCACAAGGGACGCACTACCTTTAAAACAATGACGTTCAATGCCTAGAGCGATAAGGCGGCGTTACTTCAGATGATCTTCTTTCAATCAAGTAACTTACAATACAGAACATGAAACAGAATCCCGGGTAAATGATCATTGACCAGGGGGGGCAAGGATATATACCAGACGTCTCTTTCAGAAAACTTGTCGACGATCCTCAGGTTTCAGGGGGCATTGTAGAGCAGGAAGGCTACAACCTCAGCGAAGCATGGACCACCTAGGGCATAGTCTATACAATGTTGCAAGCATTTGCATTCCATATCATGCACACGTGATTTCTTGTATATTCCTATGCATACAATCTTGCAGGAGAAATCGGCGGGGAACACCAACAAAAGCCGAGTGACGACACCAGTCCAAACATCTAAAGGAGCACAGTACCAAAATTCACAGCGGTTAGCACGATGGCGGCACAACCCACAAGAGGTTGGCACGACCACGGCACTACCAATTCACAGCGGTTAGCACGATGGCGGCACAACCCACAAGAGGTTAGCACGATCACGGCACTACCAATTCACAGCGGTTAGCACGATGGCGGCACAACCCACAAGAGGTTGGCACGACCACGGCACTACCAATTCACAGCGGTTAGCACGATGGCGGTACAACCCACAAGAGGTTGGCACGACTATGGCACTACCAATTCACATAGGTTAGCACGATGGCGGCACAACCCACAAGAGGTTAGCACGACCACGGCACTACCAATTCACAGCGGTTAGCACGATGGCGGCACAACCCACAAGAGGTTAGCACGACCACGGCACTACCAATTCACATAGGTTAGCACGATGGTGACACTACCCACAAGAGGTTAGCATGACCACAGCATTACCAGCTACAACCAAAAGACAGCAACAACTATCGTTACAATTCCATCAAGTAGGAAGATCGGCGCCTCAGGTACGCGTCTCTTTCCTTTTCTTCTTTGAGTTTAGGCTCACCTAGACACTAGTGTACTAGATTCCCCTAAACCGGGGGCAACTGTAGACACTGGGTCCTGAGTCAGCCTAGATCGAAGTTACCCAATGATGATAATTGCCTTCACAGGCTTAAAAGGTTAAAAGTGATGATTTTCTCGTCAAATTTGCATTTTTGAGTGAAAAATTAGAAAATAATAAAAATAAATTTAAAAAATTAATTTTGAAAAATGGGGGCTTAAAATTATAGTGTTTTTAGTCAATTTATAATTTAAAAATGAAAAAAAAAATAATAAAAAAAATTTCGGACCGCGAGTGTCGGGCGCGGCAGCGCACTGGCGCCCAGCTCGCGGGCGCCCAGGCGCCCAGCGCACTGGGCGCGATTTGGCGACGCGCAGCGTCGCCAATGCCGCGCGTCGCTAAAGAGCGACGCGCAGCGTTGCGCGCTGCGCGCCGCACCGTGCGCCTCAGCGCGCGATTTCCGCGCCTCAGCGCGCGGATTTCGCCCGCCTGGTCGCCGCGTGAGTCCCCGTCGCTCTATAGCGATGGGCGGCGTCCCTCTAGCGACGGCTCCCTGGCCGTCGGTATAGGGTCTGTTACCCTATTTTCCATTTTTTCAGCCTTTTTCCGATTTTTTCACCCAAAAATCCGTTTTTATCCCAAAATTAAGGGTTTTTGACTTCAAATAAAATTCCAAAATATTTTTTATAGATTATTAATTAATAAAACTTGATTTTATCCCCAAAAAATAAAGGAATTTGAATAAAATTAGGTTTGTTTTCCTTAATTAAATTAGGGCAACATTTTCTATTCTTTAAATACTTTATGATGAAAAATCAAGGGGAGCCTCCACTACTTTTTTTTACATCAGAATTTCCAGCATTTCTCTTCCTCTTTGATTTCTTTTCAAAATTTCAGATTTTCTCTTTTTAATTAATAAGGTTTAATTGAAATTGAAAGGCCAATTTTCAATTGTTAATTATTCCAATTAATTTCTTTGTTTTTGCTCCATAAACACAAGAAATTAATCATCATTTTGACATCAATTTCTTTTTAATCTTAAGCATACAAATCAATTCCTTTGTTTTTCTTCATAAACAAAGAGAATTAATTTTATTGATTATTCTTTCAAGCAATTTTCCGGAAAATCATCACTTTTCCTTCATCAAATCCAATATTCTGAGGGTAAATATTCTTGGCTCCATTTCTATTTTATTTTATTTTTATTTAATTTATTCATATATATTTTATTGTTTTTATTGATTTATTTATTGTTTTCATCTATTCATTTGTTATATTGATCTTATATTTGTTCCATTTAATTGTTTATATATGATTTGATTTTTATTCACGTGAATATTGTCTTTTTAATTCCTAACATGTAAATAATTTATTTTGATTCCTCATTATTTTTAACATGCAAATAATTAATTAATTTAAACTAATCTTTTTGCCATGTAAATGGTTTGTATTAATCATGAACACATCAATTAACCTTGTTATATATCATTATTATTTTCATCAGTCCTTTGTTTACTAATTTTATCATTGTTACATGATTTTATTATCATTTGTTTATTTATTCATTCATTATTTTTCACATATCATCATTATTTTCATCATGTGTATATTTTCATGTACTAATTAATTAACATGTTTTATTTTATTTTCATCACATCATTCAATCATTTATCATATATAATCCATGTTTCTCATTTTATTTTGGTTTGTTAATATTTTTGATTCCATTATCATTTTTTTCATATCACCTTATTTTATTTTAATTTGTTATTCATTATTTTGTATGTTTAATTGATTTAATCACTAACGTTGTTTTAATTGTATTTTGTTTTTATGTCTAAACTCATTTTTTCCGCTTGGGCGTTTTTGCGAGCACATCGGGAGGTCCAAAAAGGCTCATTTGGTTTGTAATATTTTATTTAATTTTGCCATATAATTTTCTTGTAAAATTCTTTATTTAGGCACGCTAAAAAGAAAATCACAAAAACGTTTCTATTAATTAACTTGACATTTTTTTTCTAAATAAAAGGGGACCAATGTCCTAGTTTTTTATACCCAAATAAATCATCACATCAAAATTGTTTCATAATAAATATGCATGCGAGGACCAATGTTCTCACTATTAATGAATAACCCGTTTTATGCATGTATTTCATTTTTATAAATGGGAGTTGTATTCCGCTCCTAGTGTTATTGTAATTTATTTTGAATGCTTTATTTTGGATTTTGCTTACATTTACCGCTTTTGATATGAATGATTGCGCCTTTAATTTAAATTGCATTGTGTGGAAAGTTGATGAAACAATAAATTCAAAACTTAATTATAATATTAATCAAGGTACGAATAAATGAGAAGTCCCGAACCCTGCTCTGGTCTTTGGGCTCAAGAGGCTAGAGGTTATCCTCCAAGACACCTCTTGTGTCACGAGACTTAGACGTTAATCCTAGGCCTCATGGCCCAATATGGATAAAATGCGCAAGTCTTAGGCTCTCCGAGGCGAGAGAAACTTTCCCAATGTTCTATTGGGTGGCGACTCCATGAAACCTCCTTGTTGCCCAACATAGACGCACTTGCGATTTATCGCAAGCTGTTGACGGACCCACAATTGCCCCGATCGCCCACGTGCGGGCGGTCGAGCGGACGGCCGCGGGGATCCGGCGCGCGTCACAGAATCCAAGCCGAGATTGATTAGATGGGTGCTCCTATTGCAAGAGTTTGACCTAGAAATCAAAGATAAGAAGGGGGCATAAAATTTCATAGCCAATCATTTGTTGAGATTGGAGAGCGATCAAATTAAAAAAGGGGAAATTTTAGATTTATTCCCTGATGAACATATTTGTGCTTTATTTGCAAGTGAATTTTCTGTTCCTTTGTTTGCTAATGTGGCTAATTTTCTTGCAGGAGGATTTATGCCAAAGGACTTCACATGGCAGTAAAGGAAGAAGCTGAAAGCAGATGCCAAACACTACATTTGGGATGACCCTTATTTATTTCGCCTGTGTGCTGATCAAGTGCTGAGGAGGTGTATCTCGGATGCGGAGAAGGGTGAGATCATCAAGACATGTCATAGCGAGGAAGCTGGTGGACACCATGCGGCAAATAGAACGGTATCGAAAATTCTATCCTCTGGTTTTTATTGCCCTACTATGTTTAAAGATGTGCAATTCTTTGTGAAAACCTGTGATAGATGCCAAAGAGTAGGTAACATTTCTAAGAGAGATGAGATGCCTTTAACCAATTTGCTTGAGGTAGAACTGTTTGATTTGTGGGGGATAGACTTTATGGGGCCTTTTTCGGTTTCTTATGGGTATGAGTATATTTTAGTGGCAGTGGACAATGTGAGTAAATGGGTAGAAGCCATAGCCACTGGAACTTGTGATGCCAAAGTTGTTTTAGATTTCTTGAAAAAGAATATATTCACCCGATTTGGAGCCCCTAGAGCGATTATTAGTGATGGTGGTAAACATTTTGTTAACCACCAATTCAAGGTTTTATTGAAAAAATTTGGAGTTAGGCATAAGGTCACCACCCCTTATCATGCTCAAGCTAATGGGCAGGTTGAAGTATCCAATCGGGAACTTAAGGCAATCCTAGAAAAGACTGTAAATTCATCTAGAAAGGATTGATATTTAAGGTTTGATGAAGCTTTGTGGGCTTACAGAACTGCATTCAAAACATCTATAGGATTATCCCCATTTAAGCTTGTTTTTAGTAAATCTTGTCATCTCCCTATCGAATTAGAACACAAAGCTTACTGGGCAACCAAGTTTTTAAATTGTGATATCAAGAGTGCATGTGAGAAGAGACTTCTCCAGATGAATGAACTGGAAGAGATACGTTATTGGTCATACCAACAAGCAGAGAAGTATAAGGAAAACATAAAGAAATGGCACGACAAGAAATTAGTCAGGAAAGAATTCATTCCAGGTATGAAAGTTCTTTTATATGATAGCAGGTTGCGTTTATTTCCAGGAAAGTTAAAATCGCGGTGGAAGGGACCTTATGAAGTTGTGGGAGCTGATCAGTTTGGAGTGATCACATTAAAGCACCCGATGGGTGAAAACGAGTTCAAGGTAAATGGACACCGTGTGAAGCCTTATTTTGAATCAACATATGATGGGGCTTTACCGATTGCCGACCTTGCGGATCCTTAACGGTATTTAAAAGTCCAGCTGTGGACTTGTTAAATGCAGAACTTCTTCTCAAACTTTGTTATTTTGTGCTTATTGTTATTTTCTCTAGGTAGCTAGTCCTGTTTATTTTTGTCCCAGTTGCGTGGTTTGTAGTCATAATGAAATTATGTTGTTAATGGGAGAATTTTCAAGGTTTTAGTAGCTGAAGTTTTGAGTGATTGATGAAATTGTTTTGCAAGTTTACAGGTGGTCACGGTGGCAATAGATTTTGTTACCACCGTGACTAGAGGAGAATGCATTCTGGATTCTGGAATGTGCACATGTCACGATAACAAGGTATCTGGTTGTCACCGTGACCGGATGAGGAAGACATTCTGGATTGGCATATTTGGTATGTCACGGTGGCAATGGTTTTGGTTGCCACCGTGACCAACTAGTAAGTAGCATTCTGTTTGATTTGTGCGCATGTCACGGTGGTGATTGATTTGGTTACCACCGTGACATAAGGTGGGTTGCATTCTGTTTTTAAGTTTGCACATGTCACGGTGGCAATGAAATTTGTTACCCCCGTGATGTGTTGAAGTTTCAATTCTATTTTGAATTTGAATTATGTCACGGTGACAATGATTTTGGTTGTCACCGTGACCAAGAGGCGGTTCAATTCTAGACTGAAAATTTTGGGTACCTCACGGTGGCAACCATTTGGTTACCACCATGACCCTCGCGAAAATTTGTTTTAAAATTCCAGTTTTCCGTGTTTTGTCTCTTACCCTACCACATCTCTCACTCTCAAAATTTGAATATTTCGTTATTCTCTGCTATTTCGTGCTTCAATTCTTTCTTTTGGGCTTCGATTTCTGCGAACCTACAACAAGTAAGTAATTTTGCTCTTTCTTTTTATCCTTCAGTTTCATTTATTTTGTCTTTGCGTTAGTTTTTTTCCTGTTCATGTTTTCTTCCATGGCTATACTTTTGAGGTCTAAATTTTATAACCACTTAGGATTTTCTTCTCATTATGCTCTGAATTAATGTTGTGGATGTTCTAAATTCTTCTTTCCCTTCTCAATTTTACATCCCTGACGTTGAAACCATGAACGAATTTGGATTGGGAAGTTAGGGCATGTGTATTTGTGCGTGATTTAAGTGTAAATTTTATTCAATTTCTTGGTTGAAAATGGGAATTGTGAGGCTTTAACTGTTTGCTCTACATTTTAATGCATCGACTTGTCGTTTTGGGTTGTTGTTAATATCTGTGGGCTTTAATTTTAGTCAGTTAAATTGCTGCATACCAAGTGTTTGATAAAATGTCTTAATGAATGGTTTTCCTGATTTTGCCATTTCTTGCCAATTTGAAATGCAGAGATTCATTTGTAATAGTGTTAAAATGTGCTATTTGTTCTCATCGATCATTTTTGCCTTCGTTGTCAATAGCTGCAACTTTCCTAACCTTCTATTGAGTTTATGCTAATGGTGATTCTTGGTTAAATGTTGAATTTGATCATCACTTTTGTTGAATTGTGCTTATTTATGTCGTTTAACTTTCTTGAATACTTCGTGAATTGATGCATCTCTTATAAACTCAAATGGGAATGGGGAGATTGTTTTTAATAGGTTAGCATGAGCTTGAACTGATACTATATTTTGAAAGCCATTGCTGTTTGATGCACATAGAATGCCATTGAATTTGGTTTTTCATTTTTGTGCAGTGGCCCCTAAGAGAAAAAGCTCTGCTATAGCCTCGAGTTCTACAAGCCAGTTGGCCAGCCAACCTTCAGTGGACATCTCCCACGTGCCGACCTGGGTTCCAAGTGCTAAGAAGACTGCATATGCTTTATTTTCTAAATGCTCGTACATCCCAACAAGTTACTTGGACTTTGGTCTGTTGAAGAAGTTGGGAATCAAAAATGAAATCCAGCGGCTCATATCCAATATTGGGTGGGAGCGAATTTTTGCCATTAATGATAAGGTATATCCGGGGTTGACGAGAGATTTTGTGTCAACTGTGACATGTAGGATCAGCCGCGACCCTTCTCAAGATCCTGGAGCAGTATCATTTTTTCTGGAAGGTACGAAATATGAGAGGACTTTTGTGGACTTTGCAGAACTACTTGGTTTCCCCTCCCTAGCCCCGGATTGTTTTGCCGACTATGACAAAGAAAATGCCTGGGCGACAATTCGAGATTCGGTGATAGCCACAACATATGTATCGGGCAAGACGAAGGCGGACAATCTTGACAGTCATGCCATGCAGATCATCCATCGGTTTTTCTCACTCTCTTTCCTGAGTCATGTGGACTCACCTGGGCAGGTAAACCTTCCGAAGGCCTTATTTTTAGCTTGTATGGTGAGGGTTGTGAGGATTAATGGGGCACCTCATTTATGGCATAAATTGGAAGAAATGCAATGGCACCCTAAGAAGGTGAAGAAGATTGCACTAGGTGGTTTGGTAATAGTAATTGCTAAGGGTGTACATCACCCACTGAGGAAACCCAAACCACTATCATCCATTACAACTATTGATAAGAAGATGCTGAAGAACATGAATGTTGTAGTGGATGACGCGACAGCTGCACATGGCTATAGACTGACTACTCGCGTAGAGTATCTTCAGGGTGTTCAGCGAGGTCTAGGACACTTGCCCCATGAGCAAGAGGAAGATCCGGAAGCACCTCCAGCACCAGAGCCCGCACATTTATCATCTCAGCAGTACGACGTGCTGATGGAGCTCATGGATACCATCGCCGCATCTCTGGACACCATCTCCGCCTCTCAGGCCGATCTTCAGTCGTAGATGGACCAGGTGCTCTGGGGACTTTCCTCATTGACTGCGCGCATTGATGCACATTTCCCACCTTCAGAGAGTTGAACAGGGAGGCATACTATCTTTTGTTTTTATTTTTATTTTAATTGTGTTTTGTAATTATTTTTAACTTGCTGAGGACAGCAAGGTATTAAGTAGGGGGTAGGAGTAGTAGCTCCAACAGCT
This sequence comes from Excoecaria cochinchinensis, assembly GCA_947683425.1. NCBI lineage: Eukaryota > Viridiplantae > Streptophyta > Magnoliopsida > Malpighiales > Euphorbiaceae > Excoecaria > Excoecaria cochinchinensis. Next base: position 9,147,029 of record CANTUQ010000208.1, on the reverse strand, counting down.
TAATATGTAAATAATTATTTTATTTTATTTTATTATGTATTTGCATGTTTTATGTTTTATTTATTTGTATACGCATATTTTATTTTGTTTAAGTTGTTTGAATACTTAATTGTGATTGTCGAAATTTTTCCTATCTTAGTTTAGCTTGCCTCTAGTTATTCCTGTTGTGAGTGTTTTGAACTTTAAGTTGTGAATGGAATTTCTTAAAAGTTGATCTTAGCAAGAGAGTAGTTGTTAGTTTTAGCAGCAAATTAATCTCAATTAGTCATATATCTTGTAATTTCCTATCTTTTGTGCACTATAGGCTTGTTTGTGAAAAACTTGAAAAAAATCCAGTGTGTGAAAGTTTTTGAATGAAGGAATTTTAGGATAGTTAGAACCTTCCTCATCACCCTTCAAAATGTTATAACAACTTAAGCAAGTTTAGGACATAATTTAGGCAAACGTTTTCTTTGATAACCACTTTAAATTACTTTTTACCTACCTATTTGCATAATTTCCGTTGCTAGCCCCGTTGAGCTGATTTGGTATGCTAAAAGCGTACTATGCATTTTTCTTTGTTACACTATTATTTTACCATTTAACCTAAATGCTTTTGCCTATCCTTTCTAAGAATTGGTCACTCTAGGATTGGGTTGGGATAACATTGGAAGTTGAATAAGGGTATTTACTATGAAAATAGTGTGGGTGTGAGAAGAATTGTGAAACTTTGGGGTATTGTCTAGTATATCGTTTAAATTTCCCTTAATGGAGTCAAATTTGTGGTAAGAAAATAGAGGTCTTGGGTATTTCAAAAAAAAGAAAAAGAAAAAGCCAAAAAGAAGAATTTGATGAAAAGGTTGATCATTATTTTAATGTTTTTATTTTTTTTTTCATTCTGGTTAGTTCAGATGAGTTTTGGCAACTGCGGAGGGATTAAAAATAGGTCATGGAAAGATTGTATTCAAATTGGGTAGTGGTGTTTGTAGGTAGAGTGCCTAACTCTTTGTTCGATTTCCTTAACTTCTCTTGTTAGCCAATACCCTAACCTAACATTTCAACCTTGGAATAAGTCCTAATGATCCTGCTCTTAGCTTGAGTTGTTTAGTGGAGATGACCCTTGTGGTTCCGGTGCTAAAGGAGAGGCTTATGATTACCCTGAGTTGCAAGTGAGTAACCAATATGCAATTTATTTGCTTATTCATTTCCTTTGCTAAATTGCTGAATTGCACTGGTTGTTTTGTTTTGAAAAGAGAAAATTTGTTTTTAGCCTAGCACACACACACGTGAAATTTATTGATATAAGCTGATTTGAGAATTTGTGGTTAAGACTATTCTACTTAATGCTATGATTGTTGTTGAGTTTTCTTATTTCGAGTTAGAGTTTGAAATTTCAGGAATGTGGATAATTCATTTACTCGAGCAAAGTCTAAGTGTGAGGTATTTTGATAACTTCAATTTAGTATTTAGATTTGATAGCATTTTCGTATGATTTATGGGTATTTAGTGGTGTTTCTTGTCATGTCATGCTTACTTTAGATTAATTTTGTCAATCTTAGTGAAATTAAAATTTTTATGCATTTTAGTTAGTATTTTGATTAAGTTTGAATTTTGTTTGCAGCAAATTTTTAGGTACCTCGAGGTGGCAACCTATCTGGTTGTCACCATGACATCCCAAAGGATTCAAAAACAGAATGCAGGCATACTATAGGTCACGGTGGCAACCAATGTCATTGCCACCGTGACATATTTATTCATGGCAGAATGCAAGCAAGAAGTACCTCACGGTGGCAACCATTTTGGTTGTCACCATGACATAATTCTCACCAAGGCAGAGTCAATTGAGGAGGTACCTCACGGTGGCAAGGGAATCTGGTTGCCACCGTGACATAGGAAATTCCTGGATAGAAGCGAAATTGGAGCATCTCACGGTGGCAATAAATCTGGTTGCTACCCTGACCTCTATCTTACTCGCAAGGCACATTCACTTCCTCGACATCCTCACGGTGACAACCATTTTGGTTGCCACCGTGACCCCTCGGGATATTTAAAGACAAGTTTTTTGTAATTGAAAGGTGGCTAATTTTTGAACCTATTTTCATATTAGGGTTTTAGAGATAGAATTTTGAGGAGTTTTTCGAATGTTCTTAATTTAAGTATTCAATTTTATCTTTAGAATTAATTTTCAAATCAAGAGTTTTACATTTGAAACACATAGTTTAATTTCAATACACAGTTTTTACATTCAGAGATTTCTAGAATTTTTCTCCATTGAAGATTTGAAGAATGAGATCGAAGAACGTGGGATTCAACTGGGATTTACACCTTAATGAATTTATGGGTTTATTCTTTCCTCTTTCCTTGTGATTTTGTAATGGATCGTGAGTAGTCTTTTAGTTGTTTGGGGGATCTTTGAATCCCCTACCCATGATGTGAATTCTGAACATCTTTTGAATTTAAATATATGATTAAATGGTTTATTTCACTAGTTCTTATTGTTAATTCATGGGATTTATTTTCTCAAGTTAATTTTCAGTTTTGATGAATGATTTATTTCATGTATCTTTGTTGGTTATTGAGTTGTTGGATTGAATACCATGATTATTTATATTCAGTTTTTATCATTCTTGCTGTATCTTTTGGACGACTCCGATTGGAAATCTAGAAGTGCTGAATTTTATGATTTAAGACTAGAATGGTGAGTGAGATAATTAAGTTCTGGGTTATTTGACTCCGTATTGGGAAAATAAACAAAACTTAGGATTTTAGACCCGTGCATAAGCTAGTTATGTGGCTGACTCCGATTTGGGATGTCATATAATTAGAGTGGCTGACTGTGGATTGAGAAGCCTGGGTTAAGAGGGTTATCCCGATTTCTTTCATAGTTGGTTCTTGGATTAATTTTATTCACATTTGGGTATGGGGTGGATGAGTGAACCCGAGCAATGTTCGTCTAATTTGAATCCTTATCTTGTTAATTTTTCCATCATTTTATTTCTTTCAATCATTAACGTCAATTTAATTTGATTTTTTCTGCTTGCTTATATTAGTTATTTAAATTCGTTATTTTTAATCAATAGATAACTCAATCAATTCAAATAATTCGGAATTCTTTAGCATACACTTAATTTTCATTGCTTGCACACACAGTACCTTGGGTACGATAATTCAGGATCCTAAATTTACCGCACTGTATTACTTGTCGATTCAGTACACTTGCTGAGGTCGCGTCAGAGTGCCTAAAATATACATTTATAATTCTAACTCACAATTTTCATTAATGAATTAGAGTGTTATACATGCAAATTTCAGGAATAATCACCAACCTATAACAACCATTTAATATTACAATTTCTCAAATAATACTTCAATGATGAACTTCCATCAGATGTAAGTAAGAATTTATCTTTCAATTAAACACTTACTTATAAAGATCATGAATAAAAATACTAATAGAAAATTCTACATTAAAAGACTACTAATTTAGATGGAAATAGAAAATAACATAAGTATTCAAGCTCCATTAAATAAAATTCATTTGATTTATAGAGAAGAAATAATAGATAAGAGTAATGAGAAGAAATCTCTCAACCCTTTTCTCAAACCCTTGTAAAAATTCTTCTTCTCCTTGGTCTTCTTCTTCAAAACATGAAAACAAACTAAGAAATTCTAACTACAGTTCTTACAGAAAATAAAAAACAATTTAACTTGTAATAAAAATAATCCTCTCTATTACATCATCCCAAAATTACAGTTGAGAAACAAATTTATAGAATTCCAAAAGTTTTGTTCCCTCCTTCAAACGTTGCAAATATTGGTGAAGAATTATGCCTTTTCAAATGACTTTTCGTAGAAAACTGCCCCAACGGATAGTTCTGTCCGCTCGTGTTCTGATCGCGCTTGCGACAGAACACGGATTACCTTTTTTCCTTTTCTTTCTTTCTTCTTTTCCCTTCCTTCTCTGGCCATTCACGACTCGTGATCTCCTTTCATGAGTCGTGACCCACTTGTGTGATTCGTGAGTTTGGCTCACGTCTCGTAAACTTCTGCTTTTCCTTCTCTCGTTCTTTCTTTTCTCCTCCTTTCACGACTCATGACCCTACTCCTCTTTGGTAACTCTTCTTTCTTCCAGCGTTTGTATCTTCTGCTTTCTTAATTGGCCCTTCATGACTCGTGACCCCTATTCACGAGTCGTGCTCCTTATTCCATCTTCATCCTTTTCTTCATAACTCGTGAATCCATTCACAAATCTGCTCTTTCCTCCACCAGTTAGGCTCTTTTCTTCCTTTTTCATCTAAATCACCTTACACACATAAAAACAAATAAACTAAACAAATAACATGAAAAATACATATATTTACATAATTAGCTTCTTAAACTCACATAACATATATACTAAATAATACATCAATTAGGCACTTATCAAGGTGCGTGCGGCAGTCCGGCGCCGTGGGTGGCCGGCGATGCCCCCACTTTTCTTCCCCTCTTTTTTCCTTTTTCCTTCGTCGTCTCCTCCGTTTTGGTCTCCCTCTGTTCCCCCTTCTTTTATTTCCTCCTATTTTTTCCTTTCATTTGGTTTTCTCCTTTCTTTTTCTTACTCTCGGTTCTTGCTCTTTCTTTCTATTTTTTCGCTCTTTTTTGTTTTTCTTTTCTTTTTTCTTTCTTTGACTCGGCACTCTGTCCCTCAGCTTCTTTTCTTGCTCTTTCTTTTCTTTTTTTCTTTTCTTTTTTCTCATCTATCAGCCTATTTGCTTTTCCTTTTCTTTGTTTCTTGCTCTCTATCCCACTTATTCCTATTCTTGCTCTCGCTTTCTTTTTATTTTTCTTTTCTCTTTGTCTTTGGCTCCCCTGTCCCTTACTCTTTCTCCTTTACTTTTTTCTTTCTTTGTTTCTTGCTCATCTGCCCCAGTCGAACCCCCCTTTTCTTTGGTCTATCTTTTTCTTTTTATACCCCAAATTAGGGTAGATTTGTTTTCTTTTCATTTCCTCCAAAATTTTTTACTTTTTAATTTTATTTTAACTCACTTAAATTATAACAAATTCTACCCAATTAAACACTATATTTAATTTCTTTTTCAACTTTAATTATCCTACAATATTAACTAATCAATTTAACCTAATCTTAATTTTAATTTTTTTCACATTTATATATATATATATATATATATATATATATATATATATATATATATATATATTTAAGTTTTTATATTTATTATTATATTTTATTTATTTTTTTTGAAGAAATTATCAAGGAGCCTGGAGAGCCAAAATTGCCATTTTTTGGATAGATGTTACCCTTGACTTAGGACCCGGTGTCTACAGTTGCCCCCAATTTTAGGGAAGCTAGTGCCTAAATGCCTAGGTGAGCCAAAATTCAAAAAAGAAAGAAAGAAGAGACGCGTACCTGCAATTGTCGTTTTGATCTGGATGAAGTTACTGGGGTATTTACCGTCTACCTGTTGATGTGTTAACCCTTATCGTTTTGGGCATCTAACCTGTGAGGTGTCTAACCCTTTATTCGGTGTCTAACTGATGTCGTTTTGGCATCTAACTTGTGCAGTGTCTAGCCTCAACCGTTTCGGTATCTAACCTAATGGTGTGGTGTCTAACCTCCCACGTTGCGGCATCTAACCTGTGCGGTGTCTAGCCTTAGCGGGGTCAGTATTTAACGTGTTGTTGTGGTGTCTAACCTCCCTCATTGCGGCATCTAGCCTGTGCGGGGTCGGTATCTAACCTGTTGGTGTGGTGTCTAACTCCCTCGTTATGGCATCTAACCTATGCGGTGTCTAGCCTAAACGGGGTCGGTATATAACCTACTGTAACCTCCTTCATTGCGGCATCTAACCTGTACGGTGTCTAGCCTTAGTCGGGTCGGTATCTAACCTATTTTGAGATCTGAAGTTGTGCCCCCTGAGAGGTCTTTGGTTGACTGCCCCCTGAGAGGTCTTTGGTTGACTGCCCCCTGAGAGGTCTTTGGTTGTCTTTGGTTAGTTGCCCCCTGAGAGGTCTTTGGTTGTCTTTTGTCAGTTGGCCCCTGAGAGGTCTTTGGTTGATTGCCCCCTGAGAGGTCTTTGTTATTTGCCTCTTGAGAGGGCTTAGAACTTTGCCTCTTGAGAGGGCTTAGAACTTTGCCTCTTGAGAGGGCTTAGAGATTTGCCTCTTAAGAGGGCCTAGAACTTTTCCTTTTGAGAGGGCCTAGAACTTTGCCTCTTAAGAGGGCTTAAAACTTTTGCCTCTTGAGAGGGCTTCAGAAACATCGACTTGTCGACGCGAGACTAATGTACACTATCTAGTAGGCGCAGGGCACCATGTTTGCATGGAATGCATGTGTAAAGCTACGCATGTATGAAATGACATGCAAAGTTATTCATGTGTGAAATTTAAGCACATAATTATTCATATGAAATATTAAACATATGCAAAAGATTATACCTGTGGGATGCTTAGAATGTGACATGAGACATGCTTAGAATGCGACATGAGATAACAGTAAGAAGTTGTGCATGTGAAGTGTGTACTGTGCGTACTACGCATGGACTATGAACATGAAAAGTATGCAGCAAATTATGCATATGACATATATGCCATACATGTAAAAGTTTAGGGAATGTGTGCAAAGAATCGTATTCTGTAAAATGTTTGCAAATGATCATGAATGAGAAATATATACAAAGGATCAGGCATGAGAAATATATGCAAGGGGATTATATATGCGAAATATATACAAATGATCATGCATGTGAGTCATTCACCGGCATAGATGTAAAGAATCATATGTAACAATAGGTGGAAAGTCATTATGTACATAAAGGCTATATAAAGAATTGAGTGTGTGTGATGTGTGTATAGATAACTATGCATATGAAACACATGCAGAAAAAATCATATATGTGTATGTACAAAATGCATGCGAAAAATGTGCATGTGAGAAACATGCAAAGGATATGTCCACAAAATGCGTGAAAATAAGTGATTACAAAAAATGAAGTTTAGAGGGCTATGTACGTAAAAGTATCTACAAACACTTATATGGTGAAAGATGCTCACCAAAGATTTCATGCAGAAAGACATACATCAAAAGTTATATATGCAAAACTATTTATAAAAATATTTGCTACAATTATGTGCAAAAACATTTAAGGAAAGCATATATACAAAGAATATTGTTGGGTGTACATGCAAAGTATCACTTTTATGAGTAGCAATAAGAAGTACCCCAATACTGTAAAATGAGTACAACCTATTAGGTACCCCAAACTCGAGTTTCTATGTTTTTTTGAATGCACTGAATGAACCACATTCTCAATTGATTCAATCTTAGCAAAAAAATTCAGGAGTCATTCCCAATGAAGCGCAAGAAGATAAACATGTTAATATCAATGTTTACTAAACCAACACGTAAATACAAGGCATACCATGCAATCTCTATGTGTGTGTGTGCAAAAGGCCAAAATAGAATTTTTCACCATTTGAAAGCAAATTTTAGATGCAACGTTGGGGACGGGACTCAACTCGAATGCATAAATGCACTCGTGGCTTCCCGCTTAAAGCCCAAGAAATACCATATGCCTCTTCCTACGTACCAAACCTTATTAGAAGGTCATCTCCACTAATTAGATAAGACTGAACTAAGAATCAAGAGGTCTTACTTCGGTTGTAACGTTAGGCTTAGGCAGATGGTTACCAAGAAAGGATCAAGTTTCTAGAGAAAAATGGCCGCAACGTTCACTCGACGGATGAAAGGACCAATCTCAGCCCAATTGCGTACTGTCTAGGTATTCTTGAATTTGGACTTGGTAATACTTTAGCTCATCAAACTCAGCATAACAATTCAGTTAACAGCATAACAATTAAGTTAAAAGGATAACCATTGAAACTCATCAAAAGGGTATTATCCTGAGCTCTACTTCTTTTTTTCTTTTTCTTTTCTTTTTTTTTTTTTTTGCCTTTCTCTTTTTTTTTTTTTGCCTTTCTCTTTTTTTTTTGGATTTCATAAGCTTACGTCTCTAATTACACAAAGAGTTTATTAATGATTAAACCCCTTTCCTGAAGTGTCAACCCAGCCTTATCGGGGCGATTTTTAATAGCCCAAAAAAATTATCAATGATTGAAACTCTATTCCTGAAATGTAAACCCATCCTTATCAGGGCAATTTTTTATAGTCCAAAGAAATGTTGTAATGTACATCCATCCTTACTAAAGCGGCCATTCTTCTAAGGGGAAGTCAAAATTATTTTAGGCGAAGGATAGCTTTAACATGTGTAACATTAAAATCGGTATGCATTTAGCATACCAAAATAAAGGCTCAACGGGCTAGCTAGCGATTGTAAATAAGGGTAGGAAACAGCTATTTAGAGAGTTATACAAAGAAATGGTTGCTTAAATCATTTTCTAAATTCAGCCTTATCCAGGGATCGCTTTGACGGGTAATCAGAAAGGTCCTAGTACTCTTAGTGAGTTTTCATCCAATTCCCTAATTGCAACTAGTTTTTTCAGTTTATTTCCAAAATGGGCCAGAAGTGCTCTGAACTTAGAAATTACATCGTATAGTCAAATATTTCCATGTGATCCAACAATCAAAGACCAAACATATTTACCCTTTGCTTAATTCGAAATGGAATGAAATGCAGATTTCTAGAACTGAGATCAAAGCCATTCATAGTTGAGAACTACTTGGGCAGAGTCAGACTTTGAATCAAATGTACCTTAATAAGGTGCAAGCATATCAGTGTTTTAGGGAACAACTTAACACAAAAAATTTTATTCTATCAAAATTTATATACACAAGAATCATATAGGCATACAAAGAATTATTTGTAAAATATATGCAAACTATGTGCTAAGAATCATGTACACGGAAAGATACATGCAATAATGTCGTGCATATTAGTAATGTGTGTAAGGAACTATATGTGCAAAACATGTGTAAAAACATATTGTGTAGGAATGCGTCCATGAAATATGTGCAAGGATGTGTGTGCTCAAAACACCTATAAAAAATTATGAGTGTGTAAACACTGCATGACAAATGATGTGCATACATAGATTTGCTGTGTTCATGCAAGCAGCATATAATGAAGGTATAAGTGCAAAATATGGCACAACATGAGAATGAATGTTCATGATATATGGTGCATCTGCACATAGCATGATTTAAACATGATAGGGATACGTGTGTGATGTAAGATGAAGATGATCTGGCATGATAATGTGTACTAATGAGTTGTGAGGAATGGAAAAACTTGCATAGATAAAAGTGCAAAATATATACAAATAATGCACATGACATGGGACATAGTATAAGAATGATTGTGTACAGTGAGCGGCATATGTGTGTGATACAAGACATGGGATGGAAGTGGTTGCAAGAAACGAATGATGTTTACAAAGTATATGTATTTACATGGCATGCATATACAAGACATGCACTGGTATATACAATGACTAACATACATGATGCAGGATTCATATGTGCATGGCATAACTCATGCATGACAATGCATGTGCATGATATGGTATACAATGTGAAAGATGCAAGGTGTCTGCCGTGCATGATGTGTATAATGCACAGCCTATTGATGTATGCTAATATGTGTATGTTATGACTCGCAACGGTATGTACATGCTCTAGCACACAATGCTTATGGACATATGCAATATGAGCACCATAAGACATATGTACATAATTAATTGATTTGATTTTTTTTTATGTATGTCCAAGTGTACTTTCCATGCTACATGCTTGATGTAATGATTATGGTGCATGACAAATATTATGGATGTCATGATGAATGTTAATATGTATGTGTTGTGACAAGCATCGCTATGTACATGCATGACAAATACATGTTATATTTATACTCACAAATTATGATACAAGCAATTTTACATACAAAGTGCACAAGTTCTATAATTATACATGAGACAAAATGCATATGCTTTATTTACTATTGTCATTCATGAAAAATGCGCAAGCACAAATACACATACAAGAAAAAACTCCTCCCAACCGTATTTCTCTCACATAGGAGGTCGTGCAGTCTCTTTCCTAGGTGGGCTTGACCCATGAGTCAACGGGGAACCCAATGGGCACGTACAGTGTGCTGTGAAAAACCAACAGCACAAACTCTCATTACTAAAAAGCACATGCAGATGAATTTTTGGCCACCGTGTATTTAAACAATCCGAATAAATCGAAACGCACCCCTTGGAGCATGAAAACCTTTAATGAGCGAATATCTAGATTTATTTGGATTTTTTGAATGCACGAAAACCCACATCACAAGCAACGTATTATGGCGCATGCCCCCTAGGGGAAGTATCTATTTCCATTACATGAGTTTTGGTCAAAGGTGATGATATTTTAGGGTTACCCAAGCATGATCCCTTCCAACGGGTCTAGCCCGTCATGATCATAGCAACCGGTCGGGTCATCATTTAATATACCGTGATGGTACGAGACTTGGACTGGTGATTATCCTTAACACTTTTCTACATTGAGTGAATGTAGAATCGTGCTTCGGGAATAGACCGGGGTTAAAAGAGGGACCAACCTAGCATAGATCTAAAGCTCTAGTAAAATGCAATGCAATTTTTCGAAAAGAGATAAAATTTCTTGATCCTAAACCCATTTACATTAGATTAACCAAAAGTACTTTCGGAGCAAAATCTCATGATGTCCCCAGCGGAGTCGCCGCTGTGACGCGCCTGAACCTCCGCTCAGCATTCGGATCGCTCTCGGACGTCCGCTTTTAGGATCCGAGACTGGATGGAGGTTCATTAAAACTCGTGAAAGCTGATCGCTTCGCAATGGACAGAGATTCACCCCCATTTCATTGTTGGCAATCAACTTACGAGGGCATCTGCTGGGTATCATAAGGTAGGTATCACGAAGTCGCCACCCAATAAAACATTGAAAAATAAATTCTAACTTTATGAGGCCAAAATCAGAGAGAGTTCATGACCTCACTCTTATTCATACCTTTCGTTAACGCCATGTGAATGAGTTTTTAGAATCAATTATTTTATCTCTTTTCTCACACGATTCATGCAATAAATTTAAAGCGCATTACAAGCACACAAAAAGGAAATAAATAAAGCGATAAATATAATTACAATTATCAAAAAAAATAAACAAGAAATTCATAATAGTGATAGAATGAAAATACATACATAAATCAATACATACATAAATCAATACATTCATTTAGACGAGAATATTAGTTCCCAACTACTTATTTTACAAAAAAGCACAGAGTTCTCAAACCGACTTTATGAAAAAGGACGAAGTGATCTCATTTTAATGAAAGCGTGAACCTTTTATTTTTGGGATGAAAACGTGGACATTGGTCCAGTTTTATTAACAAATTTTCAATTTTAGTAGAAATCATTTTGTGTGGTGGTTCTTTTTAAGTACGATAAAAAATCTTTTATTATTACAGCCCTCAAGCAAATGAAAGAGAATAAAAAAATAATAACAAATACATACATCAGAATAAGAAATAAATCCTAAAAATATTCGCCCTGACCGTACTCCTTGGATGAGCCGCGTGCTCCTTGCATATGCGGTCACGACAGAAAATAATATTGGTCAATAATGGATTAAATAAATAAATAAATAATTGAATGAAATAAATTGAGAAAAATAATTAATCTGATATGGTGAAAGTAAAATAAACTGATAGAATTAATGAATATGAAACACAAATGACACAATCGTAATGATCAATAACAATAAAAATAATAATTATAGCAGTAACAATGATAACAAATAATAACAGTGAAAACGACATTCATTCACATAATAATAATAATAATAATAATAATAATAATAATAATAATAATAATAATAATAATAATAATAATAATAATAATAATAATAATAATAATAAGAACAACAAATACAAATAATAACAATAAATAATAATAATAATAATAATAATGATAACAATAATATTATAGTATTAACATACGACAATAATAGCAATAATAATAATAATAATAAAACAAATAGCAATAATAATAATAATATGAACAACAATAATAATAATAATAATAATAATAATAATAATAATAATAATAATAATAATAATAATAATTACACAATCACAATAATAGTAATAATAATAATAATAATAATAATAATAATAATAATAATAATAATAATAATAATAATAATAATAATAAGAATAATGATAAAAACATAAAATAGTCATAATGATAATGATAATAATAACAAAAATAATAATCACACAACAATAATAATCACAATAATAATCATAACAAATAATAATAATAATAATAAAATAAATAATACTAACAATAATAATAATAATAATAATAATAATAATAATAATAACAACACAACACAACAAAAATAATAACAACAATAATGATAATACAAAATAAACATGAAATAATAATACTAATAATAATGATGATAATAATAATATAAAATATTATTAATTAATATTAATAACAATAATATAAAATAATATTAATATTAATAATAATAAATAATAATAATAATAATAATAATAATAATAATATAAAATAATAAAAAATATTACTTACCGGATTTCTTCACCAAAGTCGCCGGTGGTCGACACCGCCGGCACCAGAGGACAGATCGACGTGCCCGAAGCTTGTCGCCGTCGGTCACGCTCCGGAATGACGCCGGAGCCGGTCGAAAAACGTGCCCAAAGTCGCGGATCCACCTCCTCCGGTCTCCCTGCTGCCGGCGAGTGGGGGAGATTGGCTGCCATCGCCTGGTTCGTCCGGGTGCACTCGTTCTTCTGGTGGGGCGCGTGCGGCTGTCCGGCGCCGTGGGTGGCCGGCGGCGCCATCGCTTTTCTTCCCCTCTTTTTTCCTTTTTCCTGCGTCGTCTCCTTCGTTTTGGTCTCCCTCTAATCCCCCTTCTTTTATTTCCTCCTTCTATTTTCTCCTTTCTTTTTCTTACTCTCTGATGGCGACATCGACGTCCGCTTTTAGGATCCGAGACCGGATGGAGGTTCATTAAAACTCGTGAAAGCTGATCGCTTTGCAATGGACAGAGATTCACCCCCATTTCATTATTGGCAATCAACTTACGAGGGCATCTGCTGGGTATCATAAGGTAGGTATCACGAAGTCCACCCAATAAAACATTGAAAAATAAATTCTAACCTTATGAGGCCAAAATCAGAGAGAGTTCATGACCTTACTCTTATTCATACCTTTCGTTAACGTCATGTGAATGAGTTTTTAGAATCAATTATTTTATCTCTTTTCTCACACGATTCATGCAATAAATTTAAAGCGCATTCCAAGCACACAAAAAGGCAATAAATAAAGCGATAAATATAATTACAATTATCAAAAAAAATAAACAAGAAATTCATAATAGTGATAGAATGAAAATACATACATAAATCGAGACATTCATTTAGACGAGAACATTGGTTCCCAACTACTTATTTTACAAAAAAGCACAGAGTTCTCAAACCGACTTTATGAAAAAGGACGAAGTGATCTCATTTTAATGAAAGCGTGAACCTTTTGTTTTTGGGATGAAAACGTGGACATTGGTCCAGTTTTATTAACAAATTTTCAATTTTAGTAGAAATCATTTTGTGTGGTGGTTCTTTTTAAGTACGATAAAAAATCTTTTATTATTACAGCCCTCAAGCAAATGAAAGAGAATAAAAAAATAATAACTAATACATACATCAGAATAAGAAATAAATCCTAAAAATATTTGCCCTGACCGTGCTCCTTGGATGAGCCGCGTGCTCCTTGCATATGCGGTCACGACAGAAAATAATATTGGTCAATAATAGATTAAATTAAATAAATAAATAAATAATTGAATGAAATAAATTGAGAAAAATAATTAATCTGATATGGTGAAAGTAAAATAAACTGATAGAATTAATGAATATGAAACACAAATGACACAATCGTAATGATCAATAACAATAAAAATAATAATTATAGCAGTAACAATGATACCAAATAATAACAGTGAAAACGACATTCATTCACACAATAATAATAATAATAATAATAATAATAATAATAATAATAATAATAATAATAATAATAATAATAATAATAATAAGAACAACAAATACTAATAATAACAATAAATAATAATAATAATAATTATAACAATAATATTATAGTATTAACATACGACAATAATAGCAATAATAATAATAATAATAAAACAAATAGCAATAATAATAATAATATGAACAATAATAATAATAATAATAATTACACAATCACAATAATAATAATAATAATAATAATAATAATAATAATAATAATAATAATAATAATAATAATAATAATAATAATAATAATAATAATAATAATAATGATGATGATGATGATGATAAAAACATAAAATAGTCATAATGATAATGATAATAATAACAAAAATAATAATCACACAACAATAATGATCATAACAAATAATAATAATAATAATAATAATAATAATAATAATAATAATAAAATAAATAATACTAACAATAATAATAATAATAATAATAACAACAACACAACACAACAAAAATAATAACAACAATAATGATAATACAATATAAACATGAAATAATAATACTAATAATAATGATGATAATAATAATATAAAATAATATTAATTAATATTAATAACAATAATATAAAATAATATTAATATTAATAATAAATAATAATAATAATAATAATAATAATAATAATAATATAAAATGATAAAAAATATTACTTACCGGATTTCTTCACCAGAGTCGCCGGTGGTCGACACCGCTGGCACCGGAGGACAGATCGACGTGCCCGGAGCTTGTCGCCGTCGGTCACGCTCCGGAAGGACGCCGGAGCTGGTCGAAAAATGCGCCCAGAGCCGCGGCTCCACCTCCTCCGATCTCCCTGCTGCCGGCGAGTGGGGGAGATTGGCTTCCATCGCCTGGTTCGTCCGGGTACACTCGTTCTTCTGGTGGGGCGCGTGCGGCTGTCCGGCGCCGTGGGTGGCTGGCGGCGCCCCCGCTTTTCTTCCCCTCTTTTTTACTTTTTCCTGCGTCGTCTCCTTCGTTTTGGTCTCCCTCTGTTCCCCCTTCTTTTATTTCCTCCTTCTATTTTCTCCTTTCTTTTTCTTACTATATGTTCTTGCTCTTTCTTTCTATTTTTCCTTTCTTTTTTATTTTTCTTTTCTTTTTTCTTTCTTTGGCTCAACACTCTGTCCCTCTCCTTCTTTTCTTGCTCTTTCTTTTCATTTTTTCTTTTCTTTTTTCTCATATGCCGGCCTATTTGCTTTTCCTTTTCTTTGTTTCATGCTCTCTGTCCCTCTTATTCCTATTCTTGCTCTCTCTTTCTTTTTATTTTTCTTTGGCTCCCCTCTCCCTTACTCTTTGTCCTTTGCTTTTTTTTTTCTTTGTTTCTTGCTCATCTACCCCAGCCGAACCGCCCTTTTCTTTTGTCCATCTTTTTCTTTTTATACCCCAAATTAGAGTAGATTGTTTTCTTTTCATTTCCTCCAAAATTTTTTACTTTTTAATTTTATTTTAACTCACTTAAATTATCACAAATTCTACCTAATTAAACACTATATTTATTTTCTTTTTCAACTTTAATTATCCTACATTATTAACTAATTAATTTAACCTAATCTTAATTTTTATTATATATATATATATATATATATATATATTTATTTATTTATTTATTTTTAAGTTTTTATATTTATTATTATATTTTATTTTAGTTTTTTGGAGAAATTATCAAGGAGCCTGGAGAGCCAAAATTGTAATTTTTTTGGATAGATGTTAGCCTTGACTCAGAACCCGGTGTCTATAGTGGGCTAATATTTTAAATGGAAAAGTTGTTTGCTAAATATAAGAAGAATTAAGAGTTGAAGGATTAATTGGAAAGTTTGACTTAAAAATCAATGTGGGACCAATTGGAGGGAGACATGTGGCAAAGAGGATAAAGATGCATTGATCGCCATATTTAAGCCATCATGGTGGTTCCTTAGGCCACTCTTTGTCCAATTATATGGGGAAAAGAAAGAGAGGATTCCTTCACCTCTTCCTCACGCAAAATTTGTCCCTCTCTAAGTTCAAACTTCAAGGTTGATGGAGAGATTCTTAGGTTTCAAGTGTTTTAGATGTGAGATTGGTATAGAACAGTAAAAGAATAGTCCTTTATTCTTTTGATTCCTCTTTAAATATAGTTAAGAACTCTAATTGGTGTTATGTGTGATTTGATGAGGAAATTGGATGAGAATGATCATGGAAGAGTAAGAAAGCAAGGAAGTGCAACTATTTGAGCTTATAGGAGCAAAGAGAGATAAGGTTTGGAAACTCTTTTGTTTATCTATGAGTTTTAAGTACATTGATGTGTTGTATAAGTTTATTTGAATGTATTTATGTTGATATATGATGTTAATAGTGAGTGTTGGCTTTAAATTATTGAAAATGTGCATGTGAATAGGATTTGGTGAAAACTGTGTTGGGACACACTTGACCCCTCTTCGGTTATTAGGCTGTAATTGGCATTTTAAAATCCAAATTGTATGAAACTAGTGCCATTAGAAAGATAAGACAAGCATCTAAAAATTTCCTAGAAATAACCATGAGCAAATTCAGGCTCTAAGACCCTTGAAAATGGCCAAAATAGAGGTGTCTCTATTTTGGCGGGTTCATTAGAGCAGTATAGGTTTAGACGTTGGAAACTTAACATCCTAGGAAACAATTTTGCCAAAACATGAGGTTTAGACGTTGGTTTAGGCGGTATAATGTTTAAGGTGGAAAGCTGTACTGATAGTCTGATTTTAGTTAGGCACCTAATGGAGGTATCTGTCGCGAGCGTGACAGAACATGCTTGACGAGGGTTTTTTTTTTCTTATTTGGAACCTCATGGTTGGCATGAAACATTTCCCACCATTACCCTCCTCTAATTTGTGTTTTTTTGTATTTTTCCTCCCGAAACGTACCCAAATTTCATCGAAATTATCCGGAACTTATTCGATACATGTTTAGAGTTTTATAAAGAGCAAATGAATGGTCGCCACTTAGGAATACAAGTGATTAAGGTTATAAATATGAATAAGCACTAAAGTACTTAAAAGCTTAATAAGTCAAATACCTCC
Organism: Excoecaria cochinchinensis; assembly: GCA_947683425.1. Lineage (NCBI taxonomy): Eukaryota > Viridiplantae > Streptophyta > Magnoliopsida > Malpighiales > Euphorbiaceae > Excoecaria > Excoecaria cochinchinensis. Next base: position 9,129,916 of record CANTUQ010000208.1, on the reverse strand, counting down.
GAATAAATTCAGAAGTGGCATAACATGATATGTTAATGGATTAGAAGTGAAAATACTACAATTTTTTGTATTGAACCTGTAGAACTACGGGGTTCTGACTCCCAACGTTGGGATACGTAGGAAGCTTGGAATACCATTACAAGTTTGAACCAAATAATAGAAACTGATTCATGTATAAAAGATGATGTTTTGACTGAAACTCTGATAACGCCTTGGTACTTATTAAAAATAAATGTGGCATGTATGTGCAAATGTATAGAAAGTTTATTGGGCTACTAATGATTCGAGCCTCGAGTAGACTTACTTATGGTTTAAATATGTTATACAATGTTAAGGTTGAATTAAATGATATCGTTAATTATGAACTGAAAATTAAATGAATCGTTCGTATATCCAATGGTTTTTAAGTGACTGTCTAAATAATGAATAATTCTTGATAATTGATTAATTTGAGATGTTTGTGTTGAAGTTCTTAGATTAAATGCATGAATTTGGGGAAATTTTACATGTGAAGGGCCGTATGGAAAGTAGCAGAGTGTGATGCTCGGCTCTGTCGTGAGCACGACAGAGAGTTCCATAAAGCAAATTATGTCAAGATATTCTCTGTCGTGAGCGCGGCCTTATGCGCGAGAGTGATAGAGGCCATCCAGCTCTTGATCGTGAGTGCGACAGACAGCCTCCCCACACTTACCACACACCTAAGGTATGGCCACCTGACCCCTGAAGAAGGCATTCTAAGTGCAAAATGCCAACCCAAAATAGAATAAGCTTAATACAAAACAAAATTCAAGCCTAAATTGCACAGCCTGAAGCACTATACAAATAGCAAAATTAGCCAAATTAGCCTTGTATAAAATGATCCCCAAGATGTTAACTTTCTAATGGAAAAATTTCAAGTCATTCGGAGATGTATCCAAAGAGTTATAGCCTAAGAAGCATAGACTGCTCTATTGAACCGCTTAAAGAAAAAAGCTATTATGTTGGGCAGTTTTTAGAACATTAGAGTTAGAAATTAATTATGGCTATTTATAAGACATTTTTAGGTACAGAAGTTTTGGTTCTAACCCAACTAGAATCATGCATTTTGGTGTTCAAAAACTCAACTTATGGTCAAAACAGTCACTAGAGGTCAATCCAACCTCCAGACAAAATTACCATTCATAACTTTTCAAGCTCTAATCCAACCAATTTAAGACATCCAGCCACCAAATTCAATTAACAACATTACAACACACATTTATACACTATAGAAAGTGAAATTCATCAATCACATAATTAAAACATATAAATTCCCAAACCTTTCTTTCTAGCTTTCTTCTAAATTCACTTAGTACTTCCTTTAACAGCCTTTTCTTTACGTTTGCTTCCACTTGCCTTTTCCACTACAAACCATAAGCATGAATTAAGTAAAAGTAGAAGAAGAAGATGATGAACAAAATGTAGATCTTACCAATTGAATGGCCGGCCAACAAAAAGAAGAAAAGCCAAACTCCACTTATTCCAAAAGCTTATATATGCATGTAATGCATAAAGTGGCAAAAACATAAGCCAACATGTGTAATCCACTTACACACACCAAATCCTACTTAGATTAATTGATCTCTCATTAATTAGCTTAATTAAAAAATATATTATAAGTCACTTAACTTACTAATTCATGCAATTAAATCATTTTTAAACTTCTCTACTTAACCAATTAAGTCCCCAATACACATGTACTTAACCAATGGCACAACTTAGACCATTTTTGTACCCTAAAGGCATGCAATACAACTAAGGAATAAGTCGAGGCCTTACACACTTCTTTCCAAATCATTGTGATTTAATACGCCAACAAGCTAGCATTAATTAATCACACATCCTTTCAAGTCCTTTCCACAGGCAACCCAAGTCCTTTCAATATGCATCTAAATTCTAAAAATAGGCATCCTAAGTTCCTTTCAACAGGCATCCAAAGTCCTTTCAACAGGCAATTCAACTATAGAAGTCCTTTCAACAGGCATCTAAAGTCCTTTCAGCAGGCATCATATGTTCTTTCAACAGGCAATCAAAGTCCTTTCAGTAGGCATCCTATGTCCTTTCAACAGGCAATCAAAGTCCTTTCAGTAGGCATCCTATATCCTTTTAACAGGAAATCAATGTACTTTTAACAAGCAACACAAAAGTCCTTTTAATAGACATCCCAAAGTCCTTTCAATAGGTGACTCGCTGGCTGAGTCACGGGTAGCCCGTGACTTATATAAAAAAAAGAAAAAAAAGGAAAAAGGAGAAAAAAAGTGATGATAGAGACGATGGAGGAAAAGGGGGAAAGAAAAAAGAAAGAAAAAATAGAATAGAGAAAAGAATCGAAATGCAGGGAAAAAGAAGGCAGAAATCAAAAAATAATAGCGGAAGGGATGGAGCGTCAACCACTTAGACACTAGTGTCGACCACTGCCAGCATTCACAACGGTCTCTACACCACCGCTCTCCTTTCCCGAGCGCCGCCGCCATCCTTTTCTCCTCTCAATATTGAGATCTTCTCTTCTTTTTTCTGGCCACCTCCAGCAACGGGTGGCTACACGGATAGCACAAGAGAGTTCCTGGCAATGAGAAGAATCTTTCACCACCCACCGATCATCTCCACTCACCGATAGTAGGGAGATCGGAGAGGATGAGATACGACTATGCAGTGACATTTTTTGCCAAACAATAAGTCCTTCAGGTGCTTGACCACCGGCAGAGGACTGTTAGTGATCATACATTCCTCCCACCACTAACCAATCGTCCCCACTTGCCAGTAGCAGGGAGATTGGATAGGATGAGATGCGATTGTTTGGCGACGTTTCTGGCCAAATGATGACTCCTTCAGGCATATGACCACCGGCGGGAGACTCATGACGCTTCGATCTTCATTTCAGCAAAGGCGGTGTCATCATTGGTGAGACTCCGGTGACCAGCAGCCAATGGATAGAATCTGATATAAAACTAGCCAAAAAAAGGTAAATGAGTCACCAAGTTTAATTTTTCATAAAAATAATTTGTTTTATTTTATTTCTCTATTTACATAACATTTTTTATAATAATCTATTGAATTTTTTTAGCTTGATCATATTATTGTGTTGTTGTTAAATATAATTGTTATTTATCATTACAATTGTATTTACTTACCACTTTAGCATACGCATGTTTATGCATGATGCATGAATCTCGAACTGCATCATGTATTGTATCTATTTTGTTTATTTTATTTCTATTATATCATATTAATTATTTAATTATTTAATTTGATTCAATTAATCACTCATTATTTTATCCACAGCCCATTATTAACCAATATTATTTCTTGTTATGACCGCGACTGCAAGGGACCTATGGCTCATCCATGAGCTAAGCAAAGCATGGCTAAGAAGAATAGTTTAGGATTTATTTGCTATTCATTTATTTGAGGCGTGTATTATTATTATTTCTCGTTCTCTTAATCCCTTTGAGGTCTGAATAATAAAGGATTTTTGACCACATTAAAAAGAATCACCACATAAAATATTTCTACTAAAATTGAATATTTGTTAATAAAATGGACCAATATCCTAGTTTTCACCATAAAACTCACACTTAAATGAATTAATTTTTCTCAATAATGTAAAGTATTTTTTAAACAAAATTTACATGAATTTCCTTAATAAAAGCGGGATCATATATCTCAATTTTCTCAAAGTGCACATAATAAATTGTCATTTTATAATAATTGCATGCAGGAATCAATATTCCCACTTAAAATGATATTCAACAAATGCCCCTATTTATGTGTGATTTTATCTTTATATTCCTTTACACATCATAATTTTGTTGCTCTTTCTATGTCATATTTTACCACTTTCTCTATAAAATGCTTTATAGCTTTCCAACATGCTTGAGTGCGCCTTTATTGTTTCTAGTATGATAACTCGCGTGAGAAGAGAGATAAAATAATTAATCTCGAAACTCATTTATATAATATTAACCAAAGGTATTAATAAGAGTGAGGTCCCAAACTTATCTTTGGTTTTGGCCTCATAAGGTTAGAACTCATTTCCCAATATTTTATTGGGTGGTGACTCCATGATACCTACCTTGTGGTGCCCAACAGATGCCCTCTTAGGTTAATCGCTAACAATGGAATAGGGGTAAATCCTGAACCATTGTGAACTAATCAGCTTTCACAAGCTAAATGAACCTTAATTGGATCTCAAATCCGAAAAGTGAGTACTCGAGAATCATATTGGATAGACAGGGTTCAGTGCGCGTTACAGTATGTGTATGGCTTATGCATGTATAATTAAATCTAAGCCTATAAACATGAAAATGAAGGTTTAAAATGTAGATTAATGTAATTAAAATGGAAGTAATCAACTTGGAACGAAAATCCTAACCTAGGCCGAATGAGGACGTATGGTTTAAATGCTATGTATTTTGATATTAAATGTAATATAATCATGTGTATATGGAATTTAGCAAGAAATTTAGTTAAATAAATGATTAATGGAAGAAAAATAATTATGGGGGCAAAATTGATGTCATGTCCAAATGTACTAATAAGGTATATTAGTGTGTATTTTGCTAATTTAGTGAATCTTAGGCTATAAAATGAATGTAGAGGTAAAATAGAGTGTACATTAATTTATTAGAAATTTTTAGAGTATAATTGAATTTAACTTTAGTTGATATTGTATTATGTATTAAGTGAAAATAATGGAACAGGTTACTTTTAAGTGAACTAATGGCATAAATGGAAATTGAAATAAATAATAAGTTATACGGAATTGAAATTAGTGGAAAAGAATTTGAAGAGAATTGGTAATTATTGATGGCCGAATGGTATGTGTGTGACGCCTACTACCCGTAATTGGTACGGATATCAGATGTCACCGCACTACTATCTAATCGATACTTGTGATAAATGCGTTCCAAAGTGAGGAATTAGTTCTGCCGTTCCTCAGCATTTTCACGCGAGCAACGGGCATCCATCGTTACCGATGGCCATCCCTCGAGCGGGATTCAGCCAAAGACAAATGCGCAAAATGGGGTGTGGCCGTCCCTTAAGGGCATCTGTGACGCGTACTGAACCTCGAAGACCACAAAAACCCACTTTTAGGGTATTCGAGAGAGGTTCATAGAACTTGTAATATAACACCCCTTACCCATACGTAGGAGAACTCATCGTCGAAGGGAGTGAGAATCCGTATGGACAAGGGTGTCACCAAACAAAGCAATACAATAAACATATACAAATATTGAAATAACAAAAGAAATTAAAACTTGAGAACTCAAAGATCATTCATTGATATCAAAGGTTCATTACAAAAATATTCTGTACATAACTGATATTACAAAATTCATTCTTCCCGGGAATACATAGCGGAAGCCTTACAAAAGAATTAATATAATAAGAGAGCCCAAAAGATTACAAAAAGAACCTAAATACAAAACTAAACTATAGCACTTCAATCCTTCTGTGTTGGCTAGACCTGCGGAGACTCTCCCAAAAACTTCAAATCTTTTGCACCTGCACGGATGAAACACCCGTGTTAAGCGATAACGCTTAGTGGGGGCCATTCACAATGGTCGTTAAGGCAGATCACATACAATATGGCACATGCTTATAATCATATATACTAAATTATAGCTTGATCATTATCACTTATATTTAAAAGCTCATAATCAAATTCATAAATCATACTGATTTCACATGCTCATAATCACAACAAAAACAAACGCCTGCTGACTCACAATAGCGGATAACGAGTGAACACATTAGGGTACCCAAGGTTACAATTGAAAAGCAACATCTTAAATTTTCTCATTCAAAATGTTTTCACATTGGAGGATCTTAAACAAGATCCGAACACATTGAGGATTGCGAGGATCCAAACGGGGACCTGATCAGGGTCCGGAACACATTGGGGCTGCAGCTACTAAACTCTATTAGGCATGCCTAATTATCCACTAATTTGACTCTTGCAGGCCATGCATAATTCACCAAATTATAATCATGTTGTTCATAAAATCATCCATGCATAAGTCTAATAACATCACAAGTTTGGAAAATAAACACCGAAAGCAAAAAAGAAATCCCGTTTTGAAAAGCAGGAGGTGTCGCGCTCACGACAGGGGTAAAGCTCCCTGAGCGCCGCGCTCACAAGCAAAGGAATAGATCGGCTTCTGTCGCGGTCGTAACATGCATCATGCTCGTGACAGAATGCGCCCGATATCGCGATCGTGATTGCGCGCTCGTGATAGCCCTACCCAGCCTCAGCTCGGCACTATGCATTATGTCACGCTCATGATGGAGGTCGCACTCACGACAGCATGCACACTGCTGCTGTTCAGTAGAATAGAGCTCGGCCAACTGTGAGATGCTGGAATCATCGAGCTCTGTCACTCTCGTGATAGACATCGCGCTCGCGATAGAGTCACATTTTCCAGTTCTCCAACAATTCTGCAGAATCACCACTCCTCCAGAAATCATACCCATCAACCAAACAGCCCAAAACTTCACCATAACTCAAGTCAAGCATTCAAATCATCATAAACAACACAAAACCAAGCTTTTACATCAAAGATCACAATTAAATCATTCAATTAACACAATCAAAATCTTTAATTAAACAAACCAGAAATTCTATTTCAAAACTTCAATCAAAAGCACATTTTGGTTCAATACTCCACATCCGAAGAATCTCAACACAAATTACTCAAAACCCATAACAATTAGACAAACTTAAACCTCATAAATTTCCAAAAAATCAACTCAAAATCAGTACAATCAAATAATACACCAAAATCATAAATTCCCAAACCTTGATCTCCTTTACTCCAAATCAAAGGGCTCCAGTTCCACTTGCCTTCTCCTTACCCTCAGGGTCTCTAGGAGGCACTTCTGAGCAAACACAATCTAAAGCACACAAAGCTTAAAACCCTAACCCAAGAACACACACTAACAAAAATCAAAGGAAAAGAGGAAGAAGAAGAAAAACTAATAAAACCCAACTAAAACCTACCAATTAACTTGAGATTTACCAAAATCCACCAACAAATTGCAGTCAAAAGAGGGGATCAAGAAGGAGCAAAAAGAAGAAGAACTAGCGTGAGGAGGAAGAGAATGGGAGAGTGAGGCAGCCAAAGGCTACTATCTCATTCTCTCTCCTTGCTATTTATACCCCTCCTTAATTCCCTTGCCACATGTCAACTTGCCATTGGTGGGTTTTGGCAACTCACACCCAACTCCCCTCTTCCTTCACACACCCAAGTCTAACTCCACTAACTCACTACATACACACACACTAACAAAGCCCAATAACATGCATATAACCCAATTTAAAAAAATAACACATGCCAAAATACACATACACATTCACATGCAACATGGCTCAAACTACTAGGGTGGGAAATGGGGTGTTACATGTAAGGATTACAAGGGCATCTATTTTATGCTATAAGAGGTATTTTAGAGTCACCACCCAATAAAATATTGGAAAAGTTCATCTGGCCTCACTGAACCTAAGACAGTGCGAATATGTCTATTTTGGGAAATAAGAGATATCTTGGAATTTCCCTCCCAATAGAACATTGGAATGGTTCATCTAACCTCATGAAACCTAAGACAATGCCTATGAGTCTATTTTCGGCAGCAGGAGATATTTTAGAATTTCCTTCCCAATAGAACATTGGAAAGGTTTATCTAAGATCGTGAAGCCTGAGACCAGAGAGAGTTTGAGACTCCACTCTTATTCATACGTTGGTTAAAATTACAATTGAGTTTCGCAATTAAAATTTCATTCCTTTTCTCACACATTTTAATGCAATAATTAAAGTGCAGATTAATCACATAGTGAAAGCTGTAAATAAAATAAATTCGTAATAACATAGACAAAAGTACAATAATTTATAACAAAACTAGGGGCGGAATACAACTCCCAATATAATGGAAATGTAAATCATGCATAAAATGGGATATTTATTAGGGATAAAGACAATGGTCCATGCATGCATATTTGAAAGAGTAACATTAAAATGTCCATCTTGTTTGGATGGGAAATTAGTACATTAGTCCTATTTTATTTAAGGAAAACTTTGCTAGTTTGTAGAAATTCTTTGCCGTTTTTGTATCAACGAATGCGAGAGAAGCATTTTATGATGAATAAGAGTTAAGAAAAATAAATGAGAGAGATAGGGTAAAAGAAATGAACTGATTTATCATCCCCGAGTCATCCTAGCTAGTTCCCTTTTTCTAACATCCAACATTTAATAAAGTAAAGAAACTCATAGAAAACAAATAACACGTTAGCAAAATAATAAAATAAAATAATGATAAAAAAAGGCATATTAGAAATAAAACAAATAATTAGAATAATAAGAAAAGAGGAAATGATTTACCTAAATGAATAGAAACAAAAAAGGGGAATGAAAGAATAACAAAGAATGGAAGGAAAGGGGCCCAGGGACCGCTAGAATGCCCGAGCGACGGCCGTTCCTGGGGCGACCGATGGGAAAAAGGAATTCCCTGCAACGGCCCATCGCTCGCTTGAGCGACGACTGTCGGTGAGGCCTTCAGCCCGTTGGTCATCTACAGACTTCAAAAAAATGGGAAAATCAACCAAAATCCAAGATTTTACATTTTTAATTCATTTTTATGCAATAAAAGATCAATAGAGCCAATAAAGTGACAAAAAATGGGTTAATTAAAATGAATTAATTCATATTACAGGATAACTAATCTAGAATGTTTACCCTCGAAATGTTGATTTTCGGAAGGTGAATATCGCATGGAGTTCCCCTTGAATTCTATAGAGACCGGTCGACCAATAAAAATGGTTAATGACAATTTCTCCTTAAAACTGTTCTTTTCGAATTAAACTCGAATCAAGAGAAGAAAATTGATTTTTCTTTCTCGATTTAACCTTTTTCGATACTTTCAAATTTTAGAAGAATAAATCGAGTAAACAGAATTGTTTTCACTTTCTCGATTTCTTCCTGATTCTTTTTTGAAGATTTTTAAAAGAAAAATAGAGATAAAAATCTTTTGCTTATCAAAAAGTTGCTAACCTTTTTAAGAAAATTTTCTAACCTCATAATTGCTAGCCCTTAACCTTGATCTTTAGCCTGCTATTTATAAGCTAACTGAAGATAAGACAGAAAATTCAAATTTTTCTAAAATTCAAATTATCCTTAGAGATAGATATCAAATCTATTTGAATTCAAATTAGACTTTAGAAGATAGAATCAAATATTTTTGAATTCAAATTAGATTTTATAAGATAAAATCAATTTTTTTTGAATTCAAATTAGATTTAGAGATAAAATCAAATCTTTTTGAATTTAAATTAGATTTTATAAGATAAACTCAAATTTTTTATATTTATATTAAGGAGAAATATAAAAAAATGCAAATTATCCACCAAAATGCTGCCAGGGGCTGACCGACGGGCATGCCTCGATCTACCGACTGGCGTCGATCAAAGGGGCACGCCTATCCTTTGAGCGGCGGGCACCCACTCGCATGCTCGCCTGCGTGAGCAATGAGCACCCGTTCGCGCAAGAGATGGGCATCCCTCTCCTACGTGAGCGACGGGCGCCCACTCGGGCTAAGCGACAGGCACCCCTTGCTTACGCGAGCGATGAGCCCCAAGCATATGAGTGACAGTCGTTGCTCAAACACATGCGACAGGTACCCTATTGACCGATGGGCATCGGTCAAACCCCTAAAAAATAATTTTCAATTTTCTTGAGCTAAAAAAGGCTACTTTTCGACATAAAAGGGTTTTTGGTCACCAGTATCCCTAAAATTTGTGAATTTTAAGGGAGAAAAGCCTATAAGTTCATTCCTTTACTTGTGGAATAGGTGTCGGTATCTTCATCGGGTAACTCTGATCTAGGTTGCCTCGGGACCTGGTGTCTACGGTTTCCCCCAATTTTTGGAAAACTAGTACATCAGTGTCTAGGAGAGCCAAAATTTAGAAAAGAAGGAAAGAAGCGCATACCTGAGGGAGTCCTTACCCTTTTTGGGGATTGAAGGTCGTGGCTTATCGCCGTTGAGTTGTTCTGAAGCCTTCGCTCTGAAGAGTTCGGTTAATCCTTCCAAGCATATGCTTGTCGCCTCTAGGACTTTAGCATATGATCGTCACCATTGAGCTGTAAGCATATTCTACTTATAAACCATTTGATATTTTGCAATTGTTTTGCTGACCACCATCAGGTCTGTATAGCATATGCTTGCCAACCACCATCAGTTCTGCATGGCATATGATTGCTGCTATTGAGTTGTGAGCATATTCTACTACAACTAATCTGATATCTTGCTAACCACCATCGGGTTTGCATGACATATGATTGTCGTCGTTGAGTTGTGAGCATATTCGACTATAACTCATTTGATACCTTGCTAACCACCATCGGACTTGCATGGCATATGACTGTCACCGTTAAGCTGTAGTGTATTCTACCATAACTCACTTGATATCTTGCTAACCACCATCAGGCTTGCATGGTATCTAATTGCTATCATTGAGCTGTAAGCGTATTATACCACAACTCACTTGATATCTTGCTAACCACCATTAGACTTGCATGACATATGATTCCTAACCACCATTGGGTCGGTATGGTATATGATTGCTAACCACCATCAGGTCAGCATGGTATCTGATTGCTAACCACCATTAGGTCGGCATGGTATCTGATTGCTAACCACCAATGGGGGAAGAATTCAAAGTTATCTGATGTTTGACATAGATGACATTAATCATACAACATAACTGATATCTACATAATCACATATCAATAGTAAATTATTTAAGAATCTGGATCTGCACAATTTCTAACACGTAACTTGATCACCAATCTAATACTAAGCCAAACTGAACTTAAAAAATTCAACTAATTTTCGATACAGAGAGCTCTACAACCTTAATGTTTAAAACAAAATTCCATAAAACCCCAACACAAAAACTGTTAAAGTCACAGATCTCTAGTTTAAGCCATCTAATGTAAAAAAAAAATAGAAACTACAGCATGAAAAATGAGGAACAGCAAAAGCTAAAGAGAAAAGTGGGATAGAAAGGCGTACGATGGTTCTTCATCTCTCAACAGCAATGGCGAATCCAAAGGCAATGAGGCTGAGAACCACAACCAGAAGTCTACTAATTCAAGCTTTTACTCCTTTTTCCCTTCTCCCTTCTTTTAACTTCCTCTTCTTTTTCTTCATTCAAACCATAATAATATGCATTAATTAAACAAAACACAAAAATTAACTCAAAGTAAAATGATTTTAGGGGATATATTATAAGAAATTTAACTTACCCAACTATTCTCTACAGTTCAAGTTTTAGAGATTCCAAATCCTTAAAAGAATTTCATATCACGTCTCTTTTCTTTCTAAATCACGTTTTTTTCAAGCTAATCCCTTACTCTCCGATTTTAATTTTTCTCCTGATGGAATGGCGGCTCATAGTGGCCGGCGGAGAGGGAGATAACGAAGAGAGAAACGCTGAGGGGAAAAAATATAGCTATAAGAAGGGGCTACTAAAATCGACAGAAAAGAAAGAAAGGAGGGAGAAGAACTTGCCGGCGGCGACTAGTTTAGATTGGAAGAGGAGGCAGAAAAGATGAAGTGCAGGTGGGGGAGGACTCGCAAAGCAGATGGAACCGAGGATAGGGAAAGAGAGAAAGAGAATAAAAAGAAAAGGTCTGCTTTTTTGGCAGTCCCTGGGTCGAAACGACGTCGTTCTTGACACAGAGGATGGACTAATTTTTTGTCCAAAATTTCTTTTTGGTCCTCCACCCACTATTTCTTAATTTCTTTTATTATAACTTATCTCAGCTTAAATTTTAATACAATGAATTTATTAGATTATTTATAGGGTTGAATTGATTAACAGTGCTATTCGAGTAATTGGTTTTAGGGACTTATATTAGTTGTAGCACATTTTTATTATAGTCGATTGTGATAAAATATTAAAATCGTACAAACTGGTTGCATTATAATTATGCCTGTCAAATTTTACCCAAGCCCAAGAAACTCGCCCAGCAAAAATTGACTTAAACCCAACCCAATTACAACTCAACCCATCTGGACCCGCCCAAAAACAACCCACAAAAAACCTGACCCGTTCGGGTCTCCCATCAATGCCCAACGGGCCTCAAGAATTTGTCCAAAATTACTCTTTTCTGGTTCTTCCCAACCCCCCTATCGATCTCTCTCCATCCAGTCCTCCCTGCCCCTTTCCACCCTTATTGCCTCAAGAACTCCAACTGCACCGCAACAGAGCTAGCAGTGGCCGGTGGTTTCTTAGATACTCATCTCGTTCATTCCTCCCTTCTCTCCGGTGGACTCCGACGACCATAAAACTACCAAAAAATACCCATATCCAATGAATGCCGATTGATTTATTTTGAAATTACAGGTAATTGATTTCTTTATTATTGTTTGATTTTCTTTTTAGTCTTCAATTTTAAATTATTGATCCATCCATTGACTATCTCTCTGCCCTTTACGTTTGCAAATTCTACAAGTGGTGTTGCCACTAATTGCATATATATCTCAAATTTTTGGCCAAGTTCCTGAGGATAAACTAAGAGCTTGGGATATATAGTGTAAAATCTAAATGTCTTGTGTAAGTAGACTCAATGGTTGAGTGGAAAATGGTCATTTCATGGTTCTTATTTTCCTTATTATAGTTGGATTTGCAAGTTATTAAATGAGTTACTGATGCAAACCTAGTCTAAGAGGGATCACTGAATTTGATGCCATTAATTCTTAACAGAACTTAGAAGGATCAAAAATTGGTTTTGCTGTTCGCAGTGTTGTAGTTTCCCTGTTATAGCCTTTGACAGCCATAATCCAAAATTTTAATTCTAGATGCACATACATGATAGAAATAAAATGCCTACCTGTTCATATGTAGCCTTTCAATTTGATATTGATTTTAATTGGGTTCCTACAACTAGTTGATTCATAAAGTAAGGATATTGCCACATATAACATATTATGAACTGTAAACAAAGTGATTTTATAATGCTTATGGAGCCTTTTATCTATAAAAAGGAGCAGCGTGATAGGAAAATAATTGATTTCTCTTTAATGGGTGCTACTGCATTGTTTTTGTTGAATTGAGATGTGTTTTAGTCCAAATTGGTAACTAATAAGAAAGTCAGTATTGATACTTGTGATTCTTTATATGGATAAGCTTTCTCTGGGTTTACCTCTAAATTTGCTTTTTTAATGTCACTGGTTATACATCTTAAACCAGCATAATAGTTTCCAAATAATAAAACCAATAATTGAGGGGACTAGCATTGATGCAGTCAAGGTAAGCTGAGCTTAGGAATTATTTTGGTTTAATCACAATTTAGATTAACATTTTGATTCGGATTACAAGTTATATTTAGGAAAATTAGGTTTACTTTCTATATAGGAATTTTAGTTTATTATTATTTGGGTACTCTAATTGAACCAAAATATCTCCTTAACTTGGTTTTTTCTTTACTGCATCAGGCATCCTGTTACCTATAAGTGTGTTTGCATAAATGCTGGAGGTACACCGTAGCATCTTTTTTTCCTGGATTTGTGTCTTAATGGCTTTATGTTCCTTTTGTTTAGCTGTTATGTATCTCATGCTGCATAGTTTGCCCAATAAACAATACATGTGGTTAGCTATTGCCCTTCATTCGGAATCAGTGACAACCTGCTGCGTTTGTTAGTTTAGATTATAAATCACATTGAGGTGCAATTATATGTTCTCAAATCTGGGTTTCCTTTTGCAGGTTCCAATTGCAATTGGAGGTCCTGGATTGGCAGCTGGTGTTAGATTTCGCAACAATGTTCCGGATGGTGGACTTGCAAATGTGGCAGCTACTGTGATGAATCTCCATGGATTTGAGGGTCCTAGTAATTATGAGCCTACCCTTATTGAAGTTGTGGATAACTAGATTAATATATGATCTCAGAAGTTCACTTTCAATTTTTTGCATAAGTTTTGATTAGCAACTGAAAATGCGGAAAAGCCTGTAATGAGAGGCATATTATCTGCTCAATAAGTTTATTATGAGTCAAGTAGGTGGGGTAATAGGGCTCCCCATTTTGGATTTCTGGAGATACATGTCCTTGAACTAGTTTATCTTCAATGTATTTGTTATTTTATTTGGCCTATTTTTTAATTTCTTCATGTCTTGTCCCTTGGAATTGAATTTTCAATCAATTTTTTGATTGAAGGAAAAATATTATTTTATATTAGTCACTTGTTATTAAAAAAAATATTTTTTTATTTAAAATAAATTAAAAGGGTCAAACCACATCTCAGCCCGTTTGGACCTCAAGCGGCCCATTTGGGTCATCTAATTCATTTTGGTCAAATTATTTTACATTAGTCACTTTATTATCCTTTTATTATATCGAAAAATATTTTTTATTAAAAATGGATTAAAAGGGTCAAACCACATCTCGGCCTGTTTGGGCCAAATTATTTTACATTAGTCACTTTATTATCCTTTTATTATATCGAAAATTATTTTTTATTAAAAATAGATTAAAATGGTCAAATCATCCGTTTGGGCCTCAAGCGGCCCAATTGGGCCACCAAATCCATTTGTACCAAATTATTTTGCATTAGTCATTTTAATATCTTTTTATTATATCGAAAATTATTTTTTATTAAAAATGAATTAAAATGGTCAAATCACATTCTGGCCCGTTTGGACCTCAAGTAGCCTATTTGGACCATCCAATCCATTTGGGCCACCCAATCCGTTTGGATCAAAAACAGCCCATTTGGACCACCCAACTCATTTATGTATTATTATAAATTTTTTATATATTTAAAAAGTTTTTAGCCCATGGTTCAACCCAACCGCCCAACCCATTTGGACATCTGACCCATTTATGACCCATACTTTATGACCCGCCCATTTGTGACCCAACCCAAACCTGCCCAACCCGCCCAATTTGCCACCACTAATTATAATAATGAACTTATATTTTGTCATAATATATTTATTTTTTGTGACATATTTGTTTGTCATAAATTTGATTATTTGTATGACATAATTTATTTGTCATATATTAGAATTACAATCAACTGTTATAAAAAATTATTATTGTCATAAATTAATTGTATTAGTGACGAAATTGTATTTCTTCATAATATATTATTTTTTGTGGCATATTTATCTGTCATAAAAAATTATTGTGACAAAATAATTTTATCGTCACTAATTCATTAAAATATGACAAATATAATTCATGTTACAAAAAAATAAGTATTTCACGACGAATTTGTGTGTAGCAAATAGTTATTTTTTCGTTATATTTTTTCCCGCCAAAAGAAAAAGGTTAGAAATTTTCCCTTTATATTAAAGGTGACGAAATTATATATCGTCACAGTATATTTATTTTTTGTGACACATTTATTTGTCACAAATAAAATTATTTTTTAAATTAAAATTTTTCGAAAAATTAATTAAAATTATTTTATATCGATATGTTATTTGTGACGAAATGATTTTATTATCACTAATTTATTTAATTGTGACAAAAATAATTCGTCACGAAAAATAGATATTTTGTGATGATTTTATACGTTGTAATAAGTTATTATTTTGTCATTAAATTTTTTCCCTCCAAAAAAAATGGTGGGAAATTATCTTTTCTAAAGAAACCATGACGAAATATATTTTTCGTCACAAAATTAATCTGTTAGTGATGAAAATTAAAACATAAAATGACGCAAGATAATTTTGTCACAGTAATTAATGGTATAATGACGTTTTAAAAAATTCGTCGTTATAAGTTATAATTAGTGACGAAGTTTTATACGTCATTTAAAAATTTATCACAAAAAGTAAAATTTCTTGTAGTGTCATATGTTTAAAATGGTTAGACTTAATTAGGCTATCAAAACGGTTTTGGGCTTAAGGGCATAAGATGGGATTATAACCTATCGGGACATATGATGTCAAAATCCCATAAATGATCTAAGAGTTGCATGAGATGTAATTGGTAAAAGAGTTATCTACCTAAATAACTTAATTTTAAGCGTTATGCCAAAGCTAACTTAGAATTAGGTAAAATATGGATTTTAGCCCACTAAATTATTATAATTGTTGTAATTTTATTGAGGGTTATTATTTTAGGAGTTTATGAGAAAACCTAAAATGAAATTGGTACTAATATAATTTATCTTGCATGTTTGTCGATTAATAGCATCAAATAACACTTCTACTATGTCACTGCGATATGTTCTTGAGAAGGACAAACTTAAGAAAACTGGCACAAACTTCCTTGACTGGTTCAGGAACTTGAGAATTGTTCTCAAGCAAGAAAGGAAGCTATATGTGCTGGATGAGCCTATTCCCAATGACCCACCTGCTGATGCTACAAGGGTGGTCAAAGAGAAACACAAGAAACATATTAATGATTATGTGGATGTTGGTTGTCTTATGTTAGCTACCATGTCTCCAGAGCTTCAGAAGCATTTGGAAAATATGGAGGCTTATGAGTTGAGTACTCATCTCAAGCAGACCTTCTAACAGCAGGCAAGGCAAGAAAGGTATGAGACTACCAAAGCATTGCATTCTTGCAAGATGGCTGAAGGTGCTTCAGTTAGCTCTCATGTTCTGAAAATAAAGGGCTATATTGATCACCTTGAGAGGCTTGGATTTCCCCTCAGTTTAGAACTGACAACGGATTTGATCCTTAATTCATTGACTGATAGTTATGACCATTTTTTCATGAACTATAATATGAATAATATGGAGAAATCTATAGCTGAGCCTCATGCCATGCTTAAAACAGCTGAGCAAAGCATCAATAAGAAGCTTGGCCATGTTATAATGGTTAACAAAGGGAAAGGCATGAAAGTTAAGGGTAAGGGCAAGGCTAAGGCAAAAGTTGGTGGTAAACCTAAGCCCAAGCCCAAGCCCAAGGCTAAAGCTCCAAAGGAGGGAGTTTGCTTCTATTGCAATGAACCTGGTCATTGGAAGAGGAACTGTAAGCTCTACTTGGAAGAATTGAAGAAAAAGAAGAGTGGTGAGACTACATCTTCAGGTGTTTATGTTATAAAAATTAATTTATATACTTCCACTTCTTGGGTATTGGATACTGGATGTGGATCTCACATTTGTACAAATGTGCAGGGACTCAAAAGGAGTAGGCAACTGAGAAATGGTGAAGTGGACCTATGAGTAGGAAATGGAGCAAAAGTTGCTGCTTTAGCTGTAGGCACTTATGAATTGACTTTGCCCAGTGGGCTTTTGTTAGCTTTGAATAATTGTTATTATGTTCTTAATTTGAGTAGGAATATTATTTCAGTTTCATATTTAGATGATGAAGGTTTTTCTTTTCTTATTAAGAATAAGAAATGTTCTATTTATTATGATGACATGCTTTATGTTATTACTATTTCATATTATGGGCTTTATGTCCTAAATCTATAAATATCCAATAATCATGATATTTATAACATAACTACAAAGAAATCCAAACCAAATGATTTAAATACAACGTATTTATGGCATTGTCGCCTTGGTCATATAAATGAGAAATGCATATCTAAACTCCATCAAGATGGACTTCTACAATCATTTGATTTTGAATCATTTGATAATTGTGAATCTTGTTTATTAGGCAAGATGACAAAGGATCCTTTCACTGGACATAGCGAAAGGGCCACTAACTTATTAGGCCTTGTACATTCTGATGTATGTAGCCCGTTAAGCATAAATGCTAGGGAAGGATTTCAGTATTTCATTACATTCACTGATGATTTCAGTAGATATGCCTATGTCTATCTAATAAAACATAAACATGAATCATTTGAAATGTTCAGAACCTTTCAAAATGAAGAACAAAATCAGCTTCATAAAACTATTAAGGCACTTCGATCTGATTGAGGTGGTGAATATTTGAGCCAAGAGTTGACATTCATCTAAGAAATTGTGGAATTGTTTCACAATTAACTGCACCAGGAACACCACAATGGAATGGTGTATCTGAAAGGAGGAATCAAACTTTATTATATATGGTTTGATCTATGATGAGTCAAACAGATCTTTCTTTATCCTTTTGGGGTTATGCACTTGAAACAGCCGCATTCACTTTGAACCGAGTTCCATCTAAAGCGGTTGAAAAGACACCATATGAGATATGGACCGGGAGAACTCCTAGTTTATCTTTTCTAAAGATTTGGGGCTGTGAGACTTATTCAAATGACAAGTTTCGGATAAATTAGCACTAAAATCTGATAAATGTCTTTTTGTGGGATATCCTAAGGAAACTAAAGGATATTACTTTTATAATCCTTCTGAGAACAAAGTGTTTGTTGCTCAAAATGGTGTCTTTTTAGAAAAAGAATTTATTTTTAAAAGAACCAGTGGGAGCAAAGTACAACTTAAAGAAATTCGAGAACCACAAGATAACATAAAACCATTGATGGAAACTCAACAAGTTTCATAAACTATTGTGGAACCTGTACCTATTACACAAGTACCACGTAAATCAGATAGGATGCAACACAAGCCCAAGAGATATGGATTTCTTGTGACGGATAGTCGTTAAGTAATGCTCATGGATTAAGATGAACCTACTACCTATCAAGATGTCGTGTCAGGTCCAGAATCTAAAAAATGGCTAGAAGCCATGAAATCTGAGATGTAATCCATGTATGATAATCAAGTTTGGAACTTGATTGATCCACCTAAAGGAATTAAACCATTGGATGCAAATAGGTTTTCAAAAAGAAAACTGACATGGCTGGTAAAGTAAATACCTTTAAAGCAAGGCTCATTACAAAAGGGTTCAAACAAACTCATGGTATTGACTATGATGAAACCTTTTCACCAGTTGCAATGCTTAAATCAATAAGGATTCTTATTGCCAATTCTGCATATTATGACTATGAGATATGGCAAATGGATGTCAAAACAGTGTTTCTTAATGTAAACTTACTTGAGGATGTGTACATGACACAACCTGAGGGTTTTGTCCATCCTGAGAATTCTAGATAGGTATGTAAGCTGCAAAGATCCATTTATGGATTGAAGCAAGCTTTTCGGAGCTAGAATCTTCGTTTTGATAAAACAAGCGAAGAGTTTGGGTAAAAATGAGGATGAACCTTGTGTATATAAGAAGATTAGTGGGAGTGTTGTGATGTTTCTTGTATTATATATTGATGACATATTACTCATTGGAAATGACATCCCTATCATGCAAAAGACAAAAAAGTGGTTAGGAAAATCTTTTTCAATGAAAGATTTGGGTTAAGCTGCTTATATCCTTGGAATTAAGATCTATAGAGATAAATCTAAAAGGATAATTGGTCTAAGTCAAAGCATTTATATAGATAAGGTGCTAAATAGATTCATATGCAAAATTTCAAAAGAGGATTTTTGCTAATGTCTCATGGCATTACTCTTAGCAAGACTCAATGTCCAATGACATCTGATGAGTGAGATCACATAAGTATGATTCCTTATTCTTCGGCTATAAGATCAATCATGTATGCCATGTTATGCACTCGACCAGACATTTTGTATGCTTTGAGCATGATGAGCATATACCAGACAGATCCCGGTGAAAGTCACTGGATAGCTCTTAAGAATATCCTTAAGTACTTGAGAAGAACTAAGGATGCATTCTTGATATATGGAGGATTGGAAGATGAGCTAGTAGTAAATGGTTATACAGATGCAAGCTTCCAATCTGACAAAGATGACTTTAGATCTTGGTTAAGATATGTGTTTGTGTTAAATGGAGGTGCTGTAAGCTGGAAAAGTTCTAAACAAAGCACTGTCACTGATTCTACAGCAGAAGCTAAGTATATAGTAGCATCAAATGTAGCTAAAAAAGCAGTATGGATCAAGAAATTCATTGCTGAGTTGGGAGTAGTACCTAGTATCGGCAACCCTGTGGATCTTTACTGTGACAACAATGGTGTTGTTGCACAGGCTAAAGAGCCTAGATCTCATCAGAGATCAAAACATATACTCAGGCGTTTTCATCTCATTCTAGAAATAACTGAGAGGGTAGACGTCAAGATATGCAGAGTACCTACTAATTACAACATTACTAATCCACCTACCAAGGCTCTCCCACAAGCCAAACATGATGGACATATTAGGTCAATGGGTATTAGATATATGTATGATTGGGCCTAGTGCAAGTGGGAGAATGTTAGTGGTTATACCCTAGGCCAAATATTTGGACCTTGATGTAATCATTACATTTTCATTTATATAATGGCATGTTACATTATTGTAATGTTTATGAATAACCATGTTATTCATGTCGTCCCTATTCATTTATCACTAAAGGGTATAAAGATAAATTAAGACTAGTACAGATTTGCATTGATAATCATGGGATGATTATATATGATGATATAAATCAAATCTATAGGTACTTGTTAGAGAATAAGGTACTAGATAGATCCACTGTGAGATCACTATATGGGATAGTGTCATAAGTGATCTTATAATAGATATACTATTGAATCGTTTGACCTGAGGTCATCACGGTTTTCTACATAAGGAACATTATATTTTGACATAATCAAACATTATTTTTAATCGGATAATTATAAAGTTTATGATCGGACATAATGAGAATTATACAGAGGAAAGTGAATAATCAAGATGGAATTTGTCCCTCTCTTTTGAGAGAGATATCTATTAGGCCCCTTGATAAGTAGGACTGTAAAATGCATGGCTGTGCTCAAATGAATTGATATTATGATCAATGTCATTTGAATTTTTCAGTCTACTTAGTGATCGAAAAATTATATGTTTGAACAATATAAGTTTGACATTGACCATTACTTATGTTCAAATAAGATATCGTGTGACAAAAGGATAATAACATGTTCTGTTGTCAGGTTAAAATCGGACTTACGATATTTATATTATTTGGGTAGTCATAATGTCTTGCTAGAAACCAATTATAACTTATTGGGCCCACTGCCGACTTAATATAAACCTATTAGGTCACATACCAAGACCACAATGAATAGATTGGATTTTAATTAGGGTATTATAAAATTATATAAATATGGGTATTTATATTTAAATTTCGTAGTGATATATAAATATATTTACATATGATATTTCTTATTTTTGAATAAGAAATAAATAAATATATTTGTGTATATATAAATATATATATCTCTTACTTTTGAATAAGAGATAATATCCCTAATTTATCTCTCTAGGATTTACATATATAAATAGATATATGTTTAAGGAAAAGGTATTCACGTTTTTCTGACTACATTTTTCTAAAAGAGGCTATTTTGAGAAACCCTAGCCGTCACTTAAAAAAAAAACCCTAGCCGGCCCATTTTCTTTGAGAAAGAAAATGAAGAGAAAAATTAAAAAAAAAAATTCCAGTCTCAAGAGAGGGAGCTAGCACTCCTGCGATTTTTTTGTTCATCGATTTATGCGTGTGGATACTGGTAGAGGGCGTTCGTAATTAGAGCAGCGCCTGTAGTCCGATTAAGGAGTTAATTTCAACTTTTCTGCATTGACAAAGGTTGGTAAATCTTATCCCTCCTTTTGAATCAATTGAAATACTTGGATCCTATTTGGGTTTCGATTTATATTCCACTGTGCTTAATTTGAATTACTGTGATGAAACCTAACAGCGCTCACCCAGGACCCTATCCCTCTCCTCCATCCGTCGCTCCATGGTAGCAAGAGCAGTAGTCATCACTGTAATGACCTCCTGATGTACCGGCTAAGAAGGTGGACTTGGTCGTGACGGCTCTACATGAGGCTCTGGTGGCGGAGGAGCTGTGGATGTAGATGCCCCCGGATGCCCAGGCTAGCCATAAGGGTTTAATCTCCTGGCCTCA
Organism: Excoecaria cochinchinensis; assembly: GCA_947683425.1. Classification (NCBI taxonomy): domain Eukaryota; kingdom Viridiplantae; phylum Streptophyta; class Magnoliopsida; order Malpighiales; family Euphorbiaceae; genus Excoecaria; species Excoecaria cochinchinensis. Next base: position 9,108,063 of record CANTUQ010000208.1, on the reverse strand, counting down.
CGGGCCTCAGAGCACTGGACCTGTGGCAGTGGTGGTGTGAGGCTCTGAGCCTACTGGGATGCTGGAGTGCGCAGTAGCTCATCCATATCAATGTCCAACTCCATATCCAGGGGAGTGTGGGACTGCTCCTCCTCCGGCTAGCACTGCTGTGGGGGTTGCTGCTCCCCCTGAAGCTCTCATGGAGGCTACTCCCCCAATAGGGCTCTCTCAGAATATCCTCATCAGGCTGGAGTGGAGGGAGGTGGAAAAGACATCTAGTCTTTGCCACTATGAGCAGTCTATACTCATCTGGGCAATCCCATATCTGAGCGACCATCCCCATCGTCTGGGCCGCTGCCAAGTCAACAAATATGTCCTCATCCAGTGGGGGCCCAAAAACTACTAGAGGAACCCTCAGATGTAGAAGCAGTCTGGTGATGACACCTCCAGCACATATAAAAGGGCCAACCTCACCAGATTAGCCAGTATCTCATGGCTAATATTAAGGCACTGGCCTATCACCATCGCCCATAGACTCTAGATCTCTGTGCCATTCACTGACCTTGGGTTGCCTGCTGAACCCAAATGCGAACTGGAGAGCACCCTATGAACATATCTCAGTGCTTGCGATGAAAGCATAGTGCTCTTCGCCATATCATGATCATACGGTGTCCCTAGCATGGTAATAGCCTCCCAGTGCTGCCTTCTAATAGCTCTCTGAGGTATTACCACGTCCCTCTTATGTAGGAGCCCCGTGGCCTCGGCAATGACCCGATGGATGATACTAAAGTGGTCCCCTCTGATCCTGAACTGTATGACCCCCTCCTCTATATCTGATCTCTATAAACCACTGTAGTGGAAGGTGGCCAGAAACTCCCTCACGACCTCCAGGTATGTCTGGAAAGATGGTCGGAGGAACTCAACCCATCCCACTACCTTTAACAATGCATCCACCTTATGCAACATCCCCATACACTGGAGGAAGGGCCTGGAGATGTAACAGCTAGCGTGGAACTGTACATGTGCTAGGGCCTGAAACCTCTCTCTAAGATTGGGACCCATGCACTCTGGAGCCTCAGGCTCGGGCTGCTCTCGAGGAATGTTACATCTTGAAGGCATCCTGAAAACAAAGAGAGTCAGTTTTGTGTGATAACCATAAGTAAACTAAGCACAATTTCAAAATTTTTAGGATGTGCCTACCAAAAACATTTCGGCACTTTCCCGGCAAGGATGTGCCCAACCAAATCAAATTTAGCAGGATCCCGGTAAGGATGTGCCCTACTTCCTGCATGAAAAAACTCAACAAAGATAGACCTCAAGCCCTAACAACAATTTCATAGATATAATTATCGCATGGAATAAATAACCGTTTAACTAGGCAGTCCTATTCTATCCTCAACTAATAATTGTGAAGAGGCATTTTTCTACACTTTATTCTGCTATTTTATTGTTATTACTATTATTATTTATTTATTTATTGGTACTTACTTCCTACTGTCATTGTATAGTTTAATATTACAGAAAATAAATAGGCAAAATTTGTGCTAAAGTTTGAAGCATGCAATCTATCATGCATCCAGAATAAAAAAATTTAATAAAAAGAAGTAAAAATAAGAAGGAAAATGCAATAAAACTAACTTGGTAGTCGATGAAATGCACTAAAAAAACTCAAAAAAGTGTGAAAAAACTAGTCCTGGATGTGCGCGGTGGTGAGAGGATCGTTTTGGAGCAAATGGCACGCAAAACGGGTGTAACCGCCTGGTTTATATAGATTTTTGTGACTGACAAGCTGCTCGTCGAAGGAACAAGCGACCGGTACTCCCTACAAGCCCGTCAGTAATTTCAAATTTCTAATTTTTTTTTTGACCCTAAGAATTTTAGAAATACCCCCTGAATATTTTGCCTCCTGATTCTAGTGTACGATAGCAACCTGTTAAATTAATTTTCCTGTGAAACTAAAATGGCATAAAAACACATAAAATATTTATGCATGTGAAATGCTTGAACCATGTAGAACAAAATCCACCTGGTGGTCAAAGGTTGACCGACGGGCTGGCCGTGCCTCGCTTTAGGCATGCCCGTCAATCATGGCCTTCTTTAAATACTCCTCTTTTCCCTTGAATTTTGTGCACTCCTCTTCTTGGATTTCGGTCAGAGCCCCTTCATTTCCAAGTTTTTTTCTCTTTTCTCCTTTTTTTTTCCCCATTTATATTTAGTTTTTGCCCCGAAATTTTGAAAAATGTCATCATCAACCCTTAATAAGATGCACCGGCTTCTGAATGACCCACGAACCTAGAAAAATATCACTTTGGCCCCATATTCTTGTCTGAGGTTCCTAAGGAGAGTTAGAGTGGACCAGAATCTTCTGTTAGCTGCAGTCTGCTTCTGGGACCCCCGTTTTCATGTTTTTCGATTCACTTATCAAGAATTATGTCGTCTTCCTGAAGAATTTGCCGTGATTATTGGAGTGAGGTTTCTCCCTAGCACACCACCTTGCATCCCGAGCTATGGTTTGATTCATGTGAGGAACATTGCATTAGCCTTAAGTATCCCTCCTTCAACCGTGGCTAGGCTGGTTCCCTAGGGTGTCGTTCTTGCCTTAGGTCCGTTGATCAAGGCGCTAGAGGCTTTTTTCTGATGTAACCACATAGCAAGCCAGCGTTATTTTGCTATTTTTCCTCTCGAGATATCTGATGGTGACCTCTAAGGAGTTGACTAGCAATTTCCGACTATTCAGGATTGTGGATGGCATTTATCGTGGGCTGACCCCATTTCCCTTGATTCTTCCTGAGACGATTCTGGGTTTGGATTCTGTCTGTGTTGATCCTTCTGCCGCCTTCACTGGGAGCCCCTTATTACTCCAAGTTAGTCATTATTTTAAAAGGTAATGCATCCCTTGTGGATTTTTACACTAGCTTTTCTTCTGACATCTTTTTCCTTCTAAAGCACCAGCATCTCCCTAATTGCTTTAACCTTATCAGGGTCGATCTCAATTCCTCTCTAACTAACTATGTGTCCCAGAAGCTTTCCCGCGGTGACTTCGAAGATGCACTTCTTAGGGTTCAACCGCAAATTGTACTTGTCGATCCTCCGAAAGAATTTCTCTAAGGCCTCGAAGTGACCCTCCTTGGTAGCCAACTTAATCATCATGTCATTGACATATACCTCCACCTCTTTATGGATTAGGTCATCGAGGATCCTAGTAGCCATCCTCTGATAGGTCGTGCCTGCATTCTTCAAACCAAACGGCATTACCCTATAGTCGAATGTGCCCTACTCGATGATAAAGGTTGTCTTAATCCGGTCAAGTATTTTATTGAGGATCTAGTTGTACCCGGGGTATCCATCCACAAAGCTGTACATCATGCAAGCTGCTACACTCTCCACTAAAACATCGATGTGAGGCAAAGGAAAGTCATCCTTTGGACAAGCTTTGTTCAAATCCCGATAGTCCACGCATACGTGCACTTTTCCATTCTTCTTGGCTACCGAAATGACGTTGGCTAACCAAGTCGGGTATTGCACTTCAATAAGAAACTTGGCCTCAATATGTTTATAGACTTCTTCTTTGACCTTTTTCGCCCATTCTGGCCTGAGGCTTCTGAGCTTCTGCTTGACTAGTCTATGATTAGGGTATGTTGGAATAGCATGTTCAGTGATTTCACGATCGACCCCTGGCTTGTCTTCGTAGGTCCAGGCAAAGACATTTTCATTCTTTTTAATATTCTCTCGAATTTTATCCTCTCTTCAGGAGTTACATTAGATGCTATCAAGATTTCCTTTGGGTTTTCCAAAGATCTGAGATTAAATGGAATGGCATCAATTGAATCAATGTTAAATATGAATAAGTCATGATCATGATTATGCATAGTGAAATCATCAGAAACGTCGCATAGGTAAGCAAAATTGTTCATATTATTAATTGAATTGGGAACATCGTAAACATTATCAAATAGCCCTAGAGCAAAAAGAAAATCTAAATTGCTATGGTCTTCTTTCTCTACCAATGCAGATGTTGCAGCCAACAGTTGAGTATCATCCTGGAACTTCAGAGGCTCTGCAACAAACCCTTATAAAACTTCATCCTGCTTCTCTACAGCTTCATCTCTCACCTTCTCCTTACCCTTCACCTGGGTGGCCATCAACCTCTCCATGACAATCTCTTCGGGTGCTTCTCAGTCCCAGACAGTCCCCTTGGTCATGATTTTTTCATCCTAAAAACCCTTTACTGGCTTGATCATTCCAATGTCCCAATTGAAGATGTCATTGAAAACCTCAAAACCCGCCACGACTCTTCCGTCTACCCACTGAGGTTCAGCTTCTCCTGCATAAGCAAACACTGAGGCGGCTGGCATAAAACTTTCTCAAATGTGAGGCATAAAACTTTCTCATTGATCTGTGCCCTTATATATAAATGGCAGCTATGGTTACGGCCTTTCGCTGGCAAATCAGCACTTGAATACACCACATTCTCTCTAGCACTTCCCTTCACAATATCCAACAGCTCCATAGGGGAGATGGTGGTTGCCATCATGGACACACATAAGGACTCTCCAACTTCTATCTATGCAAAGGAGATTATCTCAGTAGATCCCATATTGATATCTGAGTTGGCGTCCTTTTCGGCTGCTTCATCACTTGATCTTCCTTCAGCTCCTTGTCTGTACATACTGCCATGAGATCTTGTGGCTTTTCTACCCCCAGAATTACCCTTCGACTTTAGGTCACTGCTCCTATCTCCTCGTCCTCATCTTTTGAACCCCACAGGTTAGCAGACTCTTCATCATCATCATTATTTTTATTTTCATTTCCACTATTGTCAGTGGACCAACAGTCTATTATTGCCATGGGAATCCCTTTTTCACTTGCCTCCTTAAGGCAGGTGATAGCAACATTCTCGTCTCCATACAAATCCTTAAGGCAGGTGATAGCAACATACTCATAACTTATGAACAGATTAATAACAGGCATTTCTCACATACGAATTCTTATGCAAGCAGTATTCATTCATACACACTTATAAGGACAACATCATTCGTTATATCTCTTTTCGATTAACTGACATTAGATTCAGATACAAAACCATTTAGGTATCCGAAGATACCACACAATTTCACATTCAAGTCCATAGAGGATCCAAAACAGAGGGGTACGTAAAGCACCAGTCAAATGGCATTTATCACAATCAGATCAAATGTTTATTCACATAATCATTTTGCAAATCATCACAAAACTTATCAATTTAATTCACATTAATTTTTACTCTTTCAGTTGCCTGCTAAGTCATAGGGGTGGATAAGTGAGTGAACACATGGCGGTACCTTACGGGAACGAATCGAATGCATGGCGGTACCTTACGGGTACAAATCGAAAAGCAACATCACATTTTCTCATTCAAAAACATTTTACAGAGGGGATCTTAAACAAGATCCGTACACATTGATGTTCGCGAGGAACCAAACGGGGACCTGATCATGGTCCAAACAGAACAGAGGGCTGCAGTTAACAGAACTCTATAAGCATGCCTATCTATCCACGACTTGACTAATGCAAGCTAGATTTTCCATATTATTATTATATTCTTCACATTCTATCACATATATGCCCATTCCATCAAACAAGTACATCCTTCCTTTATGATCACATAGACACATACATTAATGTATAGATAAATGCATATCATAAGTATTAATCATATTCATCATATTCAAAAACTAATATGTATTATTTCGTGGATAACATATTCATATAAACATATTGAACATAACCATATTACTGGGTATCATGGATCCTTTAGACTTAACAATTAAATTGCTTTACATTACACACATACAATCTTTAAATAATAATGCTAGACAAAGATCTCATAGTTCAATTATTATCATGTATAGAAGCATTTGAATAACTCATTTTAACTTTATAAAGGCATAACATATTGTTTATAATGAAGAACCATAAAATTTAGACATATATAATCCAATCCGCATTCAAAATGTAACATTCACTACAGTTCACATTAATATAATTTAACCAAATTAAAATGCCATTTAATATTATTTGCTAATTAAGAAGGCACCATATAAGATTAAAAACCCATAATAAATGAAAAAGGATCGAAAAAGATGCAATTCAAAACTTCACGAAAATTGGAGACAGAGATGTTTTACACGGCGGTATGACTTACCCATACTGTAGTGTAAGACATCTTACACGGTAGTAAGGTAAAACCATACCACTGTGTAACATGCCCAACACGAAACACCCTAACAAGTAGAATCCTTTTACACGGCGGTATGGAGAATCCATACCCCCGTGTAAAATGCACAACCCAAAATTCTTTCAAGGCAAAATGACTTTACACGGCGTGTAAAAGCACGGACAAGCAAAAGTTAGAACCCAGAATGCGATTACACGATGGTGAGGAACTCCTTACCGCCATATAATTCGCTAGAAACCAAGAAAATACACATATTACACTCCCAAACCTTACCCCAAACTTTAACATTCCTTCAATCCACCAAGAACAACAAAAAACACAACTATTATATCAATTAACTCAATTGATTCATACAATGAACATCATTATATCCTCTAAACCAAAGCCCAACAATTTATAATCCCCATTTCAATCCAATGCACATTTAATTCAACAAAATCACAATCTAAGATCCTTAACTCAACATACTCAAAACTCATGTCATTAAAACCATTAAGAACATCATTGACCATACGAATTTCTAGAAAATTAAAGAAGAACAAAAATCACTAAAGTGCACATAATTCCCAAACCTGGAAATCCTATGCTCCTAGTAGATTTCTTGGTTAATCTTCTTGTTCCAAAACCCATCCAAAGATCTTTCTTATTCCAAAATCCTCATCAAATATACAAATACACAAAATATAAATCTAGGGTTTTCTTGCTAACTAAAGGGACAAAGAAAATCAAAACTTAAACTTACCTTAACAAACTCTTCACTTAACCCACTGGATCTCACAAACTTCATCATCTCAAACTAGGGTTTAGATCATAAGAGAGAGCAATATTGAAGCAAGAGGAAGAAGAAAAACGAAGAAGAAGGGGTGTGAGGGGAGAAGAGAACGGGTGAGCAAGGGCAAAAAAAGGGGCTCCCTTTCTCTCTCTCTCCAACCTATTAAATCACCCTCACTATCCACATGGCAACAACCCATTGGAGGAATCTAACCAAATACACCCTACAACCAAACATAACACCATACCCAATTCTAATCTCACTAATACATATACTAACTCCCTATATGCATCCACATTATAACCAAGCCCTCTCACACATACACTACTACTATACATGCAACCGCACTCTAACAAAACTCATAACTCCTGCACAAAACTTAATTTAGAATAACACATGCCAAAACTCACACAACTTTGGTCACCTCTTATTCTCAATGTGCCCGAATCCTTCTAGGGTACATTTCGGGGTGTGATAGAAGACCTCTCAGGGGGCAGCCAACTAGCCGAAAACCTTTCAGGGGGCAGCCAAATAGCCAAAGACCTCTCAGGGGGCAGCCAACTAGCCAAAGGCCTCTCAGGGTGCAGCCAACTAGCCAAAGACCTCTCAAGCGGCAGCCAACTAACCGAAGACCTCTCAGGGGGCAACCAACTAGCCGAAGACATCTCAGGGGGCAACCAACTAGTCGAAGACCTCTCAGGGGCCAGCCAACTAATCTAAGACCTCTCAGGGGCCAGCCAACTAATCGAAGACCTCTCAGGGGGCAGCCAACTAGCCGAAGACGTCTCAGGGGGCAACCAACAAGCCGAAGACCTCTCAGGGGGCAGCCAACTAATCGAAGACCTCTTAGGGGGCAATCAACTGAAGACCTCTTAGGGGGCAGCTGATCAACCGAAGACCTCTCAGGGGGCAACCATCCGAAGACCTCTCAAGGGACGGTGAACCGAAAACATCTCAGGGGACGATCAACTGAAGACCTCTCAGGGTGCAACCATCCAAAGACCTCTCAAGGGGCGGTGAACCGAAGACCTCTCAGGGGGCGATCAACCGAAGACCTCTCAGGGGGCAGCCAACTAGCCGAAGACCTCTCAAGGGGCGATCAACTGAAAACCTCTTAGGGGGAAACTAATGAAGACCTCTCAGGGGGCGATCAACCGAAGACCTCTCAGGGGACAACCAGCCAGCCAAAGACCTCTCAGGGGGCACCACCTCAGAAAGGATAACACGATAACAATGCCATCCAGTCTGGAAAAGCGACCACCTCAGGTACGTGTCTCTTTCCCTCTTTTCTAAATTTTGGCTCACCCAGGCACCTAAGTTCTAGGTTCCCCAAAATCGGGGACAACTGTAGACACTGGGTCCCGAGACGGTCCAAGATCAGGATTACTCGATGATGAAAATGATACTTGCCACTAGCAAAGGTGTTGAAAATGATGTTTTCCTTATCGATACCCTCATTATTTTTAAATAAAAATAGACAAATAAATATATATATATTAAATTAAATTAAATTAAATTAAAAAAAATTAGGAAGTATTATTTTTTTTATATATCAAAATTTTGATTAAAAAATATTTATATTTAAGAAAGGGAATTATATTAATTAATTAAAGATAAAGGTTCAAAAAATGTTAAGAAAAAGAAAAAAAAAAGATTTAATTAAAAAAAATAAAGAAAGAAAAGTTAGATTTACGGAGAAAAAAAAACCAAAACATTTGAAAACGCCAAACTTTGAAAACATGGGAATTTGCATTTTGGTGGCCTTAGTGGTCGCATGTGGGAATTCCACATGCGGCCACATCTGAGAATCCCACACGCGGCCACATGTGGGGCTTCCCACATTCGGCCATGCCGCATCTTCCCACCTGCTTCTTTCCCATGCAGTCGTTCTCACCTGCAAAATTAATTTTGGTACAGAAAAAATTAGGTATTTTCATATTTTGGGGTGTTTTTGAAAGAATAAAAATTGGAAAGTTAATTGAGATTTTTCCATTTTGGAAATACACTGAAATTAAATGGGGACTGGGTTTTTTCAAAGGAGGGAGGAGAACAAGTTTTCTCTCAAGCAAAAGGGGAGCAGACGAAGGGTTTCAAAAATAAAAATTAGGATTTTAAAATTTAGTTTTAATTTTCCTTCTTCTTTTTCTCTAAAAATATTTTTATTCTGGGATTGACTTAAGCAAGGAAAATCGATTTCCTTTGTTTGATCGTCCCACCAAAAATATTTTCTTGAGTTTTATTTGTTTAAAACTTAGATTTTTTTTCAAATATTTTTGGGTGTTACCACCGTCAAATTCGACAAGAAGGGCGGATCAAGACACCGTTTTTTCGATCTATAAACTATGAGGGTAAACATTTTCGGACTCATTCTCATTTATTTTTGTCTATTATTTATTGTTGTTAATATTGTTATTTTTTTTATTATTACCATGTTTACCATCTATCCCTAGCATTTTTATGTCATTGATACTGTTAACATATTATGTATGGTGTCAATTTGATTTTTTGTGGTTTTGATTCTATAACTGTTGCCGTTCATCTTATTCTTTATTATTATTATTATTATTATTATTATTATTATTATTATTACTATTACTATTACTATTACTATCACTCTTCTGTTGCTATTATTATTATTATTATTATTATTATTATTATTATTATTATTATTATTATTATTATTATTATTATTATTATTATTATTATTATTATTATTATTATTATTATCACTCTTCTGTTGATATTATTATTATTATTATTATTAGATTTGCTTGTATGGTCTTTCCACTTATTATTATTATTATTATTATTGGCGTGGGTATGATTGTTGGCATTATTACCTTATGTTTAGTTTGCATCATCATTACTTTGCTGTTGTGTCTTTATTATTATTATTATTATTATTATTATTATTATTATTATTATTATTATTATTATTGTTGTTGTTGTTGTTGTTGTTGTTGTTGTTGTTGTTGTTGTTTTATGGTATTATTATTGTTAGTATCATTATTTTATATTCATTCCATACTATCATTATTTATTACTATGATTTTTTGTTATTAAGGTTGCTATTATTATTATTATTATTATTATTATTATTATTATTATTATTATTATTATTATTATTATTATTATTATTATTATTATTATTATTATTATTATTATTATTATTATTATTATGTCATTGTTTTTATTATTGTTCTTAGGTTTTTGCATGACTTATTTCTAATTTTCCATCGCATGTAAATTGCTTATATATTAATTTAACATGTCTTATATTTACTTTGTCTTTATTTGATTAATTTTTAGAATTATTACTAATATTTTTTATGTTATTTTTGTTTGGGGATTTAAATATGATTTGCCTTGTGTGAGCGTTCCCATGACCCCACAGAAGGGTCACGACGCGCAGGAGGCTACATTATTCGGGTGAGATCTTTTCTACTCCTTTTTTTGTGTTGTTTTTGTTTGTAAATAAATGCACACGTGAGATAAAAAATCACAAAAACATTTTTATAACTAAATTGGAATTTTATTAATAAAATTGGGACCAATGTCCCCCATTTTAGCCAAGCAATGTAAAATGTCACGATTAAAATGAAGAGTTAATTTTTTCTAAAAATGGGATCACTCATCCCGGTTTTTAAATTAACGATCAAAACAACTCTTCGAACCCTTTTTAAATGAGCGTGAAGGAACCAATGTTCCTAAACCAAACGAATGCCCCGATTTATGTATGTTTTTCTTATGTTTGATTTTGTTTGTTTGTTTAAATTTATGTTCATACATTTTAGGACCTTGTAATTAATTTTGGGGCAATATTATTTAGTTTTCATTAGGGATTGTATTTCGTCCCAATTTACATTTTTAATCTTCTTTTATTTGGGGTTGTATTTCGCCCCAATTTCTCTTGTAATTGTGTGCTTGGCGTGTTTATTACTTTCTTTTATTGCTTTATTTACCACTTTCTTTATCGCTTTCCTATATTGCTTTTGAATGATTATAATGCGCCTTTTAATTTAAATGCATTAATCGTGTGAGAGGAGAGATAGAATTTTACGAATGTAAAGACTCATTTATAATTAACCAAAACATAAATAAGAGTGAAGTTCCGGACACCATCTCTGGTTTTAGACCAATAGAGGTTAGAAACCTTTCCCAATTTCTCGTAAATTGGGTGGCGACTCTAAAATACCTCAAAGGTGCCTAAAGGCATCGCGAGGCTAGATGATCCTTTCTAATGTTCTATTGGGAAGGAGGCATCCAAAATGTCTCATGATGCCCAAGATCAAAAAGACGCGAACCAATCCCTTGAGCCCTAAAAGTGGGTCTCATTACAAGGGCCTTTATTAGGTTCGGCGCGCATCACAGGCGGGCACCCACTTGCGCGAGGGACAGACGTCCCTCGCCTGCATGAGCAAAAGGTTCTCCTCACTTGCCCGGACGATGGGCCCCTATAGATACTGGGTCCTGAGCCAGTTCAGATCAGAGTTACCAAATGAAGATATCAATGCCTGTTTACGGGCAAACGGATGAAAGTTACGAGCTTTCACTCTTTCGATTTACAAGGATTGAAGATTTTTATTGATAATAGGAGATTTTCGCGTGGAGTTCCCTTGAATTTTACAGAGACTAGTCGACCAATAAAAATGGTTAACGGCAATTTCTCCTTAAAACTATTCTTTTCAAATTAAGCTCGACTCAAGAGAAGAAAATTGATTTTTCTTTCTCGATTTAACCTTTTTCAATACTTTCCAATTTTAGAAGAATAGATCGAGTGAAGAGAATTATTTTCACTTCCTCGATTTCTTCCTGATTCTTTTTCGAAGAGTTTTAAAAGAAAAATGGAGATAAAAATCTTTTGCTTATCAAAATGTTGCTAACCTTTTTAAGAAAATTTTCTAACCTCATAATTGCTAACCCTTAACCTTGATCCTCATCCCACTATTTATAAGCTTACTAAAGATAAGATAGAAAATTCAAATATTTTTAAAATTCAAATTATCCTTGGAGATAGATATTAAATCTATTTGAATTCAAATTAGATTTAGAAGATAAAATCAAATATTTTTGAATTCAAATTAGATTTTATAAGATAAAATCAAATCTTTTTGAATTCAAATTAAATTTAGAGATAAAATCAAATTTTTTTAATTCAAATTAGATTTTATAAGATAAAATCAAATCTTTGATATTTATTTTAAGGATAAACATAAAAAAATGCAAATTATCCACCAAAATGCCGCCAGGAGCTGACCAATGGGCATGCCTCGATCTATCGATGGGCGTTGGTCAAAACGGCATGCCTGTCCTTTGAGCGGCGGGCACCCACTTGTCTGAGGGACAGACGTCCCTCACCTGCGTGAGTGAAAGGTGCCCCTCGCTTGCCCGGGCGATGGGCCCCTATGGACACTAGGTCCTGAGGCAGTCCAGAACAGAGTTACCCAGTGAAGATATCAATGCCTATTTCCGAGCAAACAGATGAAAGTTACGAGCTTTCACTCTTTTGATTTACAAGGATTGAAGATTTTTATTGAGAATAGGAGATTTCCTTGTGTTAGGAGGAGTTTGTCAATCGAAAATCTTGATTTTGGTTCACCGACGGATCTGAGAGATGCCCATCGCTCATTCCAAAGGACGGCCTCCCTCACACGAGCAGTGCCTATCGCTCGCTTGGGACGGTCCCGTCTCTAGTGGGAGCGGCGCCTGTCGCTCGCATGAGGGGCCTCTCTCTAGCGGTGAGCACCGGTTGTCGCTAACGGGCGAGAGACCGTCCCTTGCACTAAGCAACGCCTGTTGCTCATGCAAGAGGTGCCTGTCCCTCGTGAGCAATAACTAAGCCCCACCGCCCGTCTGTCATGAGGTTACACGCCGCTCGAAAGGGCAAGTGTAGTCCATGAGCGACGCCCGTCAGTCGGTGATCTGCAACAAGATTTAACAGGATTTTCCAAAATTTTCTTAGATTCCAAAATATATTTCCAAGATTTTTCAATATCTTCTAAATCTTTTCGAATTTTGGATTTGATTTTGGAAATATTCTGCAAATCAGTCGGTTTTGATTCTGATTTTATAAATCTTTTTTTAAAATTCAAATTTAAAATTTAAATTTATTTTAATTTTTTCCTTAACCTATAAATAAGGGGCTAGGGATCATTATTCAAGGTTAGCAATTTTCATCAGAAATACAAAGTTTTCCCACGAAAATCCCAAAAAGTTTCTTTGTTTTGGTTTTTATCAAAAGTTTTCATCAAATCTTTTTCAAATTAAGGCAAATTCGAGAAAGCAAAATCAATTCATTTTTTTATTCGGTCCAGCCTTTTTAGCATTCATAATTGCTACAAAACATCGAGAAGGAAAAATACAATTTTCTTTCCTTGATCCGATCTTAAAAGTATGATTATTGTGGTAAAAATCTCCCGAAATTGCGCACTACTGATCAATCCTTGTAGAATCCAAGGAGCATAAATAACGCGACCTTTGCCTTCAAAGGTAATATTCTGAGGGTAAATATTCTGGATCAACCTCTCTCACACTTCATCCTTTTCATATTAACTTATTTGAGACTTATTTGCTTTAAAGGGTGATTTTAAACGTGGAATTCAATTTTATTCAACAAAATAAAAAGGTTTTTTTGTTAAATTTCTTTATTTTTCCGGATCAGGGTCAACCGACGGGCAAAGGCTCCATCGACGGTCGTCGTTCAGCCGAGCGATGGGCTTTTCAGGGGTTCTGACTCCACCCGTCGGTCTGCCCAAGGACGGCCGTCACTTGCGCGATGTAGGCCGTCCCTGGGCCTTCCTTCTTCTTCCTTTACTTTCTTTTCTCTTATTTTTTTATTCTTATTTTCTCCTTAGTTTTCCATGATAAATTTTTATAGATTCTTTGCCTTTATTCATTTTTCATGTTTATTTTATTGTCGATTATTACCCTAACATGATTTTTATTTTTATGAGTTTAATTGTTTTTTTTTCGGATTTGTGGTGTTAAAAATGGAGGACACCGTGATAGTTTGAGGACATCATTCGGGTTTATTTCTTTATCTTGTTTCTTTTCATTTCAATTTCCATGTATAATTTTTTGCAAATATTATCTTTACTCCGCTAATATGAAAATGGTTAAATGTTTATATAAATTAATTTGGGATTTTTCCTAATAAAAATGGGACCAATGTCCTAGTTTTCTTATCCAAATAAACCATCACCTTTAACATTATTTTTTCTTTAAATATGTATGCGAGGACCAATGTCCTCATCCTTAATAAACACCCCATTTTATGTATGATTTACATTTTTGTTTATAATGGGGGTTGTATTCTGCCCCTAGTTTTGTTGTAATTTATTTTTCATTTACCTTATATTTATCTTGCTTTCATTTATCGCCTTTGTTACGTGAATGACCTGCGCTTTAATTAATGCATTAAAATTGTATGAGAAATGGAATGAAATCTTAAATTCAAAACTCAGTCATAATTTAATCAAGGTATGAATAAATGGGAAGTCCCGAACCATCTCTGGTCTTGGGCTCAACGAGGTTAGAGGACCATCTCAATGTCTTATTGGGGTGGTATCTCCAAAATATCTCTTGTTGTCCAAAATAGGCCCAATTTGCATTGTCTTAGGCTCCATGAGGTTAGAGTACCATCCCAATGTCCTATTGGGGTGGGGACTCCAAAATATCTCTGGTTTTCCCAAAATGGATGTATATGCATCGTCTTAGGCTCCACGAGGTTACCATCTCAATGTCCTATTGGGGTGGGGACTCTAAAATATCTCTGGCTTGTCCAAAATAGACACAGATGCGCCGTCTTAGGCTCAGTGAGGCTAGATGACCTTTCCCAATATTTTATTGTGTGGCAACTCTAAGAAACCTCCTTGTTGCCCGAAATAGACGCCCTTGTAATCTCTTACAAGTTTTATGAACCTCTCTCGAAAACCCTAAAAGTGGGTCTTTGGGGCCCCCCGGATTAGCAGGGTACTACAGAAGGTTTGTAAAGGGATTTTCCACATTTGCAGCACCACTGACCCGACTACTACAGAAGCAAGTTAAGTTTGAATGGACGAATAAATGTTAGGAAAGCTTTTAGAAGCTTAAAAACATGCTGACAGAAGCTCCAATGTTTACACAACCCGAATCGGGTAAAGAATTTGTGATTTATAGCGATGCCTCTATAAATGATTTGGGATGTGTATTGATGCAAGAGGGTAAGGTGATTGCATATGCCTCTTAGCAGCTCAAGACACATAAAAAGAACTATCCTATGCAAGATCTTGAGCTTACTGCCATTATATTTGCATTGAAAATTTGGAGACACTACTTGTATGGTGAAAAGTGTTACATTTATATGGACCACAAAAGTTTGAAATACTTGCTTACATAGAAGGAGCTTAACTTAAGACAGAGGTAGTGGCTTGAGCTTTTAAAGGATTACGATTGTCTTATTGACTATCACCCAGGAAAAGCTAATATAGTAGTTGATGCTCTTAGTAGGAAGTTCGTAGCAGGTAATCTAAATTATCGTAAGTAATTTTCTGCAACCTATATAATACGCAAATGCCTAATGACATTTTATATAGCCCTATGGGCTATGAATGTTAGGTTGGGAATAGCACAGGATTGGAGTGATTATAGTTGAAATGCAGCTTAAATTGCACTTTCTATAGCAAATGAAAGCTACTCAAAAGCAAGATGATCACTTAACTGTTATTGTGAAACGAATGCATGATGGGCAAGATAGTGACTTCTCTTCGGGTGCCAATGGTGGTTTATATTACAAGCAAAGGTTATGTGTGCCTAATCAAGCAGATTTGAAAAAGAGTATCCTGACGGAATCTCATCATATTAGCTATGTAATGCATCTTGGCAGTAACAAGATGTACTAGGATCTAAAAGCACAGTATCGGTGTCTAGGCATGAAGTGGGATGTAACAGAATTTGTAACTAAGTGTTTAACCTATCAGCAAGTGAAAGCTGAACACCAGGTTCCATTTGCTCTACTCTAGCCTCTCTCGATACTAGAATGGAAATGGGATCAAGTGACTATGGATTTTCTTATGGGATTGCACTCACAAGGAAGAAGTGTGATGTTATATGGGTAATTATTGATCGATTAACTAAATCAGCTCAATTTTTACCTGTTAGGATGGGTTATCCACTGATCAGGCTGGTAGAGATCTATATAAATAAGACTGTTAGATTGCATGGAGTTCCATCCTCCATTATATCAGACAAAGATCCCCGATTCACATCCTAGTTTTGGAAGAAATTACAGGAAGCATTGAGGACTAAACTTCATTTTAGCACAGCTTTCCATCCTCAAATAGATGGGCAATTAAAAAGAGTGATCAGGTACTTAAAGATATGCTAAGAAGCTATGTTCTGAAATTTGAAAACAACTGGGGAAATATCTCCCTCTAGCTGAGTTTGCTTATAATAACAGTTACCAGTCTAGTATCAAGATGGCTCTATAAAAAGCATTGTATGGGAGAAAGTGTAGGACTCCTCTATATTGGACAGAGTTGAGTGAAAATAAGTTAGTGTGGTCATATTTTATTCGAGAAATAGAGGAAAAAGTGCAGATAATCAAAGACAGATAAAAAGTATCCATGGATCAACATAAGTCTTATGCAGACTTGAAGAGAAATGATATAGAGTTCTAAGTTGGTGACAAGGTTTTTCTTAAAGTGTCTCTATGGAAGAAAGTATTCAGATTTGGTAAGAAAGGCAAGTTGAGTCCGAGATTTATTAGTCCCTATGAAATTTTGGAATGTGTGGGACCCATGGCCTATCGGTTAGTGTTGCCTCCAAAGTTAGAAAAAATCTATAATATCTTCCATGTATCAATGCTTCGACGATACCGATTAGACCCTAGCCATATCATCTAGCAAGAAGAAATATAAATGCAACGGGGTTTAACATGTGAGGAGGAACCAGTGAAGATACTTGCTAGAGAAGTCAGGCAGTTGAGGAGCAAGCCAATCCTGTAACACCCCCATCGCCGTCCCCGTTGGAAGAACACCGACGGACGCGCTACAGGACGCTCACATATACAGATATACACATGCACATTGCGGAAGCATACATTCATACATACGAAAATACGGTTTAATTAAAAACTTACCTTGACTTACCTTGCGGTACAGAGTGAACATGCGATAACTCACGCACACGCAGGCACTAAGCAAAAGCATACACAAAGGCATACATATGACCATTCAACGGAATCATAAGCAAAATAATAAAACAAAGGAATAACTAAACATAAAGACATACTAACTATTACAATCCCAAAAGAAAACTCAAGAACGAAACATAATTAATTACATATACAATACTACAGAATTACAAGAGCTGAAATACAGAAGCTGAACAAAATACAGAACTTCTAACTCCTACGTGGCCGACCTTGCAGAAGCGCGACTCGAACAGAACCAAACCTGCCACCTGCACGGAAAGGAAATCCGTGCTAAGCGATAAACGCTTAGTGGGGAGAACACACAAAAGTATGGACGGCCATTCACAATGGTCGTCTAAGCATAACACAATCAAATGGCAAATGCGGATATTCATAACATATCAATAAACATGGTTGCATAGCAAAGACATTTATTCGAAAGTTCACACTCACATCTATAAACTTACGTTAAGAAGTAGACTGAAACAGACATAATACAATATACGTTACAAGCATCATCATGCTGAACCGCATACTATATCACATGGGTAAACCTACCTGGGTAACAATAATAACATCTCACCTGGCGGAGTCACAAGAGTTTTATACATGCGATTGACATAACTAAGCACTCATGCATTAACGGAAAATCCATTCACATGCAAAACAGTTATCAAGCAGTAATGCACCCAACCATCATGTTAAGCATACTAGTATCTCACATATACTAGTCAAAATCCAAGGTACAAAATCCAAAGCATCCTATTACCGCTGCGCAACTCTCATATATAAAGTATCAAGTGAAGACATTCTAATATCGGAGACTGAAAGCATAATCACATAACATTACATTCATATCCTCAACATGCAGAAAGTACAGTAATCATCACATACTTACCATCAAACCTGCTTCGATTCACATGCTAATCGATATAACAAAACTATGCTTAAGTCATATACTTAAATATATCAATCGAATCATTTCAAAGCATTCAGCAACTTATAACAAAACACATGACAAGTACGGATAATCATATTAGATATTAAATCATGCTTACTTAAAACAGACATACATTCTGAAGCCCATAGTCACATTCATATGCATATAAACTGATTCCTGAAATCCTTATCATGCTCATACGGATATCACATTCTGATGGTTATTTCAAAATAACCAGGATAGTACGCAAAGGCTTAAAACATAATCCATATACATATGCTCATATAATAAAGCCATACAATCAGTGTTTCATAATCATATTCATTCGGAAATAATCCGATATACATTATATCGATATACTCATTCAGATAATCCATTTATAGCCAAATCAGATCAGAGCAGTTCAGATAAACATTCAAAGAACACCTGCTGAGTCTAGGTTGTGGATAACGAGTGTACAGACAGTACTTTCCGGGTACGAGCCGATTACAGACAGTACGTTACGGGTACGAACCGATTAAACCATTATACTTTAACTTTCACAGATATTTTCACAAGGGACCTTAAACAAGATCCAATACAGAAAAGGGTTCGCGAGGAACCAAACGGGGACCTGATCAGGGTCCAAATCATTCAAAGGGCGCTGCAGCTACAGAAGACTCTATTAGGCATGCCTAACTATCCACTTACTTGACTCTAGCAGGTTACGTGTAAAATAATTCACGTTTCGAATCGTACAACGCATAAATATATATATATATATATATATATATATATATATATTCATCATGCATAAATCAGGGTACGATAGACATATAGATATGCTCATAAAGTCGGTCATAAATCATACAATTCCCATTGCAAATCATATTACAGTCCATACATTTTAACATTAAACAATATTCTAAGGCATGCCAAGAATCAGGTATAGAATCACTACCATGCCAATGATTATCAATACAAAATCCTAATCATGCGTTGGGTGAGAATAACTAATTATAAAGCATGCATAATTCAACTTACATTTAGACATAACTCATTGAATTCAATGGCTAAAGCATAACAATGCATTTAGACATCAACCGTATTATTCCACTAAATATAGTATAGCATAGTATCAACCATACCTCCTACAAGTCATATTCAAAAGCATGCAATACTTCAATCAATATTCATAACACTACTCATCATAGTAAAGTATATCAGGAACACATGAGGAATCATAATATGCCAATGACTAAAATACATTGTCTACATCGTGAAATAATACCATATACTCTTAAGCCTGGCATGATATTCTTGTAGGAGAAACAGACTAAAGCTATGATCACATGATTTACATTAAGATAAAACATGTTTGGGACTAAACAATCAGAAAGTTAGCATTCATAAATCCTTCGTAATCTACAGTCATTTAACAGTATCACTATAATCAAAAACCTATTCCAAAATACCAGAATAACTTATCATAGATAACATGTTATTAATACCAACTAAATTGGAATAATCAGTCATATCATCAAGATAATATAACACACAGTAGAGGAAAATACCCTGAAAAGCTTTTGAAAACCATTTTATAAAAACTGGTCGCTTGGGGAAAGAAAAACAGAAGCAAAACAGAAGAGTCGGAAGACCTGAGCAACCTTCACGTCACGTGAAGGTTGCTCACGTCGCGTGAGCATAGCTCACGCCTCGTGAGCATTGCTCACGTCGCATGAGCATAGCTCACGCCTAGTGAGCAATTGCTCACGTCGTGAGCATAGCTCACGTAGCGTGAGCATGGCTCACGTCACGTGAGCATAGCTCACGTCGCGTGAGCCGCTTCCTTCTTCTTCCCCCCCTATCGCAAACTGCAGATTTCCTTCATTTTCCAGAAATTCAATAGAAATCATTTCCAATCTAATTCACAACACCAACAAAACTCATATTACCTTTCAATCGATGTCCCAAACAGCATAAACAAGATCATTGCAACTTAATTCAACAATTACATCAACCAAAATCATGCATAGACACATTTAATTCCTTCAAGAACATAAACCCTAACAAATAACAGTAACTTCAAAACCCAAACACAGTACTTCCAATTTAATCCTACTCATGCATTACTAACACATTTACTCACATACTCATGCATATACACATTTCAAAACATAACAAATTCCAGAAATTAGATAGTGTAAACACATTTACAGGCCTAGTGAGAAATAGGGCAGAGATAGGAACCCAGAAACTCTTTAAACCTTGCATGCAATCAAAATACTCCCAAACCTGGAATGAAGATCCAAAAATCAAGCTTCAAAATCAATCCTCAATCCTTTCCTTGCCTTTACTTTGCTTTTCCTTACAATCCAATGCTTGCACAAATAAGAAACCACACAATCCTTAGCCAAACCCTAACTTAACCAAAACAGGAGAAAGAAGAAGAAGAACAGGAGCACATACAAAATCTTAAACCAACATACCTCTTCAAGCAAAGCACAAACCAAACCAAACACAACTCCAAGCCAATCGTGAAAGAAAGGAAAAGCAGAGAAAGGAGAAGAAAAGAAGAAGGGCAGGCGTGAGAGGGGAGATCGGGTTGCAATCTGTGTTTTCCTCTCTCACTCTCTTTCCTTTCTTCTTTTCTTCATTCAATGCCCACCTAACACACACACACGGCAGCTCCCAATAGGACCACACAATCCACTCAACTTTTCCAAACCAAAAATGCTCTTAAGTCCTTAAATAAATAACACTTCACTCACATACACATTTCTTTCCTTACAAACTTAATTATCTTTTCAATTACGTCCTCAACACTCCAAATTTCTCAAGCACAAATTACCGAAATACCCTTTCGATCCCGACTTAGCATGCACAATCCGACTAGGGCTATTTTGGGGTGTGACAACTCTTCCCTCCTAAAAGAATTTCGTCCTCGAAATTCACAGCGAAACACTTACATCCACACAACCCAAACAAATAAAACTTACTTAAACAAAGCTTGCAAAGTAACTTACCAGAAGAACCTACGGTCTCCTTCGAATCCTTGCTAGATGCTACAAACTCTGAAGACACTCGAGAAGATTTGAGCAAATCCTCCACATCCTTTCTAGCTTGCCCAGCTAGACTCTCACTCATCTTCTTAGGACAATCAGCAATACGGTGTTCCATACTGCCACACCTGAAACAAGTACCTAAAAGCTTCCGACATGGGCCCCGATGTCGCTTCTGACAGTGCTGACATAAAAGCGATACCCACTTCTTACACTTGCTCCCATGTTGCTTCTGACATTGTTGATACACTGATGGTTCTCGAACCCTCTTCCCTGCTGACACTTCACTAACCGATCCTTTTCTCTTCTGAGGAACATGCCGCAAAGCTTCTTGAGAAGCACGAGGAGCAGTCAATCTATCCAAAATCTGAATCAATCCTTGTACTAATGTCCTATCATCAGAAACACGACCAGAATCTTCAACTGGAAGATGCTCGGAATCATTCTGATCAGCACTAATTCGATTCACACTTTCTGTTGTCTCGCCCACATTCTCACTAGGATCAGACTCAATCTAGACATGACACAAAACAAGACGCATCTGCAGTAGGCCACGACATAAAACCGACTCTCATGCAAAGACTCAACACAAAACAAACAACATACCCAGAACCATCAAACCTGGGCTCTGATACCACTAACTGTAACACCCCCATCGCCGTCCCCGTTGGAAGGACACCGACGGACGCGCTACAGGACGCTCACATATACAGATATACACATGCACATTGCGGAAGCATACATTCATACATACGAAAATACGGTTTAATTAAAAACTTACCTTGACTTACCTTGCGGTACAGACTGAACATGCGATAACTCACGCACACGCAGGCACTAAGCAAAAGCATACACAGAGGCATACATATGACCATTCGACGGAATCATAAGCAAAATAATAAAACAAAGGAATAACTAAACATAAAGACATACTAACTATTACAATCCCAAAAGAAAACTCAAGAACGAAACATAATTAATTACATATACAATACTACAGAATTACAAGAGCTGAAATACAGAAGCTGAACAAAATACAGAACTTCTAACTCCTACGTGGCCGACCTTGCAGAAGCGCGACTCGAACAGAACCAAACCTGCCACCTGCACGAAAAGGAAATCCGTGCTAAGCGATAAACGCTTAGTGGGGAGAACACACAAAAGTATGGACGGCCATTCACAATGGTCGTCTAAGCATAACACAATCAAATGGCAAATGCGGATATTCATAACATATCAATAAACATGGTTGCATAGCAAAGACATTTATTCGAAAGTTCACACTCACATCTATAAACTTACGTTAAGAAGTAGACTGAAATAGACATAATACAATATACGTTACAAGCATCATCATGCTGAACCACATACTATATCACATGGGTAAACCTACCTGGGTAACAATAATAACATCTCACCGGGCGGAGTCACAAGAGTTTTATACATGCGATTGACATAACTAAGCACTCATGCATTAACGGAAAATCCATTCACATGCAAAACAGTTATCAAGCAGTAATGCACCCAACCATCATGTTAAGCATACTAGTATCTCACATATACTAGTCAAAATCCAAGGTACAAAATCCAAAGCATCCTATTACCGCTGCGCAACTCTCATATATAAAGTATCAAGTGAAGACATTCTAATATCGGAGACTGAAAGCATAATCACATAACATTACATTCATATCCTCAACATGCAGAAAGTACAGTAATCATCACATACTTACCATCAAACCTGCTTCGATTCACATGCTAATCGATATAACAAAACTATGCTTAAGTCATATACTTAAATATATCAATCGAATCATTTCAAAGCATTCAGAAACTTATAACAAAACACATGACAAGTACGGATAATCATATTAGATATTAAATCATGCTTACTTAAAACAGACATACATTTTGAAGCCCATAGTCACATTCATATGCATATAAACTGATTCCTGAAATCCTTATCATGCTCATACGGATATCACATTCTGATGGTTATTTCAAAATAACCAGGATAATACGCAAAGGCTTAAAACATAATCCATATACATATGCTCATATAATAAAGCCATACAATCAGTGTTTCATAATCATATTCATTCGGAAATAATCCGATATACATTATATCGATATACTCATTCAGATAATCCATTTATAGCCAAATCAGATCAGAGCAGTTCAGATAAACATTCAAAGAACACTTGCTGACTCTAGGTAGTGGATAACGAGTGTACAGACAGTACTTTCCGGGTACGAGCCGATTATAGACAGTATGTTACGGGTACGAACCGATTAAACCATTATACTTTAACTTTCACAGATATTTTCACAAGGGACCTTAAACAAGATCCAATACAGAAAAGGGTTCGCGAGGAACCAAACGGGGACCTGATCAGGGTCCAAATCATTCAAAGGGCACTGCAGCTACAGAAGACTCTATTAGGCATGCCTAACTATCCACTTACTTGACTCTAGCAGGTTACGTGTAAAATAATTCACGTTTCGAATCGCACAACGCATAAATATATATATATATATATATATATATATATATATTCATCATGCATAAATCAGGGTACGATAGACATATAGATATGCTCATAAAGTCGGTCATAAATCATACAATTCCCATTGCAAATCATATTACAGTCCATACATTTTAACATTAAAAAATATTCTAAGGCATGCCAAGAATCAGGTATAGAATCACTACCATGCCAATGATTATCAATACAAAATCCTAATCATGCGTTGGGTGAGAATAACTAATTATAAAGCATGCATAATTCAACTTACATTTAGACATAACTCATTGAATTCAATGGCTAAAGCATAACAATGCATTTAGACATCAACCGTATTATTCCACTAAATATAGTATAGCATAGTATCAACCATACCTCCTACAAGTCATATTCAAAAGCATGCAATACTTCAATCAATATTCATAACACTACTCATCATAGTAAAGTATATCAGGAACACATGAGGAATCATAATATGCCAATGACTAAAATACATTGTCTACATCGTGAAATAATACCATATACTCTTAAGCCTGGCATGATATTCTTGTAGGAGAAACAGACTAAAGCTATGATCACATGATTTACATTAAGATAAAACATGTTTGGGACTAAACAATCAGAAAGTTAGCATTCATAAATCCTTCGTAATCTACAGTCATTTAACAGTATCACTATAATCAAAAACCTATTCCAAAATACCAGAATAACTTATCATAGATAACATGTTATTAATACCAACTAAATTGGAATAATCAGTCATATCATCAAGATAATATAACACACAGTAGAGGAAAATACCCTGAAAAGCTTTTGAAAACCATTTTATAAAAATTGGTCGCTTGGGGAAAGAAAAACAGAAGCAAAACAGAAGAGTCGGAAGACCTGAGCAACCTTCACGTCACGTGAAGGTTGCTCACGTCGCGTGAGCATAGCTCACGCCTCGTGAGCATTGCTCACGTCGCATGAGCATAGCTCACGCCTAGTGAGCAATTGCTCACGTCGTGAGCATTGCTCACGTCGCGTGAGCATAGCTCACGCCTAGTGAGCAATTGCTCACGTCGTGAGCATTGCTCACGTCGCGTGAGCATAGCTCACGCCTAGTGAGCAATTGCTCACGTCGTGAGCATAGCTCACGTAGCGTGAGCTTTGCTCACCTAGCGTGAGCATGGTTCACGTCACGTGAGCATAGCTCACATCGCGTGAGCCGCTTCCTTCTTCTTCCCCCCCCTATCGCAAACTGCAGATTTCCTTCGTTTTCCAGAAATTCAATAGAAATCATTTCCAATCTAATTCACAACACCAACAAAACTCATATTACCTTTCAATCGATGTCCCAAACAGCATAAACAAGATCATTGCAACTTAATTCAACAATTACATCAACCAAAATCATGCATAGACACATTTAATTCCTTCAAGAACATAAACCCTAACAAATAACAGTAACTTCAAAACCCAAACACAGTACTTCCAATTTAATCCTACTCATGCATTACTAACACATATACTCACATACTCATGCATATACACATTTCAAAACATAACAAATTCCAGAAATTAGATAGTGTAAACACATTTACAAGCCTAGTGAGAAATAGGGCAGAGATAGGAACCCAGAAACTCTTTAAACCTTGCATGCAATCAAAATACTCCCAAACCTGGAATGAAGATTCAAAAATCAAGCTTCAAAATCAATCCTCAATCCTTTCCTTGCCTTTACTTTGCTTTTCCTTACAATCCAATGCTTGCACAAATAAGAAACCACACAATCCTTAGCCAAACCCTAACTTAACCAAAACAGGAGAAAGAAGAAGAAGAACAGGAGCACATACAAAATCTTAAACCAACATACCTCTTCAAGCAAAGCACAAACCAAACCAAACACAACTCCAAGCCAATCGTGAAAGAAAGGAAAAGCAGAGAAAGGAGAAGAAAAGAAGAAGGGCAGGCGTGAGAGGGGAGATCGGGTTGCAATCTGTGTTTTCCTCTCTCACTCTCTTTCCTTTCTTCTTTTCTTCATTCAATGCCCACCTAACACACACACACGGCAGCTCCCAATAGGACCACACAATCCACTCAACTTTTCCAAACCAAAAATGCTCTTAAGTCCTTAAATAAATAACACTTCACTCACATACACATTTCTTTCCTTACAAACTTAATTATCTTTTCAATTACGTCCTCAACACTCCAAATTTCTCAAGCACAAATTACCGAAATACCCTTTCGATCCCGACTTAGCATGCACAATCCGACTAGGGCTATTTTGGGGTGTGACAACTCTTCCCTCCTAAAAGAATTTCGTCCTCGAAATTCACAGCGAAACACTTACATCCACACAACCCAAACAAACAAAACTTACTTAAACAAAAGCTTGCAAAGTAACTTACCAGAAGAACCTACGGTCTCCTTCGAATCCTTGCTAGATGCTACAAACTCTGAACACACTCGAGAAGATCTGAGCAAATCCTCCACATCCTTTCTAGCTTGCCCAGCTAGACTCTCACTCATCTTCTTAGGACAATCAGCAATACGGTGTTCCATACTGCCACACCTGAAACAAGTACCTAAAAGCTTCCGACATGGGCCCCGATGTCGCTTCTGACAGTGCTGACATAAAAGCGATACCCACTTCTTACACTTGCTCCCATGTTGCTTCTGACATTGTTGATACACTGAAGGTTCTCGAACCCTCTTCCCTGCTGACACTTCACTAACCGATCCTTTTCTCTTCTGAGGAACATGCCGCAAAGCTTCTTGAGAAGCACGAGGAGCAGTCAATCTATCCAAAATCCGAATCAATCCTTGTACTAATGTCCTATCATCAGAAACACGACCAGAATCTTCAACTGGAAGACGCTCGGAATCATTCTGATCAGCACTAATTCGATTCACACTTTCTGTTGTCTCGCCCACATTCTCACTAGGATCAGACTCCATCTAGACATGACACAAAACAAGACGCATCTGCAGTAGGCCACGACACAAAACCGACTCTCATGCAAAGACTCAACACAAAACAAACAACATACCCAGAACCATCAAACCTGGGCTCTAATACCACTAACTGTAACACCCCCATCGCCGTCCCCGTTAGAAGGACACCGACGAACGCGCTACAGGACGCTCACATATACAGATATACACATGCACATTGCGGAAGCATACATTCATACATACGAAAATACGGTTTAATTAAAAACTTACCTTGACTTACCTTGCGGTACAGACTGAACATGCGATAACTCACGCACACGCAGGCACTAAGCAAAAGCATACACAGAGGCATACATATGACCATTCAACGGAATCATAAGCAAAATAATAAAACAAAGGAATAACTAAACATAAAGACATACTAACTATTACAATCCCAAAAGAAAACTCAAGAACGAAACATAATTAATTACATATACAATACTACAGAATTACAAGAGCTGAAATACAGAAGCTGAACAAAATACAGAACTTCTAACTCCTACGTGGCCGACCTTGCAGAAGCGCGACTCGAACAGAACCAAACCTGCCACCTGCACGAAAAGGAAATCCGTGCTAAGCGATAAACGCTTAGTGGGGAGAACACACAAAAGTATGGACGGCCATTCACAATGGTCGTCTAAGCATAACACAATCAAATGGCAAATGCGGATATTCATAACATATCAATAAACATGGTTGCATAGCAAAGACATTTATTCGAAAGTTCACACTCACATCTATAAACTTACGTTAAGAAGTAGACTGAAATAGACATAATACAATATACGTTACAAGCATCATCATGCTGAACCACATACTATATCACATGGGTAAACCTACCTGGGTAACAATAATAACATCTCACCGGGCGGAGTCACAAGAGTTTTATACATGCGATTGACATAACTAAGCACTCATGCATTAACGGAAAATCCATTCACATGCAAAACAGTTATCAAGCAGTAATGCACCCAACCATCATGTTAAGCATACTAGTATCTCACATATACTAGTCAAAATCCAAGGTACAAAATCCAAAGCATCCTATTACCGCTGCGCAACTCTCATATATAAAGTATCAAGTGAAGACATTCTAATATCGGAGACTGAAAGCATAATCACATAACATTACATTCATATCCTCAACATGCAGAAAGTACAGTAATCATCACATACTTACCATCAAACCTGCTTCGATTCACATGCTAATCGATATAACAAAACTATGCTTAAGTCATATACTTAAATATATCAATCGAATCATTTCAAAGCATTCAGAAACTTATAACAAAACACATGACAAGTACGGATAATCATATTAGATATTAAATCATGCTTACTTAAAACAAACATACATTTTGAAGCCCATAGTCACATTCATATGCATATAAACTGATTCCTGAAATCCTTATCATGCTCATACGGATATCACATTCTGATGGTTATTTCAAAATAACCAGGATAATACGCAAAGGCTTAAAACATAATCCATATACATATGCTCATATAATAAAGCCATACAATCAGTGTTTCATAATCATATTCATTCGGAAATAATCCGATATACATTATATCGATATACTCATTCAGATAATCCATTTATAGCCAAATCAGATCAGAGCAGTTCAGATAAACATTCAAAGAACACCTGCTGACTCTAGGTAGTGGATAACGAGTGTACAGACAGTACTTTCCGGGTACGAGCCGATTACAGACAGTACGTTACGGGTACGAACCGATTAAACCATTATACTTTAACTTTCACAGATATTTTCACAATGGACCTTAAACAAGATCCAATACAGAAAAGGGTTCGCGAGGAACCAAACGGGGACCTGATCAGGGTCCAAATCATTCAAAGGGCACTGCAGCTACAGAAGACTCTATTAGGCATGCCTAACTATCCACTTACTTGACTCTAGCAGGTTACGTGTAAAATAATTCACGTTTCGAATCGCACAACGCATAAATATATATATATATATATATATATATATATATATATATATATATATTCATCATGCATAAATCAGGGTACGATAGACATATAGATATGCTCATAAAGTCGGTCATAAATCATACAATTCCCATTGCAAATCATATTACAGTCCATACATTTTAACATTAAAAAATATTCTAAGGCATGCCAAGAATCAGGTATAGAATCACTACCATGCCAATGATTATCAATACAAAATCCTAATCATGCGTTGGGTGAGAATAACTAATTATAAAGCATGCATAATTCAACTTACATTTAGACATAACTCATTGAATTCAATGGCTAAAGCATAACAATGCATTTAGACATCAACCGTATTATTCCACTAAATATAGTATAGCATAGTATCAACCATACCTCCTACAAGTCATATTCAAAAGCATGCAATACTTCAATCAATATTCATAACACTACTCATCATAGTAAAGTATATCAGGAACACATGAGGAATCATAATATGCCAATGACTAAAATACATTGTCTACATCGTGAAATAATACCATATACTCTTAAGCCTGGCATGATATTCTTGTAGGAGAAACAGACTAAAGCTATGATCACATGATTTACATTAAGATAAAACATGTTTGGGACTAAACAATCAGAAAGTTAGCATTCATAAATCCTTCGTAATCTACAGTCATTTAACAGTATCACTATAATCAAAAACCTATTCCAAAATACCAGAATAACTTATCATAGATAACATGTTATTAATACCAACTAAATTGGAATAATCAGTCATATCATCAAGATAATATAACACACAGTAGAGGAAAATACCCTGAAAAGCTTTTGAAAACCATTTTATAAAAACTGGTCGCTTGGGGAAAGAAAAACAGAAGCAAAACAGAAGAGTCGGAAGACCTGAGCAACCTTCACGTCACGTGAAGGTTGCTCACGTCGCGTGAGCATAGCTCACGCCTCGTGAGCATTGCTCACGTCGCGTGAGCATAGCTCACGCCTAGTGAGCAATTGCTCACGTCGTGAGCATTGCTCACGTCGCGTGAGCATAGCTCACGCCTAGTGAGCAATTGCTCACGTCGTGAGCATAGCTCACGTAGCGTGAGCTTTGCTCACCTAGCGTGAGCATAGCTCACGTAGCGTGAGCTTTGCTCACCTAGCGTGAGCATGGCTTACGTCACGTGAGCATAGCTCACGTCACGTGAGCATAGCTCACGTCTCGTGAGCCGCTTCCTTCTTCTTCCCCCCTATCGCAAACTGCAGATTTCCTTCGTTTTCCAGAAATTCAATAGAAATCATTTCCAATCTAATTCACAACACCAACAAAACTCATATTACCTTTCAATCGATGTCCCAAACAGCATAAACAAGATCATTGCAACTTAATTCAACAATTACATCAACCAAAATCATGCATAGACACATTTAATTCCTTCAAGAACATAAACCCTAACAAATAACAGTAACTTCAAAACCCAAACACAGTACTTCCAATTTAATCCTACTCATGCATTACTAACACATTTACTCACATACTCATGCATATACACATTTCAAAACATAACAAATTCCAGAAATTAGATAGTGTAAACACATTTACAAGCCTAGTGAGAAATAGGGCAGAGATAGGAACCCAGAAACTCTTTAAACCTTGCATGCAATCAAAATACTCCCAAACCTGGAATGAAGATCCAAAAATCAAGCTTCAAAATCAATCCTCAATCCTTTCCTTGCCTTTACTTTGCTTTTCCTTACAATCCAATGCTTGCACAAATAAGAAACCACACAATCCTTAGCCAAACCCTAACTTAACCAAAACAGGAGAAAGAAGAAGAAGAACAGGAGCACATACAAAATCTTAAACCAACATACCTCTTCAAGCAAAGCACAAACCAAACCAAACACAACTCCAAGCCAATCGTGAAAGAAAGGAAAAGCAGAGAAAGGAGAAGAAAAGAAGAAGGGCAGGCGTGAGAGGGGAGATCGGGTTGCAATCTGTGTTTTCCTCTCTCACTCTCTTTCCTTTCTTCTTTTCTTCATTCAATGCCCACCTAACACACACACACGGCAGCTCCCAATAGGACCACACAATCCACTCAACTTTTCCAAACCAAAAATGCTCTTAAGTCCTTAAATAAATAACACTTCACTCACATACACATTTCTTTCCTTACAAACTTAATTATCTTTTCAATTACGTCCTCAACACTCCAAATTTCTCAAGCACAAATTACCGAAATACCCTTTCGATCCCGACTTAGCATGCACAATCCGACTAGGGCTATTTTGGGGTGTGACAAATCCCACTGGTGAAAGTGCTATGGAACTGCCACAACATGGAAGAAGCCACGTAGGATCCTGAAGAAGTAATGTGACAGCAGCATCCATAGTTATTCTATACAGGTAAAATTTAAAGGATAAAATTTTTATAAGTAGGGGAGAAATGTAACGGCCCAAAATGTCAGTAATCGTGAACAGTGTTTCTCGAGTATGAATAACACACCTGGGGTGGAAAATACACTAACAAAATATATTTTAATTGATTATCAAAAAATACTAGTCACCACGAGTCCAAGGGTAAATTTTGAAATAAAATCGAGGTCAAATAGGCCTCTAAAAGTCAAAAATAGGAAAAAAATCACGATTTCGGTTCAAATAGAGAGTAGTTTGACCAGAAGTTTGACCAGATATTAAAAATGTCTAAACACCTCTGAAAAATTATCTGAATCCATAGATTGACTCAAAATAATATGGGAAATTATTTGACAATGAAAAATTAATTTTACAGTAATACTATAAATTAGTTAATCGGACCGATTTCAGTGAACTGAACCAGGAACGGACTCCAATTGACCTAAAAATTTTTATGTAGGCTAATGAATATATTTTAAGAATTTTGAAGTCATTTTTATGAGAAATTGATCTTGAAAAGTGAGAGAAATAAATTAAGGTCACATAATGGCTAATTAATGGAATTGGGCTAAAGATTGGATTGGCCCATTTGGTTGGACCAAGCCCAACCCATCTAGAGGACATATAAAATGGAAAAAATTTTGAAATTGTGTAGAAAGCTCTCCATTTCTCTTCTCCCCTTGCATGGCCGAATGGTTCTCCTCATTCTCTCTATGATTTCTTCATCTCCTTTTCATTAATCTCACTAAATTAAAACTTGCCAAGTAAATTTTAGCCTCTCTTTTCATTGGTAATCATCTCTAGAATTCATTTGTGATGGAAGAATTGATACAAATTATGTGGAGAAAGTAAAGTGTTAAAAATGAAGTAGGTGACTTTTAGTGAAATAAATTATTTTAATGCATTCTATGGGAAGATTGAAGCTTGTATAGCATGAATATATGATTATATTGAATTAAGGAGGAAAGAAAATGAAGGTTCTTTATATGTGTATATTCGGCCACTTTAGGTACCAAGGAAGAGGAAGGTGCTTCCAAGGTTCAAGGCAAATAAAAGGAGGTTTAGAGTGTGAAAGAGAAGGTTCAAAGGTTAGTGGATACAATATCCCTCTTTTTCCATCAAGTTTGTGTAGATTTTAGTGTATGTATATTAGGTATGTGTGTGGTTTATGCATGTATAATTAAATCTAAGCTTGTAAACATGATAATGGAGGTTTAAAATGTAGAATAATGTAATTAAAATGGAAGTAATCAACTTGGAATGGAAATCCTAACCTAGGCTGAATGGGGACATATGGTTTAAATGCTATGTATTTTGATATTAAATGTTATGTTATCATGTATTTATGTTAATTAGCAAGAAATTAATTTAAATAAATGATTAATGGAAGAAAAAGAATTATGGGGGCAAAATTGATGTTATGGCCGAATGTACTAATAAGGTATATTAGTGTGTATTTTGCTAATTTAATGAATATTAGGCTATAAAATGAAAGTAGAGGTAAAATAGAGCGTACATTAATTTATTGGAAATTTTTAGAGTATAATTGAATTTAACTTAGGTTGATATTGCATTATGTATTAAGTGAAAATAATGGAACATGTTACTTTTAAGTGAACTAATGGCATAAATAAAAATTGAAATAAATAATAAGTGGTATGGAATTGAAATTAGTGGAAAAGAATTTGAAGAGAATTGGTAATTATTGATGGCCGAATGGTATGTGTATATGGAAAGAATAATGTGAAATGTATATATTTATGTGCATAATGAGTTAGTGAAATTAATGAATAAAGTGATTGCCCTTAGTAGTCTGGTAGTAAAATTTAGCTCAAGATATAGTTAACTAGCCATAGGAACACCATGCCACGGTGCGGGTCATGGCGACTCGCTTAAGTAGGCTAAGGACGGTTTACCATACTGATATTGGTACGGATACTGAGATTAATATGTACCATGATATTGTTTATAATGTAGTGGACCTGTGGGGTCTACGTCCCATATATCCGGTTCAGAGATTTCTACCAAATTGATACTAGGGGCAAAAATAAAGAAAATGGATTAAAATGAATAAATAAGTTTAAATACGAGAAATTAAAATGGAAAAGAATAAAATTTTAAAGATTTAAAAGAATAAGGGGTAAAATGGTAATTAGATAAAATATTAAGGTAAAAGGGTAAATAAGGAGAAAAATGGTAAATTAAATAAAAAATGATAAAATAAGAGCTAAAAGTGTTACTAAGCATAAAAATAAGATATAGGAACAAAATGAATATTTTACATGTTAAATAATGAATTAAGTGTGAATAAGTAGTGGCATGATGGTAATTATTAAAAAATAAAGGGCAAAACCGTAAATTAATGAAATTTAAGGGATTAAATTGTTATCTAATATGTTCGTATTAATAGAGGGATTAAAAGGGTAAATTGAATAAGTATGGGAAAAAATTGAATTAGATGGATTAAATAGACTTAATAAGTAATAAAGATAATAAAAATAGAATAATGTAAGATAATATAGTATCAAATATAAACTAGTGTAATAACATTTTTAGATAATATGTTTATTGTGTATATGCATGAAAGTTTTATGGAAAATTTTGGATATGAATCTACCACTGGGCATTTTAATGCTCAGCGTATAGTTTTTGCTGACTGCACGTAGGTATAGTGCAAGGGAGTTTTGCAACAAGCATACTTGGAAATTTTGGGAGCGGATTGGCAAAGTGATTAGAAAGTTTATTTTGTATATGGATTAATATGGCATGTATATGTATTTTGTTATTATACTTGGTTATGTAACATGAGTTGTAAAGGATTTACACAAATATGCATGTGAAGAGTGATGCATGTTTATGAATCAAGTTATAGTTGAGACTGTTTTTTGAATGAATTATGAGATATAGAATGTTATTCCCACATTGGGCTGCATATTGATTAATGTGCAGCCGTTATGCTGCCAAAAATTATATTAAATGAATGGTAAAGTTTTGAATAGTTATAGGTCAATCGATGAATGTTAATAACAGGGATTAAGTTGCAAATTGAATTGATAATTAAAATGTTAAATAACCTAGTGAAAGATCATCAAGCAAATGAAGTGGGCAATTAAATTATAAGTAGAGAAAAAATTTCACCCGTTTTTACAATAATCCAGATTTGGGCATACTTCAAACAATCATAGTAATCACTGAATCTAAGATAAACCGACCACCCTACGTACCGTATAACGAATTAAGGATGTTACAAATATCATGCATTTTCTCATTTAAATTATCATGTTCATAATGGTATTCATCCTTGTTTCCAATTGGTATTCATATATATTTTCATTATATAATGTTAAACACGTGTTGGATAAGTTTCATGAACTTCCGGTGAAGTTTGGGTTCAAAACAGTGAGAAAAACTCACCTTTAAGGCTGAAAATAGGGGTTACACGGTCGACAGAAAATTCTGACAGCCATGTGGGGTGACAAAATGGGGTACTATAGTGGCAAAATGCTTTTACACAGCAGGTAGGATTCCCTGCTAGCTGTGTACCCTCAATTTGCTGCATTCTACATAGAGCAGATTACAGGTCTGATTTTGTACAAGATTTATCACCTTTTTAAAGGCATTTTTGGGCAAAACGTACTTCTAAAACTTTGTTCCTGTGTCTTAAGTTTCTAATGACACAAAAATCATGCAATTTGGACTTATATCCTAGGAGATATGCCCTTAGGATCTTAAGTTTAGATCAGGTTTTGACTTCTTCTAGAAATTTGTCGGTATGGGCCTTAAATTTCATCTAAAATTAAAATCATCCCATTTAGAGATCTGTAGCTCAAAATAAGGCCAAACCGAAGCAAGACCTACTGGATCCTAAGCACAACTTTTCAACTGTTACCACTTTTTGCTCAATTATGACTATTCCATGCAAAACTTAACCATTTTACACCATATTACCACACAATATGTCCATTTCAACCCATTCCAAGCATCAATTCATACCAAAACATAAGCATAAAACTAAAGAGTTTCCAAACCTCTTAATGTGCTTCAAAACTCCTTTTAGCCTTTACTAGCTCATATCTTTTCTTTCTCCTTTTCTTTTTTGTTGAACTCAGCCTCTAAACTATCACCAAAATTCATGTTACAACCATCACCAAACTCAGAATTTCATTCTCAAGAAAAGAAGAAGAAGGCAAATCATATAAAATCATACCTCAAAAGCCCAAGAATTTGGCTTGATTTAATTATACCCCTTTAATACCCATTTAATAAGTAAGATGAGGAGATGAAGTGAAGACAATTTCTACAATTTCAGCCATGGAATGGCCAACATTCCATCCCCCTCTCTCAATTTATGTGGTCTTCATAATTCTAGAAGGATAGGTGCTTGAATCCTATTGGTTACTTTTGAGAATTTCCTTTTTAATCCTTACCATTTCCTTTAATTTGGCTTTAGTATATAATTACATCCCATTCATGTAATGGCCCACTAAACATCTTAAATCATGTAGAAATATCACATTTAAATAAATTACTAATTGGCCGCACGTTGTTATGCGTATTTCTACACGCTAATTCCGCAAGTATACGGTGTACCGATTATAGTACAAAAGATGTCGATCCCACGAGGAATGTAGATTAATATTACACACTATTACTACTCAATTTTAATCTTGTTTACAATATTCATTAATTTGAAAGTTAACTCTAAACTATTATTATCATGTAACTTAATTAAGCCTAGTTAATGATAATCAAAGAAGACAAAGTATATAATGAAGATTTAATAATTATGAAACTTGATTCCAACATTTAATTATAATTTTAATCTTATAAGCAAGCCAAGTTGGAATATTGTTCTAATTCACTCTCTCGACCATGAATTAGAATGCCTAAAATATGCAATTGAAATGCTAATCCCTAACTCTCATTAATGAACTAGTTAATTTCAATTACTTATTCTAAGATTATTCACCAACCTATAGCAATTATCTCAACATACTGATCTCTCTAGTTATGTTCAAATAATGAATTCGTATTAGTTGTAAGTTAAAATGAACCTCTCAATTCTACCTTAACTTATAATGATCATGCAATAATATACTAATAGAAAATTATGCATTCAAAGATTACTAACATAGATGGAAATAGAATAAATTAATATAATTCAAGTTCATTAAATAACATTCATTTAAATTACAGAGAATAAAATAAAAGATAAGAGTTAGAAGAAAGAAATCTCTCAACCCTTTTCTTAAACCCTTGCAATAAATTTTTATCCTCCTTGGTCTTCTTCTTCAAAACATAAGATCTAACTTAGAACTTTAACTATATAAAAACTGTTCTTCAAACTTATAGAAAAATAATTTAGTTAAAGAAAATTCATCATCTATTAATCATCCCCAAAGCTACAATTGAATTACATATTTATAGTGTTCTAAGAGTTGTGTCCCATTCTTCAAAGAGTTACAAAGGTTAGTGGAGAAATATGCCCCTTCAATTGACTTTTTGAAAGTAACTGTCCAACGGCTCTTTCTGTCATGCTCGCGACAGAATGCGGTTTCCCTTGCTTGCTCTCCTCTTTTTCTTTTGCTTTTCCTTTGGAGCACGACTCGTGCACTTCTGTCTAACTCGTTGTGACGCGCGCCGAACCCCGAGGCGCCCCAAAGACCCGTTTTAGGGCTTTCGAGAGAGGTTTATTAAAACTTGTAACGAATTACAAGTGCGTCTATGTTGGGCAACAAGAAGGTTTCTTGGAGTCGCCACCCAATAAAACATTGGGACAGGTCGTCTAGCCTTAGTGTGCCTAAGACTGTGCATATATATCCATTTTGGGCAAGCCAAAGGGATCTTGGAGACCTCATCCCAATAAAACATTGAAATGATCCTCTAACCCCGTGGAGCCTAGGATTATTCGAGTTGGGCCTTTTGGTGGGCCATAAGAGATATTTTGGAGGTCCCATCCCAATGAAATATTGAAATGGTCCTCTAACCCCGTTAAGCCTAAGACCATAGCGGGTTCGGGACTTCCCATTTATTCATATCTTGGTTAAGTTTATAATTGAGCTTTCAATTTAGAGTTTCATCCCATTTCTCATTCGATTTGATGCATTTGAATTAAAGCGCAAGTTATCCAGTTTGGGAAAGCGGTAAAAGCATAATTAAAAAAAAACGCATGAAAATAAATACAACAAAACTAGGGGCGGAATACAACTCCAATTGTAAATAAAATACAGGTCATGCATAAATCGGGATATTGGTTAATGATGAGGACATTGGTCCTCACATGCATGTTTATTACAAAATAATTTTGATGTGACAATTTTATTTTGGATGGAGAAAATTGGGATATCGGTCCCCTTTTTATTAGGAAAAGGTTCCAAGTTAATTAATAAAAAATATTTTTGTCATTTTTTTTCTAGCACGCCTAAAATAAACGATTTTATACAAAAAAACTACATGGCAAAGTAAATGAAAAGCCAAATAAATAAATATTACAAATAAAGAAAATAAATATTTAATCCCAAACGAGCCTTTTGGATCTCCCCCTGTGCTCGTAAAAATGCCAAGTAAAGAAAGATAAGTTTTGACATAAAAATAAAACACAAAAGAAATAATGTTAGTAATTAAAACAATTAAATCAATAATAAATTGTAAAATGAAATAAAATAAGATAAAATAGTATGACATCAAAACGACAAATGAATTAATATATTAACAACTAAAAAATAAATGTGAAAAATACATTGTAAATGACAAGTTAATTAAATGATGTGAATGAAATAAAATACAACACGTTAATTAAATAATACATAAAAATATGAACATGACTATGATAAAGAATGAAAATAAATAAATAAATGGTTAACAATAAATAAAACATATAACAATGATAAAAAGAATGATAAAGAATAAAGAATAAAAGAATGATGAAAATAATTA
Source organism: Excoecaria cochinchinensis (assembly GCA_947683425.1). Lineage (NCBI taxonomy): Eukaryota > Viridiplantae > Streptophyta > Magnoliopsida > Malpighiales > Euphorbiaceae > Excoecaria > Excoecaria cochinchinensis. Next base: position 9,070,122 of record CANTUQ010000208.1, on the reverse strand, counting down.
GAACAATAACATGATTAATTAATGTGTTCACTCCATTTACATGGTAAAAATATCAATTAAAATGGATTTATTAATTACATGTTAAAAATAATGAGAAATCAAACAAAGTAAATTATTACATGTTAGGAATTAAAAGAAATCAATATTTACATGAATAAGAATGAAATCATATATAAACAAATTAAATAAAACAAATCTAAAATAAATAAACTAAATAAATAAATGAAGTTAATAAAAATATACATGAATAAATTAAACATAAACAAAAATAATAAAAGAAAAAATAAGCCCAGAATATTTACCCTCAGAGTTTCGGATTGAATGAAGGTAAAATGATGATCGATTTCTTTGTTTGATGATTTGAAATATTAGAGTGAAATATGATGAAAATGTCGGAATTTTATTCCAAGAAAAATAGGATAAAAAAATGATCAAAAATTCTTTAAAAACAAAGAATTGATTTCTTTGCCTAAAGAAATGATTTTGGAAAAAAAGATTTTTATTGATTAAAATTAAAGAAAAATGATTTCGAGAACAACAATGATTTTGTTAGTCCCAAAAAAATTATTAAGGAAAAAGTTATTTTTAGAAAAACCAAATGGAAAAAATTGGACTTTGATAACAAACAATTGTTTAGTTTGTCTCAAAATCAATTTTTCATCAAAAAAATTCTTTAGAAAATATGAAAAAAAGTTTAATTAAAAAACAAATAAAAATTAAAAACCAAATTTTGAGAGCAAATAATTGTTGTATTTGTCTCAAAATTTGATCAACCAAAAAAAATCCCTCATAAAGATATGTTTGGAAGAAATTCTCTTGGAAAAAAGATGAAAAATGAGCTTTTCTTTTTCGATTTTTGGTTGGAAAAAATCTGAGCGCGAGCGATGGCCCTCCGCGCGCCGCAGCGCCTCGCAGGACACACAGGCGCTGCGCGCGCGCGTGCCTCCGCGCTGCCGCAAGGCGCCGACGCTCGGGAAATTTTTTTTTTTTATTAAAGATTAACTAAAAATATTTCTAAACCCCATTTTTCAAATCTAATTTTCAAAATATTTTTTTTTTATTTTTTACTTTTTCATTAAAATGCAAATTTAAATAGGAAATCACTACTTTTAACCTTTTTGCCTATGACAAGGTATCTTATCATCATTGGGTAACTCTGATCTGGGCTGCCTCAGAACCCGGTGTCTACACTCGTGCTCTGGACACCGAGTCGTGCTTTGCTTGTTTGAGTCGTGCTTTTCTTCTTTTGTACTGCGACTTGTCACGAGTCGTGTCCGCCTTCACGAGTCGGACTTCGCTTTCTTCCCTTCTCGAGTCGTGCTGTGCTTCACAATTCGTGCCTCTCTTCTTCCTTTTTCACCCAAATCACCCTACAAAACATATAAACACGTAAACTAGACAAATAACACAAAATACAAATATATTTACATACTTAATTTCTTAAACTTACACAAAACATGTACGAAATAATACATCAATTAAACAACTATCAAATTCCCCCACGCTTAAACCTTGCTTGCCCTCAAGCAAGAGAAAAGAATGAGAAAATTTAATACCAAGATACACTAAGTAAATTTTATTATATGGCATTGTTCATTATGCATATCTAACAGGATTGAAAAGAAATCAAATACCTTAAAGACTCAAAATACCAGTAAATCAACTCTTAAAGCATGTATTCCAAATTTAACAAGTCATCTAAGTTTACTAATTCCAACATCAAGACTATAGAGTCTCAAAACTAAACATGCTTAAAAGAGAGAATATTGATCATAAAATTTAAAATTCTAAGGTTTCTAGTTGCCTTTTTAGGACAATTTGTAAGCACACATACCCTTAATCTAATCTCATGGCGTTTTTAGACTTTTCTTTTCTTTTCTTGTTGCTCTTTTATTTTCTTTTTTGTTTTGAACATGGGTATACTTTTAGACTTTATCCCATGAATTTGAGAATAGCAAGAGAATGTAGTATTGGGTGCGTTTTACGCTCCATCCCATACTTTATTGCAATTTTAGATATACATCTTGCTTTCTTTTTTATCTTTTAGTTTTATGAATATTGTGGGTGCATTTTATGCTCTATCCCACTTATTTTTTTCTTTTTAAGTCCTCATCCATTATTGAAAAGTCTAAGGGTAAGTATTATGGCTATAATTTCCATAGGACAACTAGAACCCTAAAATCTTAAACTAAATAAGCAATTTCTAACTTTAAAGCATAGTTAGTAAAGAAACTGAATAATCTAAAATGTTGAAAGAAGTAAAAAGAAGATAATTTGAAAAACATAAAACACATACTAAAAATTTTGAAACACTGATAGAATGAGTATAAAAAAAATAAAATAAATGACTTAACATAACAACCTATATTATATACAAAAGAACAATGCTTTATAATAAAATTTACTAAAAACCTAATTGAAAAATGAATACACACAAACACAAATGCACTAATATATAAAACACATACAAAAAACTCATAAAACACAAACAAACATACAAACATACTAATTCCCCCACACTTAGAACAAACATTCTCCTCAATGTGAAGAAATGAAATGAAAAGAAAAAGAAAGAAAAAGATAAAACAAAGGTAAAATAACTCCCCTGATAATCAAGGTGTAGGTAGAGGAGAGGATACGATATAACCAGCTTGTGCAATAAAAGTGTCCACCTTATGCTCAAGTCTACGTTGACGTTTAGCCAAAGAAGACAGTTGATCTTGCATGGTGGACTGATTCTACAGGATTTGTTCTAACATGGCTGGTACGTTATGAAAAGAAGACCCAACAGTAGGCACTACAGCCACATCTTGCATATCTGCATCCCTACTGCTCTCATCATCACTAGCTTCCTCTTGTTAAGCAGAGGATCCTGTAATATCCCTCCAATAGGATCTTGCATGATATGGAATGGCCTGAAATGTATTACTCATAACCTCTCCATGCAGAAACAGATGTTTAGTAAAATATATACAAGGACGGACTCTAGAATGAGTACGAAGATCAATATCCAAATTCCTTGCAATCACAGAAACAATATGCCCATGTGTGAGAGGTGCATCATATCTACCAGCACATTGCAATAACTGATTAAAAACCCAATATGACCAACACACTGATTTTCCTTTATGCACACACCACATCAAAAACAACTCATGAGAAGAAACTCTATTAAATTCAGTTCTGTTAAAAACTAAGGAAGCTAAAATTTTATGCAAAATCCAGTATTTTAGATCCTTGATAAACATTGATTTAGCTTCTCTAGTTCTAAAGGGTGTTGTCAAACCAGTGAGAAATGGCCAAAATTCATTAGGATGAAAGGATTTAGAAGGGTCACATAATCCAGACTGTTTAAAACCAAAGAATCTGTGGATTATGAAATAAGTTAGAGTGTGATCCCTACCTTCTAATTTAAAGTCTAATAGCCTATCGTTTTCCTCATTAGTTTTAAAATTAGTGTAAAATTCTAACATTAAATCAGGATAACACTTCTCATGCATGTTCACAAATCTCAACAATCCACACTGTGATAGCATTTTATTAATAGAATCTAGCATACCTACTTGCTCAAGAAGGGAAATAGAAAAATACTTACATTGCAAGAATGCTCTGTCCTGAAGAGCAAGAAAACGGTTACCTTCTTCAACAGAGGAAATTGGAAAACTAGCACCAAACGTGTCTGAAAGATCACCTTGCTCCTGGCTCGCTTGATCAACTAGTGAAGATGATGGCTTTTTTATTCTCACCATTGTGTTAAAGAAAGAATTAATAAGGAATAGATATGTAAAACTTAAAATGGAAGAAGAAGAAAAATGAGAGAGAAGAATGAAAGAGAAGAGTAGAGCACGACTCGTGATACTAAAGAGAGGGAAAGGAAAAACACGACTTAGAGAGAATAAGAAAAACATTCGAAATAAATGAAAAGAACTGAAGTACAATATAAAAGGGAAAAGTTGAAACGACATAAGGGAAATCAAATGTCACGACGTTTCACTAAACTAGGGTTTGAAAAAGTTCGTATTTCTCTTCTTATTTTGTTCGTTTTGTGTGTTTCCTCTTTTTTCTTCTTTGTAATTGAAATTAGATTAAAGTACCCCACTAAACTGAGGAAAATTAATCAAATTAGTAAACATAAAAAAATAAAACAAATTAGAAGAAAATTATGTATATGGAACTTGACTCGATCTACCCTACATGAGTCGTGCATCCCTTCTCATACTTCAAGAGTCGTGACTAAGTAGCACGACTCGTGAGGAAGAGCTCATGCTGCACAACTCGTGCAGACCAAAACGAGTCGTGCGGGAGCTATTTCCGCAAAGGGACACGAGTCAAACAAAAGTGCATGACTCGTGACCTCTATGTTTCACTCGTGAAGTTTAGCACGAGTCGGATTGGTTTCAGCTTTGTTCATTCTGTTGCACTCGCGACAGAATTAACTCCTTATGCCTAATTTTTCTCCTTGTCCTATTCTTTCTTCAACTTCTCCTATTTTCACAAAACACATAAAACAACACATAATTTTACTATTTTTACATGTAAAACGAAAACAAACTGTTTTAGTAATATTTAAAATCCAAAATATGAAAATGAAATAACAAGATAACATAAAAGAAACATAAAACAAAATAACATGCATATAAAATGAAAACTTAATTAAGTAACCAAAATAAGAGACTATAAAATACTAGAATTTCATGTGTCACACCCCAAAATGGCCCTAGTCGGAATGTGCATGCTAAGTTGGGATAAGTGAGGATATTTTGGTAATGTGCGCATATGAAATTTGAGTATTAAGGACCTAATTGAAAGATAATTAAGTTATTATGGTAAGAATTATTGTGTTAGTGAGTGAAGTGTAAGATTGCCAAGGATTTAAGTAGGATTGGCCAAGGACCAAAGAGTAATATGACAAGATATTTTGATTTGAGCCTTTGGGAGGTTGCCATGTGGACTTGGTAGGTGTGTGCATTAAATGAGAAGAAAGAAATGGGGAAAAGAAAAGAGAGAGAATGCAGGAAAGGGTTGCTTCCCGTTCTCCTCTCTTCTTCAACTCTTCCATCTCTTTTCTTCTCTATTTTCTGCCCTTCCTCCTTGTCATTCTTGTGGTTGGTGATTATTGGTGCCTTGGTTGAGTTTTGGATCAGCTTTGAAGAGGTATGTGTTTGGGTTTAAGGCTCCTACGTTTTTGGGTTTCTCCTCTTCTCCTTTATCTGGCTTTGCTGGTTTTGAGTTATGGTTTGGATTATGAATTGTGGGTTTTGTTTGTGCAAGTGATTGGTGATAAGAAGAAGCAAAGTAAAGGCAAGGAAAGGATTGAAGATTGAACTTGAAGTGTGACTTTGGATCTTCAATTCCAGGTTTGGGAGTTTGATTTCTACGTTTTGGTTTTGAATTTTTCCTCTGCCCTAATTCCTCTTGGATCAAGTATGTGTATTTGTGTGTGATTTTCGGAAATTTGAGTGTTGATATGAGTTTATGCATGATTTTTAATTAAAAGAATAGATTGGTGCGTTTAGGGTTTACTGTAATTTTTCTGGATTGTTGTGATTGGAATTTGCTTCTGTCAGGTGCGATTTAATCTCATTAAATGTGTTATATGTTGTGTTGTGCTATTGTTTGTTGCCATGGAGGCATGCGATCCGAGGTAAGTGGATTTTGGAAAAATGTTTTTGAAGTTCTGGGCAAGATTTGCAGATGAATCTGTGTGTCCCAGTCCCGATCGAGCTACCATCTTCCGATCGGAAATGCCTTGAGTGCACCACACTCGGCTACCGATCGAAAGGCGGGAAGTTTCGATCGGGATAGAGGATCAGATCTTATCATGTGTCGTGACTACCTGTCATGGCTCGTGATCCATTTCTTCCTCCCCGATCGGCTGTGGACGCTCGATTGTTCACACAATAGGGCAGTCGACTGCCGATCGGCTGGGAAGGAGGGAGATCCAATCGGCTGTGAAGGGGGAAGAGAGTATCGCTCAGACTGGGGAAACCAGTCACGAGTCGTGACTTTCAGTCATGACTCGTGACTTGCCTAGAGCCCTAGTCACGAGTCGTGACATCCAATCACGACTCGTGACTGGAGAGAGACCCCAGTCACGAGTCGTGACTCCCTGTCACAACTTGTGACTGGCCAAACGTCCTCAGCTGAGTCGTGACCGGCCTTCTTCCTCCCTTGTGCATGTGATCTTTGGCCACTGTCGCGAATGTGTTGCGATCGCGACAGTGAGCCTTTGTTCGGTCTATTTTCTGAATTGCCCTGTTTTGTCAAAAATGAACTTCTTGTCTCCTCTGTTTGAATTTTTCTATCTTCTCAGCATGGAATATTCTTCTATCTGGACTATAATATGTTGTTATATGTATGATGCCTGGATTTTCTTCATGATAAAAATATGCTATATTTTGGAATATAATCTATTTATGCTTTAAGTTATGAACTCAGCATGTATTGGTATTATGCTATGCCAAATTTATTTGAATACTATGTTAATGTCTGAATGCATTATTATGCTTTAGCCTATGAACTCAATGTGTTATGCTTAAATGTAATTTGGATTATGCATGGTTTATGCTTAGTTATCCTCATCTACCACATGATTAGGATTTTGTATTGATAATTATTGGCATGGTAGTGCTTCCATACCTGACTTTGATATGCTTTAGAATATTAGTTAACGTTAAAGTGTGTTGACTGTATTATATTATATGTTTTGCTATAGGAATGGTATGATATATGACCGACTTTATGAGCATATTTATATGCCTATCGTACTCTGGTTTATGCATGATGATGATGATGATGATATATATATATATATATATATATATATGCGTTGTACGATTCGAAACGTGAATTGTTTTATGCATGACCTGCGAGAGTCAGTCTAGTGGATAGTTAGGCATGCCTAATAGAGTCTCTTTAGCTGTAGCACCTTTGGACGTTTGGACCCTGATCAGGTCCCCGTTTGGTTCCTCGCTAACCCTTTATGTGTTCGGATCCTCGTGATCCTTTTTAATGTGTTTGGATCTTGTTTAAGATCCCCCTCAGTAAAATGTTTTAAATGTGACAAGATAAAATGGTTTTCGATTCGTACCCGTAAGGTACCCTTTGGCCGATTTGTACCCGTAAGGTACTATTCGTATACTCGTTATCCACTATTGTGAGTCGGCAGGTGCTTTATTGTTTTGTATTGCTTTAAAATAATTATAAGAATGTGATATCCGAACGAGCATAATAATGATTTGAGGAATTAGTTTATATGTATATGAACGTGGTTATGAGCTTCGGAATGTATGTTTTTACTATGCAAGCATGATTTATATCTAACACGATTATTCGCATTTGTCATATGATGTGTTATAAGCTTCAGAATGCTTTGATTGTGATTCGAATATTATGTATATACGTATGTGACTCAAGCATGTTTTCATTATATATAAGCATGTGAAACGAATCAGTTTTGGCTATAAGTATGTAAATTAATATGTTTAAGATTGTGAAATTGACCTCTTGAATGCTATGAAGGTAGAGCCATGATATATGTTTCCTTGGTTTATGCCATCATAGTGATTTCAGTATGTTGACATGTGTTTACATTGCATGGTGTGATAACATATGTATTGTGCAATGTTATGGAGTATTACTGTGTATATGTTATACCGGTCTCTGCTGTTGTAGTAATTTCAGCATGTTGTTAGAGGTCTATGTTTCTCTGTATGCTGCTACTTGTATTGAGGCAGTAATGTGAGAGTCTGGTGTATTAGCTTTGTAAGTGGTTTCAGCTAGTGAATGAGCATCGTTGGGTAACGGTCTTATGCATGTTTAGATAGTTAGAGATTATGCTTTGATACTTAATGGATCTCAGTAAGTGTATGTAAGATTTATTGGTATTTTCGCGTGATGATGTGATGAATGTGATGTTATGTTATTATTTTGGTCTCTGCTTTTGAAGTGTCTTTGGTCTGATATTATATATCAGAGTGGCGCAACGGTAGTGTTGTGCTTTGATCTTGTTAGTCGGTTCTTAACTAGGGTGTGTGTATTATGGCATGATAGTTGTATGTTTGGACCTCTAATGTCGTTGCATGTTAATTGTGTGCATCTATGGGTATTTTGGTATCACTTCTGCGTGTTTATTATTATTTGGGTCCTTGCATGATTCGCCTTCTGATATCTGAGACTTCGGTGGAACCGGTAAGTATTTGCCTGCGAGTTTATATGTATCTTTGCATGTTGTTATATGTTTGTTTGTTTAGTGTCCTTTTGTTCTGTTCCTCCCCACTAAGCGTTATCGCTTAGCACAGGTTCTTTTCCCGTGTAGGTGGCAGGTTTTGGTTCGGTTCAAGTCGAGCATCTGCAAGGTCGGCCACGTAAAAGTTAGAAGTTTTGTTATGTGATCAGCTTCTGTATTTTGGATTTTTGTTATTCCTATAGTCTTATGTATCTGTAAGGTTTTGGATATTATTTTTGGGTTATGTAAACGTTATTATATTTATATATTAAGTTATTCCTTCGTTTTATCTTTCGCCTTATGCTTCTACTGAATGATTATATGTATGTTTGTGAGTTATTGTATGTTTAGCTATTGTTTCTTTAAAGTTTTAATTTCCTCTGTATTTTTGTATGCATGCCATGTATGAATGTATGCTTCCGCTTAGTGTATGTGTGTGTAGACACCGGGTCCCGAGGCGGTCCAAGATCAGGATTACCCGATGATGAAATAGAAGACCGATTTTCGGCAAGAAATGTGAGAATCGATCGTTCCCTTGTCAAGATTGTGTTTTTTTTCGAAAAATAATTTTAAAATATATATTTTAGGGATTAAAATTTAAAATGGGAAAAAATATTAATATTGTGTCAAAATAAAAAATAAAAAAAAAAGAAAAAAAAAAGAAAAAAAAAATTATTTTTTTATCGCGAGTGCCACTGCGGCAGCGCGGGGCCGCCTGCGCGGCAGGCCGCCCCAGCGCGCAGGGGCGCCTCGCGCGACCCCCCCTGCGCGCAGGGGCGGGCGCCTCGCGCGACCCCCCTGCGCGCGAGGCGGGGCGTTCCGCGCGACCCCCCCTGCGCGCAGGGGCGGGCGCTCCGCGCGCCCCCCCCCCCCCCCCCCCCCCCCCCGCGCGCAGGGGCGGGGCGCCTCGCGCGACCCCCCCCTGCGCGTGAGGCGGGGCGCTCCGCGCGACCCCCCCCTGCGCGCAGGTGCGGGCGCCTCGCGCGGCCCCCCCTACGCGCGAGGCGGGGGGGCCTCGCGCGAGGCCCCTGCGCGCGAGGCAGGTGCCTCGCGCGACCTGCCTGCGCGGGGCAGGCTGCGCGCAGGCTGCCGCGCGCCCTTGGCTCCTCCGCGCGACCTGTTTCGCCTGTCCGTTTTTTTTCGCTGTTTTCAGTCTGATTTTCTGATTTTTTCAGTTTCCATTGTTTCACCATTTTATGTTATTTTAGATTAACTAAAAATGAAAGTTTTTTTGTCTCTTGCCATTTTTGGCCAAGACAGGATTAATTGAGGGTTGGCACTTCATTTTTGGAGGACGGAGGGATTAATTCAAGAATTTCTTAGCTTTTTCTCTCTAGCCTTTCCACTCTCCAGGAAGCTTTTCTTGCTTCTTAAAAAACTCTTCAAAAAGTCTTCAAGTTCTCTTCAAAAATCTTAGTTTTGCCATTACAAAATATTTAATATGGGGTTGATTTGAGCAAGAAAAATTAATTTTCTTTGTTCCTTCATCCCACAAAAAAAAATATTTTTCTCAAGATAATTTGTTTAGAACACAGATTTTATATTTATTTCAAATATTATTATCATCAAAAAATCCGACAAGGAGATCGATCGAGACATCCTATTTCCAATCTCAAAAATTCAGAGGGTAAACATTCTTGGACTTGTTCTCATTTATTTATTTGATTTTTATTTGTTCACATTTTTTCTTTATTTTATATAATTTCTATTCTATTATCATTTTTATTCTATTTAATAAACATGTTTTATATGTCGTATTAATTTGTTAAATTTATTATTATTTCATCATTATCATTATTTGTTAAATCCTATTTTATGGTAATGCATGTTCCACTGTCACTATATTCCTTCATTTTTGCATTGCATTTTATATATTTTGGGCCAATCTATAGTACTTTCTTTGTCTTTTTGCTTTGCCTTCCACGGATTTACATACTTTTTTCTTCACTTCATTTATTTTACTTTTGTTTTAGTTTTCTTCATTTATAGATATCTTATTCTCTTTTGTTTTATTCTTTTATTTTCTTTTATTAATTTATTGTTTTTATTTAGTTTAACCATTATTACTATTTAAAGTTAATTTGTTTCCTATTATTACTATTATTATTATTATTATTATTATTATTATTATTATTATTATTATTATTATCATCGCCATTACTATTATTATCGTTTAATTAATTGATTGGTTAGCATTATTATCATTATTATTATTATTTAATATTTCGTATTATTTTTATTATTATTGTTGTTGCCATTATTTGTCTCATTTATTGTTGTATTGTTATCCCTGTTAATGATTTGATTTATTTTATCACATTGCTATCATTGTTGTTATAATTATATTTTGCATTTGCTTGATTAATTCACTTTGAATATTTACTAATATTTTGATGTTAATTTTTGTATGAGTTTTAATTTGAGTCGGGCCTTGTGAGCGCCGCGCGACTCCCCGGATGGGTCGCGACGCGTGGACGGACACCCCATTTTGGTGAGATCTTTTCAATTCCCTTTTTATGTGTTATGTGCTTATTTGTAAATATTAATTTATTTGTGCACGCGTGCGATAAAAAAAAATCACAAAAATACTTTTACTATTAAATCGGGATTTTTAATAATAAAATTGGGACCAATGTCCCTTATTTTAGCCCAGCCATAAAAACATCATAACTAAAATGAAGAGTCAATTTTCAAATGGATCACTCATCCTGGTTTTCTCCAAACAAACCAAAACGACTCTTCAAACCCTCTTTAAATTAAAACGAAGGAACCAATGTTCCTAATTTCGAACAAGTGCGAAGGAACCAATGTTCCTTAAATAATGCCCCGATTTATGTATGGTCTTTTATTTTGATCTTGCGTGAGTGTTTAAAGTTATGTACATTATTTTCCTTTGGGGCCCTTGTAATTAATTTTTGGGGCAACTTTATTTATTTTTTGGGGATTGTATTCCGTCCCACTTACATCTTTAACCTCCTTTTATTGGGGTTGTATTCTGCCCCCTATTTCTATTGTAATTGCGTGCTTGCGTGTTTACCGCTTTCATTTATCGCTTTCTCTATCTATTGCTTTATCGCTTTTATTTACTTCCTTTACGTACTTGAAAATGCGCTTTTACTTTTAATGCATCGCTCGTGTGAGATGAGAGATATAATTTTAAGAATTTAAAAACCCATTTATAATTAATCAAAGCATAAATAAGAGGGAAGTTCCGGACACCATATCTCTGGTTTAGACCGTTAGAGGTGAGAAACCTTTTCCCAATTTCTTGCAAATTGGGTGGCGACTCCAAATACCTCAAAGGTGCCTTTAGGCGTCAATAGGCTAGGTTATTCTCCCCAATGTTCTATTGGGAGGGATACACCGATGATGTCTCATGGCGCCCATGATCAAAAGACGCGAACCTTCATACCTCGAATCACAATGGCGGATTCAAAGCGAGGGCCCTTGCTGGGTTAATCGGGTTCGGCGCGCGTCACCTCACTGACTCCTGCAGAACTTTAAGGGATCGGGTCCAAGATCTCATTGACAGTAAACAGATCTCCGACCCTGAAAAGAGGGAAAAGAAGAAGAATGCCGGGTATAACGCCGTTCCTCCCCCAGTCTTCATGATAGGATCAAGTTTGCCAGAGTGGTATGTGTTGAGGGATCTCTATGGCAATGACTACATGGCTATCGTCCGCCCCGAACAGGAAGTCAGTAGGGAGAAGCTCCAGGTCAACATGATAGAATGTTGGGACTCAGCCAGTGAAGGTGAGACTGAAGAGGCCGACGAGCCGAAGGATGTATGGAACTCTGGGGGTGAAGAAGACAAAGTGCAAGAGGTACAGGCTGTTACTCGCAGCGGAAGAGTGGTGCTGGAAATTGAGAAGCAACAGGACCCAATGCCTCCGACGGTGGAGCAAGAAACGGAAGAGAATCAGATCCTGAAGCAACTAAAGAAGACGACAGCACAAATATCGATCTGGGACCTATTGAGGCAATCCCCGAGCCACAGGCAGAAGCTAGTTGAAGCCTTATGTGAATCGACAGTAGCCACCACTATCTCACCCTCCGAGTTATTGAGCATTGTGAAAGGGGGATCTGAAGAAAACATAGTCTACACCGAAGCCGACTTGCCAATCGAGGGTCGTAATCACAATCGCCCTCTATATATCCGAGCTCAGATCAATGGTAAACACACGGCCTGTGTCATGGTGGATGATGGGTCCTCCATTAATGTGTGCCCACTGGTGGCGCTACCTTCACTTGGATTGAATGAGAGCATGTTGAGTGAATCTGATCTTACTATCACTGCTTATGACAACTCGAGAAGGCAAGCTGCTGGGACTTTTAAAGCTCAAGTCAAGACCGGTCCAGTTGAGATAGAGGCTGAGTTTGTTGTCCTGCCAATACCGGCTAACTTTGCAGTGCTACTTGGAAGGCCTTGGTTTCACAAGTTGGGAGGGGTTCCATCTACGCTCCACCAAATGATTAAGATTCCCCATGAAGGCCAGATTGTAACAATTAAAGCAGCTAGTGATAATCATGTGTCAGTGCTCGGAATTTCCAATCAACCCTTCAGTGGTTTCCACGTGGCTATGGTGAATGAGGAAGATGAGTCGGTGGTAAGCCCTCAAGTTGTCAATATGATGAAAAGGATGAACTTTCTCCCCGGGGCTGGTTTGGGTAAGAGCTCACAAGGGATTCAAGAGCCCGTCGCCACAAGGGGGCAGAAGGATAGGCGAGGTTTGGGCTACGCTGTTGATGCCAAGAAGAACAAGCCCGCAAGGAAGCCTGCGGAAGTGCCGCACATTTTGGAGACTTTTGTACCGGCTGCATCGGTGTGTGCCTACTGTGGGGAGGCAGAGCCTCAGTGGATTGATGGCAAGATCACCCCTGGTTTTGAAATCTTCAATGATGTGTTTGACTGGTCCGAGGGAATGGTCAAGGCGGTGGAAGCCTTCTGGGATGAGGAAATCTTCAATCAGACTCTAGCATGAGATCGAGAAGTTCCTGAGGAAGTTATCACCAAAAGCCTGCTGGCTGCTCAATCAAAGGGTAAAGAGAAGATGGAAGACGCAGCGGCGGTGCCAGAACTGAAGAGTCTGAATACAACTGAGGTTCAAGATGAGGGGCCCTCGGCTTCAGCACCAGCACCAGTGGAAGATGATAATGATAGCTTTGCTGATGTACTTTTTATCCCCGAACTATTTGACAATTCTGTCTGTAATTCTGAGTACTTTAATAATATGAATGACTTTGCTTACTTGTGCGATGTTTCTCATGATTTCATTATGCATAATCACGAGCATGAATCATTTATATTTGACATTAACTCAACCAATACCACCACATTTAATCTCGGGACTTTGGAAAATCCAAAGGAAATCTTGATAGCATCCGACGTAACTCTTGAGGAAAGGATAAAATTTGAGAGAATTTTGAAAAAATATGAAAGAGTCTTCGCCTGGACCTATGAGGATATGCCAGGGATTGATCGGGCAGTTGCTGAACACGCCATTCCGACCTACCCAGAGTGCAAGCCGGTCAAACAGAAGCTCAGAAGGCTGAGGCCAGAATGGGCAGAAAAGGTAAAGGAAGAGGTGCACAAGCAGATCGAAGCCAAGTTCCTAGTAGAGGTCCAATACCCCACGTGGTTAGCCAATGTTGTCCCCGTAGCCAAGAAGGATGGGAGAGTCCGAGTATGTACCGAGACCTGAATAAAGCCTGCCCAAAAGATGACTTTCCCCTACCCCATATTGATGTACTAGTGGATAGCGCGGCCGCCTGTATGATGTACAGCTTTGTGGATGGGTATGCGGGATACAACCAAATCCTTAACAAGATTGTGGATCGAATCAAGACAGCTTTCATCACAGAATGGGGAACGTTCGCCTACCGAGTAATGCCTTTTGGGTTGAAGAATGCTGGGGCGACGTACCAAAGGATGGCTACCAAGATCTTGGATGACTTGATACACAAGGAAGTTGAAGTGTATGTCGATGATATGATGATCAAGTCAGCAACTCGAGAAGGACATTTCGAGGCCTTGGAAAAGTTCTTTCAGAGGATCGACAAGTATGATCTTCGCCTCAATCCTAAGAAATGCATTTTCGGAGTCACCTCGGGTAAGCTGTTAGGCCATGTGGTAAGCCAAAGGGGAATAGAAGTGGACCCTGATAAAATCAAGGCAATCAGAGAAATGCCAGCGCCCCAAAAGGAAAAGGAAGTTCGGAGTTTTCTGGGCAAATTGCAGTACATCAGTAGGTTCATTTCCAAGCTCGCTTCAGTGTGCGAACCAATTTTTAAGCTCCTCAGGAAGAATCAGCCAGTCAGGTGGAACGACGACTGTCAAAAGGCTTTTGATGTCATTAAGGATTACCTCCAAAATCCCCCAGTGCTACGACCGCCACGGCCTGTCAAACCTTTGATTCTCTACCTAGCAATAGAGGAAAATTCTGTCGGAGCCATGATGGCCCAAGAGGATGAATTCGGGGTCGAATTTGCGGTTTACTACCTTAGCAAGAAATTCCTCCCTTATGAAGCCAAGTATGTTGAAGTGGAAAAGATCTGTCTGGCGGTAATCTGGGCATCAAAGAAACTGAGGCATTACTTTCATTCCTACAAAGTGCAGGCTGTTGCCAAGCAAAATCCCCTCCGATACCTGCAACAGGCACCCTCTTTACTAGGGAAAATGGGAAGATGGTTGATATTGCTACAAGAATTTAACGTGGAATACATTACTAGAAAGACCATTAAAGGTCGAGCAGTGGCCGAATTTCTTGCTGACCATCCAATTGAAGGAGACCAGCTATTGTATGAATTTCCCGACGAAAACGTGGTAGCCATCACCGTGCAGAAGTGGCAGATGTATTTTGATGGGGCAGTAAATAGCAAGGGAGCCGGAACAGGAGTGATTCTAGTAACCCCAGACGGAGAGAAGCTGCCATTAGCCAAGAAGCTAAGGTACAGAGCCACCAATAACGAGGCTGAGTATGAAGCCTGCATCTTTGGGTTAGAAGCACTCTCAGCCGTGGGGGCAAAAGTAGTAGAGGTCTTCGGGGACTCATCTTTAGTAATCCACCAAGTCAGGGGTGAATGGGCCGTCAAGGAAGAGCGGCTGTTGCCATATGCGAAGTGCTTGAAAGGACTTAGTGGCCGGTTTGAAATTTGCACTTTTAACTACGTGCCCCGAGATGAGAACCAATTGGCAGATGCCCTAGCTACCTTGGTATCCATGTGGGATAACCCAGATGGAATAGTTATGAAGCCCGTACTCATTTCTAGTTCGAGCAAGCCATACTTTGAGACCGAACAAGTCGGGGATGTTGAGATTACTGATGGAAAGCCATGGTACTATGATGTCCTGAATTATTTGGAGAGGTCAATATTCCCGGAAGAAGCCACTGAAAAAGATCAAAGGCTAATCCGCAAACTGTCCACTCAATTCATCAGTGTAGATGGGGTGTTGTACAAGAGACAAGCCGATGGCATGCAACTCAGATGTTTAGATGAAAAAGAGGCTAAAAGGGTTATGGAGGAAACCCATGCAGGGGTCTGTGGGGCCCATATGAATGGTCTGGCCCTGGCAAAGAAAATAATGCGGCAAGGATTCTTCTGGTTAACAATGGATACAGATTGCTCTAAATATGTGAAGGAGTGCCAATTATGCCAGCAGTATGCTAATCTGAGACACCTGCCGGTGTCGGAATTGTGCAACCTGACATCTCCATGGCCATTTGCCGCATGGGGGATTGACATAATAGGGGAGATACACCCGACAGCCTCTAACGGGCACAGGTTTATCGTAGTCGCCATTGATTACTTCACTAAGTGGGTTGAGGCTGAATCCTTCAAGAAAATAGGCGCCCGGGAAATGGCCAGGTTCATCGAGCGGCATCTGATATGTAGGTACGGGCTCCCGCATCACATCGTGTCAGATAATGGGGTACAGTTCCAAGCTGAGACTAAGCAGATGCTCAAGAAGTACGCCATCCAACACCATAAGTCCTCTCCATACCGACCGCAGGCAAACGGAGCAGTCGAAGCCGCTAATAAAAACATCAAGAAGATATTGGCTAAGATGGTGCAAACCTATAAAGACTGGGCCGAGAAATTGCCATTCGCACTATGGGGCTACAGGACCACCGCCAGAACTTCCACAGGGGTTACCCCTTTCTCCCTGGTTTACGGGACGGAAGCAGTCCTACCGGTAGAAATAGAACTCCAATCACTAAGGGTGGTAACAGAAGCTCAGCTACCAGAAGCCGAATGGGCCCAGCAGCGGCTACTACAGTTGAACCTATTGGACGAAGGTAGGATGCGGGCATACTACCACAATCAAATCTACCAGAAAAGGCTGGCCCGCTCATTTGGGAAGAAAGTAAGAAAGCACCCATTGAAGGAAGGAGACCTAGTCTTCAAACAAATGAGGCCAGGGGTTCCGGATTTTCGAGGCAAGTTCAGACCAACTTGGGAAGGACCCTTCGTCCTGAAGAAGCTTTTGTCTAAAGGAGCCGCGATTCTGACAGATAGTGATGGGAATGAATTCAGGGAGCCGGTCAACGTCGACAGATTGAAAAGATTCCACGGCTAAAAAAAAAAAAAAAAAATGAGAGAGAAAATGTTCAATCAAGAAAACCCGAGAGGGCTGATTGATAACAAGAGTTGTGATGCTTTTAAAATCTATCTCGAGATTAGATGTGGTCCGGTAACTTGGGCCTAATGTCAAAATGAGGATCATGTGTAATGAAGTCACACGAGAAACGTGTACATGTATGCAGTCATGCATTCAGAGAAGCTCTTTTATTCAATAAATGCCAATAGTTCTTTTCAAACAAGTAACATGTCACTCCCCATTTGTATGCATCCATTGCTATCACTCCCCTTTTTAGCATGCACAATTTATCCGTGCAGCCGAAAAAAAAAAAAAAAAAAAAAAAAGGCCGTTGAGATGAAAACCGTGACTGGCACTCTAAGCAAAAGTTAGGCCAAAGGGCAGGGTGAAAACCTGGCAACAGGCAGTCTGCCCTACAAAAAAATAATGAAATAAATAAAAGCCGCTGGATTGGGTTGGGTCCATTCCAGGCAAAAAACAAGGCACAGGGTTATGTGAAAATCCGACAAGGACGCATCTCCCGCTAAGAAAAGCTAGTGTGAAAATCCACGAGGGACGCACTACCTTTAAAATAATGACGCTTGGAGTGATAAGGCAGCATTACCTTGGGCAACCCCTTTCAAGCAAAGACACACATCGGGCAAACCTCCCTGAAAAATTATGAGTCAGAGCCCCTGGATCAGGACAGCGCCCTCCGGCACTTGGGGGCATAATCGACCAGACGAAGCCACGAGTCGTTTCAACGAGAGTTATCGCACCTCGACTACTGGGCCACTCAGATGAACGGTGTCACCTGCATTCCGCATGACACATGCATATGCACGTGCATAACTTACCTTTGCATACAAATCTATTTTGTTTTCGCAGGAAAGTCTGGCGCCTTCACACACCGACAAACTGGTGTTTATCAGTCGCTCAGCCGTGGTTTCACACACCGACAAGCTGGTGTTCTATCAATCACGTTCTCCAAAGTCTGGCGCCTTCACACTCCGACAAGCTGGTGTTTATCAGTCGCTCAGCCGTGGTTTCACACACCGACAAGCTGGTGTTCCATCAATCACATTCTCCAAAGTCTGGCGCCTTCACACACCGACAAGCTGGTGTTTATCAGTCGCTCAGCCGTGGTTTCACACGCCGACAAGCTGGTGTTTCATCAATCACGTTCTTCAAAGTCTGGCGCCTTCACACACCGACAAGCTGGTGTTTATCAGTCGCTCAGCCGTGGTTTCACACACCGACAAGCTGGTGTTCTATCAATCACGTTCTTCAAAGTCTGGCGCCTTCACACACCGACAAGCTGGTGTTTATCAGTCGCTCAGCCGTGGTTTCACACGCCGACAAGCTGGTGTTTCATCAATCACGTTCTTCAAAGTCTGGCGCCTTCACACACCGACAAGCTGGTGTTTATCAGTCGCTCAGCCGTGGTTTCACACACCGACAAGCTGGTGTTCTATCAATCACGTTCTTCAAAGTCTGGCGCCTTCACACACCGACAAGCTGGTGTTTATCAGTCGCTCAGCCGTGGTTTCACACACCGACAAGCTGGTGTTCTATCAATCACGTTCTCCAAAGTCTGGCGCCTTCACACACCGACAAGCTGGTGTTTATCAGTCGCTCAGCCGTGGTTTCACACGCCGACAAGCTGGTGTTCTATCAATTACGTTCTTCGAAGTCTGGCGCCTTCACACACCGACAAGCTGGTGTTTATCAGTCGCTCAGCCACGGTTTTGCGTCGACAAGCTGACGTTCCTCAATCGTGTGACCAGTAGTAATCCTATGACGCCGACAAGCTGGCAGGACCAAGTTCGAAAAGCGACCGCCTCAGGTACGCATCTCTTCCCTTCTTTTCTGAATTTTGGTTCACTTAGGCACCTAGGTTCTAAGTTCCCCAAAATTGGGGGCAACTGTAGACACCGGGTCCCGAGGCGGTCCAAGATCAGGATTACCCGATGATGAAATAGAAGACCGATTTTCGGCAAGAAATGTGAGAATCGATCGTTCCCTTGTCAAGATTGTGTTTTTTTTCGAAAAATAATTTTAAAATATATATTTTAGGGATTAAAATTTAAAATGGGAAAAAATATTAATATTGTGTCAAAATAAAAAATAAAAAAAAAAGAAAAAAAAAAAGAAAAAAAAAATTATTTTTTTATCGCGAGTGCCACTGCGGCAGCGCGGGGCCGCCTGCGCGGCAGGCCGCCCCAGCGCGCAGGGGCGCCTGCGAGGCAGGCCGCCTCGCGCGACCCCCCTGCGCGCGAGGCGGGGCGTTCCGCGCGACCCCCCCTGCGCGCAGGGGCGGGCGCTCCGCGCGCCCCCCCCCCCCCCCCGCGCGCAGGGGCGGGCGCCTCGCGCGACCCCCCCTGCGCGCGAGGCGGGGCGCTCCGCGCGACCCCCCCTGCGCGCAGGGGCGGGCGCCTCGCGCGGCCCCCCTGCGCGCGAGGCGGGGGGCCTCGCGCGAGGCCCCTGCGCGCGAGGCAGGTGCCTCGCGCGACCTGCCTGCGCGAGGCAGGCTGCGCGCAGCAGCCTGCCGCGCGCGGTGCCAATGCACCACGCGCAGGCTGCCGCGCGCCCTTGGCTCCTCCGCGCGACCTGTTTCGCCTGTCCATTTTTTTCGCTGTTTTCAGTCTGATTTTCTGATTTTTTCAGTTTCCATTGTTTCACCATTTTATGTTATTTTAGATTAACTAAAAATGAAAGTTTTTTTGTCTCTTGCCATTTTTGGCCAAGACAGGATTAATTGAGGGTTGGCACTTCATTTTTGGAGGACGGAGGGATTAATTCAAGAATTTCTTAGCTTTTTCTCTCTAGCCTTTCCACTCTCCAGGAAGCTTTTCTTGCTTCTTAAAAAACTCTTCAAAAAGTCTTCAAGTTCTCTTCAAAAATCTTAGTTTTGCCATTACAAAATATTTAATATGGGGTTGATTTGAGCAAGAAAAATTAATTTTCTTTGTTCCTTCATCCCACAAAAAAAAATATTTTTCTCAAGATAATTTGTTTAGAACACAGATTTTATATTTATTTCAAATATTATTATCATCAAAAAATCCGACAAGGAGATCGATCGAGACATCCTATTTCCAATCTCAAAAATTCAGAGGGTAAACATTCTTGGACTTGTTCTCATTTATTTATTTGATTTTTATTTGTTCACATTTTTCTTTATTTTATATAATTTCTATTCTATTATCATTTTTATTCTATTTAATAAACATGTTTTATATGTCGTATTAATTTGTTAAATTTATTATTATTTCATCATTATCATTATTTGTTAAATCCTATTTTATGGTAATGCATGTTCCACTGTCACTATATTCCTTCATTTTTGCATTGCATTTTATATATTTTGGGCCAATCTATAGTACTTTCTTTGTCTTTTTGCTTTGCCTTCCACGGATTTAGATACTTTTTTCTTCACTTCATTTATTTTACTTTTGTTTTAGTTTTCTTCATTTATAGATATCTTATTCTCTTTTGTTTTATTCTTTTATTTTATTTTATTAATTTATTGTTTTTATTTAGTTTAACCATTATTACTATTTAAAGTTAATTTGTTTCCTATTATTACTATTATTATTATTATTATTATTATTATCATCGCCATTACTATTATTATCGTTTAATTAATTGATTGGTTAGCATTATTATCATTATTATTATTATTTAATATTTCGTATTATTTTTATTATTATTGTTGTTGCCATTATTTGTCTCATTTATTGTTGTATTGTTATCCCTGTTAATGATTTGATTTATTTTATCACATTGCTATCATTGTTGTTATAATTATATTTTGCATTTGCTTGATTAATTCACTTTGAATATTTACTAATATTTTGATGTTAATTTTTGTATGAGTTTTAATTTGAGTCGGGCCTTGTGAGCGCCGCGCGACTCCCCGGATGGGTCGCGACGCGTGGACGGACACCCCATTTTGGTGAGATCTTTTCAATTCCCTTTTTATGTGTTATGTGCTTATTTGTAAATATTAATTTTATTTGTGCACGCGTCCGATAAAAAAAATCACAAAAATACTTTTACTATTAAATCGGGATTTTTAATAATAAAATTGGGACCAATGTCCCTTATTTTAGCCCAGCCATAAAAACATCATAACTAAAATGAAGAGTCAATTTTCAAATGGGATCACTCATCCTGGTTTTCTCCAAACAAACCAAAACGACTCTTCAAACCCTCTTTAAATTAAAACGAAGGAACCAATGTTCCTAATTTTCGAACAAGTGCGAAGGAACCAATGTTCCTTAAATAATGCCCCGATTTATGTATGGTCTTTTATTTTGATCTTGCGTGAGTGTTTAAAGTTATGTACATTATTTTCCTTTGGGCCCTTGTAATTAATTTTTGGGGCAACTTTATTTATCTTTTGGGGATTGTATTCCGTCCCACTTACATCTTTAACCTCCTTTTATTGGGGTTGTATTCTGCCCCCTATTTCTATTGTAATTGCGTGCTTGCGTGTTTACCGCTTTCATTTATCGCTTTCTCTATCTATTGCTTTATCGCTTTTATTTACTTCCTTTACGTACTTGAAAATGCGCTTTTACTTTTAATGCATCGCTCGTGTGAGATGAGAGATATAATTTTAAGAATTTAAAAACCCATTTATAATTAATCAAAGCATAAATAAGAGGGAAGTTCCGGACACCATATCTCTGGTTTAGACCGTTAGAGGTGAGAAACCTTTTCCCAATTTCTTGCAAATTGGGTGGCGACTCCAAATACCTCAAAGGTGCCTTTAGGCGTCAATAGGCTAGGTTATTCTCCCCAATGTTCTATTGGGAGGGATACACCGATGATGTCTCATGGCGCCCATGATCAAAAGACGCGAACCTTCATACCTCGAATCCCAATGGCGGATTCAAAGCGAGGGCCCTTGCTGGGTTAATCGGGTTCGGCGCGCGTCACAGTGTGCATATGTGTGAGTGAGCGTCGGGTAGCGCGCCCGCTGGCACCCTTCCAACGAGGGCGACGGTGGGGGTGTTACATCATGTGCTCTCTAGGATTTTCTTCCGTATTACTTGGAAGACACCCTATACTTCTCGATGGTAATGAATTGGCAAGTTGGCCCAATTGAACCTTAAGATTGTGGATGGATGAAGCATGATTTTTTGTGATTTGGTCAACTTTTGCCTCAAGCCTCTTTTGGTTCTCATCTTGAGAGCCAATCTTAAAGTTGATATCCTCAATAAATTTATCAATTTTTACTTCTAAAACTCCAAACCTATCTTGTGGCTATTGAGATCCTCCTACTCCTCTATTTTGGTTATTGATGCTATTTCCCCATGAAAAATTTGGATGGTTCCGCCAACCAGGATTATAGGTATTGGAATAAGGGTTACCACATCCTTGGCCTTGAATAAAATTTACTTGTTCCTCCTTACTAGCCATTCCCAAATTACAAATTTCACTTTTATGACCTTTTGACCACAAATATTACATGCATTTTGTGAATTTCCTCCTATACCTAAGCTATTAACCTTATGAGTTAAAGCCTCAACTTGGGCTTGCAATGGTACTACTAAATCAATTGAATGTACCCCCCCTAGCATTAGAAGAATTGGTTTCCCTTGTTCTTTCGGTAGGCCACATGTAATTATTCATGGACATTTCTTCTAACAACTCAAAAGCAGCCTCCGTTGTTTTTCTCATAAGTGAACCACCGGCTGCAGCATCTATTGTACCTCTAGTGGTGGGATTCACTCCTTTGAAAAATGTTTGCATTAATAACTCCCTTGGAAGATTGTAATGTGGGCAACTTCTCTACAATTCTTTAAACCTTTTATAACGCCCCCACCGTCGCCCCCGTTGGAAGGGCGCCGGCAGGCGCGCTACCCGACGCTCACTCACACACATGCACATATACACTAAACGGAAGCATACATTCATACATAGCATACAAATGAAAATACAGCGAAAATTAAAACTTTAAAAAAACAGTAGCTGAACATACAATAACTCACATACATACATATAATAACGTTTACATAATCCAAAATAATATCCAAAACCTTACAGATACATCAGACAACAGGAATAACAAAAATCCAAAATACAGAAGCTGATCACATAACAAAACTTCTGACTGCTACGTGGCCGACCTTGCAGATGCGTGACTCGTACAGAACCAAACCTGCCACCCGCACGGGAAGGAATCCATGCTAAGCGATAAACGCTTAGTGGGAAGAACACACAAGAAACGTGGACGGCCATTCACAATGGTCGCCAAGGCATAACACATTCAAATGGCAAATGCGGATATTCATAATACATATATAATCGGACTTGCATAGTAAAGGCATTCATTTGAGAACTCACAATCATAGCCATATACTTATGTTAAAATAAGCCAAAGCAAAAGCAACCCCATACATAATACAAATATCATCATGCGGAACTACATACAATCTCTCATGCATATACTTACTGGTTTCGCCGAGGTATCAGATAGCAACACTTCTCCATGCATAAACTCTTGAAAATTTACACATGCAATTATCATACCAAGGTACCCTTACTTTAACGGAACCCGTTCACATGCAACACAATTACCAAGCAATACTACACCCAACCATCATGCACCATTAAGAGATACTAAAACATACTTTTATCATGTCACAAGGCTCATACGTTAAATAAAAACCCAGTGTATAGCATCAAACCACCACACTTCCACTGCGCAACTCTAATCCATACAATATCATGCCATGAATTGCAAACACACAACAACGTACCAAAAACACTACGATAACTGAACTCAAAGGAACATATAGCATATCATTACATTATGGCACTTGCACTTACCGGACGTTGATCCACATGCATTGCACCACAATAGGACAAACACTCGTTCACACATTTAACCATAGTATTCAAAGATGCAAGCCAGCATACTTATACATATTAGTTCGCATGCTTACACTCCCAACTAATCAATTAAATCCATTCACAATACAATATAAGCGGAAAAGCATATGCAAATACATACTTGAGTCACATTCAAACCACTTAAACTTTCATGATCACATTCAGAAAGATAGCTGATTCACACTACTGAAATTTTACCCAAACGGTCATCATATTCTCATATTCATATCAGACAAGGAGAATAGAATACCTGCTGACTCAAAATAGTGGATAACGAGTACACGGACAGTACTTTACGGGTACCAACCGGCCATAAGGGTACCTTACGGGTACGAATCGAAAACCTTTTTTCTTTTTAAAACATTTCACTGAGAGGGGGATATTAAACAAGATCCAAACACATTGAAAATGATCGCGAGGATCCGAACACATAAAGGGTTCGCGAGGAACCAAGCGGGGACCTGATCAGGGTCCAAACGTTCAAAAGTGCTGCAGCTAAGAGACTCTATTAGGCATGCCTAACTATCCACTGAACTGACTCTAGCAGGTCATGCATAAAACAAATCATGTTTCGAATCACATACTACATATATATATATATATATATCATCAAGTATAATCCAGAGTCAAACATAGAACAATATTTTGCCAATTATTAACAATGCATAATCTTAAACATGCTTGATACCATTTACACTTAAACATAGCATATTATTAGAGAGGAAGTTCATGAGTAAATGTATGCATAACACCTATCACATTTTAATGTAATAAGCTCATAAAAATAGTAACCATGAACATGGCATACAACTAACTTGCATTCAATATGCGTCACACGATACGAATCACAATAATTAACATAGATAAGCCAAATCATACCGTTTAAATAAAACAATAGTCTAACAGAGATCCCATTACCAAGCATAACAGAGTCAAGTCTTGAGACACTATCATGCCAATGCTTAACGATACAAAGTCTTAATCATGCGATAGATGAGGATAACTAAATATAAGCTATGCATGGCCCAACTTACTTTTAAGCATAACACATTAAGTTCAACGGCTAAAGCGTAATAATGCATTTAGACATCAACCATAGTATTCAATTAAATTTGGCATAGCATAATGCCAACACATGTTGAGTTCATAACTTAAAGCATAATTAACTTATTCCAAAATCAATTAAAGCATTCTATAAATTTAACATAACAAAACATACTATTAAATGGTGTGAGATATGCAAAATAACACTAAATAATATTTAAAACCAAACATAAGTAAAGAAGGAGTGAAAAAGAAGAAGATCAAAAATCTGCAAATTGGTGGACAGTAGCGTTATACACGGCGGTATGACAAATTCATACCGCCATGTAAGACAGTTACACAGGGGTATGGCGTAACCCATACAGCCGTGTAACATGTCCAACATGGTGCTGGACAGAGGCATTTTACAAGGCTGTAAGGGAAACCCTTACCGCCGTGTAAAACTCCCAGTTCAGACATACCTGGGCAGTAACGTTTTACACGGCGGTATTGGTATATCCTTACCGCCGTGTAAAATTATGGCCTTGCATTATCTGAGAAATTTTCTCGATTCACACGGCGGTGAGCCAATTTCTTACCGCCGTGTGACTTCTGGAAATCCCAGAAATTGCAGAAATCACTCCAATTTCGAAACCAAAAACAACACACCTCAAAATTACACATTCCAAACTGTGGAATCAACCCACAAACTTACCATTCCAGCTCAACCTTCAATTACCATAGGCAAACACATACTCAACCATTCAATTAACCCAAGCAATTAAAAACTACAATCTAGCAATTCTCACACATAAATAACTTACAAAATCAAAATCTGATATTCACAATATAAGTTCTAAATTCAACATGCTCAAAACCCCAAGTCTTAAACACCATTTAAACACCAAATATCATGCAATTCCAGAATTTCATTAACATATAAAATCATAAATACACAAATTATTCCCAAACAAATCATGCATAAACTTATACCAACACTTAATTTTCTGGAAATCACACACACAAATATACATCCATGATCCAAGAGGAAAGAGGGCAGAGACAAATCAAAACTCCCAAACATTTGCACACACTCAAAACACACTCCCAAACCTCTTGTTGCAGAAACAGCTTCTCTCTTCAAGCTTCAATCTTTACTCTTCTCTTTTCCTTTACTTTGCTTCTTCTTATCACAAATCACTTGCACAAACAAAACCCACAATTACTCTTTCAAAACCCTAACTCAAATCTAAAGCAAATCAAAACCAGAAGAGAGACAAGAAGAAAGAGAAGCAAATCCAAAACGCAGGAAACCCTAACCCCAACTTACCTTTTCAAAGCTGATCCAAAACTCAACCAAGGCACCAATAATCACCAACCACATGAAGAACAAGGAGGAAGGGCAGAAATTAGATAAGAAAAGAGAAGGAAGGGCTGAAGAAGAGAGGGGAACGGGAACATCCCCCCCTTTCCTGCGTTCTCTCTCTTTTCTTTCGTCCTTTTCTTTCGTCCCAATTAATGCACAAACCTAATAAGTCCACATGGCAGCCTCCTATTGGTCCAACCCAAAATATCTTGACTTTTACACTTTGGTCCTTTGGCAAACTCCACTTAAATCCTAGGCAATCTTGCACTTTACTCACTAAGATATAAATTCCTCACTTAAACTTTAATTAATTCTTCAATTAGATCCTTAAAACTCAAATTCCATATGCGCACATTACCAAAATATCCTCACTAATCCCAACTTAGTATGCACATTCCGACGGCCATTTTGGGGTGTGACAACTCTTCCCTCCTAAAAGAATTTCGTCCTCGAAATTCACCCGCTAAACACTTGCATCCAAATAACCCAGACAAACAAAACTAACTTGAACAAAAGCTTGCAATACAACTTACCAGAAGAACCTGCGGTCTCAACTACATCCTTGCCAAATGCTATAAACTCCGTGGGCGCTCAAGAAGCTCTGAGCAAATCCTCCACATCGTTTCTAGCTTGCAGCTAGACTCTCACTCATCTTCTTAGGATAATCGGCGATCCGGTGTCCCATGTTGCCACATCCATAACAAGCACCCGTGAGCTTCCGACATGGGCCCCGATGTCGCTTCTGACAGTGTTGATATATAGGCGGTACCCACTTCTGACATTGTTGACACATTGGAGGTTCTCGGATCCTCTTACCCGCTAACATCTCTCTACCCGGTCCTTTTCTCTTTTGGGGAACATGCCGCACAAATTCTTGAGAAGCTCAAGGAGCAGTCAATCTATCCAAAGTCCGGATCAACCCTTGCACTAAGGTCCTATCATCGGAAACAAGACCAGAATCTTCAACCGAAAGATGCTCGAAAACACTCTGATCAGCACTAACTGGATTCACACTTTCCGTTGTCTCGCCCACCTTCTCACTAGGATCAGACTCCATCTAGACACGACACAAGACAAGACACATCTACATTAGGCCACAACACAACCGACTCACATGCAAAAACACGACACAAACCAACTAGCATACCAAGACTTGACACTCAAATAAACAAAGACAACCAGAACCGCCAAACCGGCGCTCTGATACCACTAACTGTAACGCGCTCGCCGGCGCCCTTCCAACGGGGGCGACGGTGGGGGCATTACACCTTTCCCAAGCTTCATACAAAGATTCATTATCATGTTGAATAAAAATAGTGATATTGCAGTTTTGGCTAGAGGAAAATATTTAGATAAAAATGCTTGGGCTAATTGGTCCCAAGTTGTTATAGACCCTCTAGTAAGTGAATTCAACCAAGATTTTGCCTTATCCTTCAAAGTAAAAGGAAAAAGCCTAAGCTTAATTGCATCCGCCGAAACTCCATTAATTTTAAAAGTATCACAAATTTTTAAGAAATTTGTCAAATGAGCATTTGGATCCTCATTTGCCAAACCATAAAATTGAATACTATTTTGAATCATTTGTAAAAGAGATGGCTTAATTTTGAATTGATTAACATTTACCGTAGGCCTTACCACCCCTTGTTGAGCCCCGCTCAACGCTGGCATAGCAAAATCCATCAACCTTGGTGGATTCTCTTCTTCAGCCATGATTATTCTCCTAGTTTTATTCTTCTTCTTGTTGGATTTTCGGTTACTTGAAATAAATCTTTCTATTTCTGGATTCAATGGTTCAAGTTCTTCTTGAAAACTTCTTATACTAGGCATAGACTTAAACTATCCAATCCTGTAAAACAAAACAAAACAAATGCAAAACTAATTAAGTATTGTAATCCAAAATCATAATAAGATTCATAATGGCAATAAATTTAATCATAACATATCCCCCGGCAACGACGCCAAAAACTTGTTAGGCGTATTTCTACACGCTAATTCCGCAAGTATACGGTGTACCGATTATAGTACAAAAGATGTCGATCCCACGAGGATTGTAGATTAATATTACACACTATTACTACTCAATTTTAATCTTATTTACAATGTTCATTAATTTGAAAGTTAACTCTAAACTATTATTATCATGTAACTTAATTAAGCCTAGTTAATGATAATTAAAGAAGACAAAGTATATAATGAAGATTTAATAATTACGAAACTTGATTCCATCATTTAATTATAATTTTAATCTTATAAGCAAGCCAAGTTAGAATGTTGTTCTAATTCACTCTCTCGACCATGAATTAGAATGCCTAAAATATGCAATTGAAATGCTAATCCCTAACTCTCATTAATGAACTAGTTAATTTTAATTACTTATTCTAAGATTATTTACCAACTTATAGCAATTATCTCAACATACTGATCTCTCTAGTTATGTTCAAATAATGAATTCCTATTAGTTGTAAGTTAAAATGAATCTCTCAATTCTACCTTAACTTATAATGATCATGCAATAATATACTAATAGAAAATTCTGCATTCAAAGATTACTAACATAGATGGAAATAGAAGAAATTAATATAATTCAAGTTCATTAAATAACATTCATTTAAATTACAAAGAAGAAAATACAAGATAAGAGTTAGAAGAAAGAAATCTCTCAACCATTTTCTTAAACCCTTGTAATAAAATTTTCTCCTCCTTGGTCTTCTTCTTCAAAAGATAAAATCTAACTTAGAACTTTAACTATATAAAAATTGTTCTTCAAACTTACAGAAAATTAATTTAGTTAAAGAAAATTCATCATCTATTAATCATCCTCCAAAGTTACAGTTGAATTACATATTTATAGTGTTCTAAGAGTTGTGTCCCTTTCTTCAAAGAGTTACAAAGGTTAGTGGAAAAGTATGCCCCTTCAAGTGACTTTTTGAAAGTAACTGTCCAACGGCTCTTTCTGTCGCGCTCACGACAGAATGCGATTTCCCTTGCTTGCTCTCCTCTTCTTCTTTTGCTTTTCCTCTGGTGCACGACTTGTGCACTTTTGTCCGACTCGTGCTCTGGACACCGAGTCGTGCTTTGCTTGTTTGAGTCGTGCTTTTCTTCTTCTGTACTGCGACTTGTCACGAGTCGTGTCCGCCTTCACGAGTCGGACTTCGCTTTCTTCTCTTCTCGAGTCATGTTGTGCTTCACGATTCGTGCCTCTCTTCTTCCTTTTTCACCCAAATCACCCTACAAAACATATAAACACGTAAACTAGACAAATAACACGAAATACAAATATATTTACATACTTAACTTCTTAAACTTACACAAAACATGCACTAAATAATACATCAATTAAGCAGCTATCACACGTGCCGAATCTTTTGACTTAATGACGATTACAACCTTTCGACTCACCCTTGGCTAAATCTGTAACACCCCAAATCGGGCCTAGTTGGAATCGGCAAACTAAGTCGGTTAAGTGAAGGGTATTTCGGTAATTTGTATGTGAGTGAATTTGATGATAAGGACTTAATTGTAAAGTGATTAAATAAATAAGTTAAGTTAAGTGAGGAAAGGTTAGAGTGTGCTTATTGTGTATGGAAGTAGGGTATAAATGGATCTTAGGAAATGATTTGGTGTGATTCAAGTGTGGTACCATGGAGATATTATTGTAAGAGGTACTTGTGTGTGTTTGGTGTATGGTGCATGTGAGAAATAGTTGTCAAATGGATTATGGGTATGGAACTAAGATATAGGATATTTTTATGAGTAGTGATTTAGTGTGTGTATGTTTATGGTGACTTGAATTGAAAGTCAAAGTGAGGAGGCTATCTAGTGTATAGGTATGTGTATGGTGTATGGGTATATGAAGTCAAGATAATTATGAGTGAGAGCCAATAAAATGGTGCTAAGTGGGCTTGTAATATTATGATAAGTGGACCTATAGAAAGTGAACAAGTGGCATTGGGTAGGTGTACATTTAGTGTGAAAAGGAAGACAAAGTTAAAGTGAGAGGAGTCCACGTTTTTGCCTTTCATCTTCCCGATTTTCCATTTCTTTTCCTTTCCTTCCCTTTCTTTGCTCCATCTCTTGGTTTTGAGTGAGTTAGAAGTGAGTTGGTGGAGCTTGAGAAGCAAGATTGTTAAGGTAAGTTGGAGCTTTAGGGTTCCTGCGGTTGGGGTTCTCTTTCTTCTCCTTTTCTTTTGATTTTGTGTAAGTTAGGGTTTTCAATTAAAAGTAATTTCTGGGTTTTTGGTCTGTGCAAGTTGGTGGTAACAAGAGGAAGCTCAAGGGCAAGGAAACGATTGTAGATAGAAGCTAGAAAGGGACTGTGGATTTTTGATTTCCAGGTTTGGGAAACTTTATTTTTTTTATATATATGAATTTATATACATATATATATATTCATGTATGTTATAAGTTTCTTGATTGTGTGGTTGTTGATTGATGATGATGGTAGTGAGTGTTGGTTTAATTGCTCAACTGTGCATGTGAGTAGGTTTTTGGGTGAAACTGGGTTAGAATGCGTTTGACCTTTCTTTGGTAATTAGGCTGTATTGGGAGTTTTAGAACTCTAAATCATTCGATTCTTGAACCATTAGAACCATGAATGCCATTACTTTAAATGTCTCAGAAATAGCCTTGGACAAATTCTCGCTCTAAGACATCGAAAAATTGATTACAAATGTAGTGTCCCTGTTGTGTCGGGTTGTTTGACCAGTATGGGTTGTGGAGTGCATATCTGGAGTCGTAGACATCCAATTGATGTGAAACTTGTTTTATTTGAAAGCTAAGACGTAGGAGAACATTTGTTAAGAAGACAACTTTTTCTAAAAATGAGGTTTAGAGGTCGGTTTTCACGACATTAGTTTGTAGTAAAAAGCAGTTTGTTAGGGGAGCTGAAGCGAGCCTCTGTCGCGAGCGCGACAAGGGTCGCGACCTCGCGACAGAAAAGTATGTTTTGAGCCTTTTCTTCTCTATTTTTGAGTCTAGGGTTGACCCGGATCAATCCCGTACCTTTCCCATCAGTTATTATGCATGTTTAGGGTAATTAAATGGCTATATAAGTAATGGTCGCTGGGAAAAACTTAGGGGTATGATTAAGGTGGGTGATTTAACTAGTAATTAAAATAGATATAACTCCCCGAAGGTTTGTTTATGGATGAGTGCTATTATGTGATAGTCTCATGAGTAACCTTAACATGATGTACCGTATGTATGAATGCAGTTAATGTGGGTGCGATTGAAATGATTGACGAATAATGTTGTTATTATAGATTGTGTATATGGATATTGATAATGGCATGTTTTATTGAAATACTTAATACGAATGTTGGATTTATGTTGTCAATGATGTGTGACTGGCTAGAGATGAGGTAAGAGACCTTTGAATGTGTTTTGTGTGTTTATGGATGAATTTGAGGAAGGAAAGATCTTGCAAAATTCTGCAGATTTTCGGAATCGGAATCATGACTCTGTCGCGATCGCGACCATGTCGCGAGCGCGACAGAGACTGATGATTTTGATGTTGTGCCGTCGCGAGCACGCGACGCTGTCGCGAGCCCGCAATAGCAATAGCTTGTCTGCTCTTTGTCGCGAGCGCGACAACCGTCGCGATCGCGACAGAGCACATTGTTGGCCTGTGCTATCGCGAGCACGCGACTTGTCGCGACCCCGCGATAGCAATACTTGCCCTCTGTCGCGACCGCGACAATATCGCGAGCGCGACAGAGCTGGGCCCTTCTCTCCTTCCCACAATCGCGAAGTCCGTCGCGCGCGCGCAGCGAAGAGACTATGGTCTCTGTCGCGAGCGCGACAGATGTCGCGAGCGCGACAGATGTGTTTTGTTGAATGAATTTTCTTTGGTAATTCCAATGTTTGAATTCCGAACTTGTGATGCCTCTAGGTTTATTCTTTAACTATTTTATGAAGTATATTAATATAATTGAATGTATTATGCATATCTATACTGATGATCTCTCTCTAAGATCATTATGTTATGCTTAAGTGTAAATTGTATGAGGCATGATTGACTTTATGAACTTATTCATAAGTCTTATCTGTTGCTAATTATGTACAATGATATAAATTAAGTGATCTGAAATATGATTTGTATGATGCATGACCTGCGAAAGTCAGTCTAGTGGATAGTTAGGCATGCCTAATAGAGTCTTTGTAGCTGCAGCGCCCTTTGAACGATTTGGACCCTGATCAGGTCCCCGAATGGTTCCTCGCGAACCCTATTATCTGTATGTGTATGGATCTTGTTTAAGGTCCTGTTTTGGGAAATGCTTTTGAACTATGGAAAGTGACAGTACTTTGCGATTTGTACCCGTAAGGTACAATTTGTTACTCGTTATCCACTATTTTGAGTCAGCAGGTGTTTCGTTTGCTTTATCTGATATGAACATGAAAATGTGTTATCCGAATGTGTAAGATCTCGGTCATATGAACCAGTTATGAATATAAAAATGTGATATCAGTATGAGGATGATTTTGGGATATGTGAAGGCGCCTACCAATCTCCGAGTAGGCTTAATGTAACTCTAACATGTATATTGTACTTTTGTCCTTATCTGTAAAGGATCTTGTATATAATATGTGTAATTGAAGTCGGTGTGGCATATAAGGTTGACAATACATTTTTGTATAGTAATACAATAAATTAACATGTATATGAATGCGAGTTTGAATTACCGAATATGACTGTTGAAGTATATGTATATAAAAATGTGTTTACGTTCTTGGCATGACAATTGGTTGTGTTAATCATATGAGTATATGACCACATTTAGGGACATTTGAATGCGTGGCTATTGTATAAAGCATGTATAGCTATATGTTAGGACTTTATGCATTCGTTGTTGTGTATGTGCTTTGCTTTGGCGACCGTTGTGAATGGCCGTCTATATTTTTGTATACTCTCCCCACTAAGCGTTATCGCTTAGCACGGGCTCTTTTTCCCGTGCAGGTGGCAGGTTTGCTTCTGTTCGAGTCGCGCATCTGCAGAGTCGGCCACATAGGAGCTAGAAGTTTTGTATCTTGTTCAGCTTTTGTAATTTGGAATTTTTTTTGTATAACTGTGTAATATGTATATGTAATAATATGTAAAGAGAATGATGTAATATTTCAGGCTCCTATTGTATGATTGTAAATGTGTATATGCGTATGTTTCCGTTTAAAATATGCACGTTTAGGAATATGTATGTTCAGAGTTGGTTCCTTAAAAGTTTTAATTCTTTCGTAATTATATATGCTTTGTATCGTTTCTGTTCGGTAACACACCTACTCGTACGACTTCCTACTCCCTTGCGGATGAGTTCGCCTACGTATGGGTTGGGGTGTTACAAAATCGTGCACCTTTGGTTTCCATTTCGCCCTAAACATGTCTTATTACTGCTATGTTGTATTTTGGGTCCTTACAGTTTATGCTCATTTGTTTTGATTTTTGGCAGTCTTTTTTTGCTCTTTTACTTTGATTTTCGTGCTGATAAATAGCAACAGAGAATTTATTAGTTGCTATAATTAGGGGTGTTCATCGGTCGGAGTCGAGGATTAACTCGAGCCCTGAACTTTGGCTAAAACCACCACTTGATGAACCCGAAAATTCAATAATCTGCAAAAATCTCAACCCAAAATCCCAGATTTCAAACCTCAAACACATCTTTCAATTCAAAATATAAAAACTAAGAAAATTAAAAAGACAAAAAAAAAACTTCAATTCAACATGCACTCAAGCCAAAAAAATAAAAAAAAAACCCAGTTCTTTGCTTCCTCCTCGATGGATCTGGCTTTTTCTTTATTTTTCTTTTTTATTTTGTGGTCCTTCTTGCTGGATAATCACTAAGAGTGAAGGACAACAGTGATAGGCAATAAGAAGCAGAGAGAAAGAGAGAGTAAAGACGAGAAGTGCTGTGAGAGAGAGCAGAGACGAGAAGTGCTGTGAGAGAGAGCAGAGACGAGAAGCTCTATGTGTGTGTGAGAGAGAGCATAGACGGTGTCTCTGAGAAGTTGTGCGTGTGTGTGAGAGAGAGAGAGAGAGAGAGAGATGGGGGGGGGGGGGGGGGGGGGGTAGCGGGTACTAGGCAAAGTGACAAAAAAAGAAAGCTTTATATAGTAATTCGGTCGGGTTCGAGTTTTGGACATTTAATCCAACTCGACTCAGAAATCTCTCAAATTTCTAAATCCAAATCGAACCGAATCCCCGAGCAATTCTACCTGAATTGATATTTCGGATCGGATTGTTCTGATTGATTCGAGTTTTGCACACCCCTAACTATAATTGTCATTGAAAAACACCGATAAATAAAATGGAAAGAGGCAATGGATTTTTAAGTGTTGGACAACCTACTCACGCTGTAACGCGTGATTTGACACTTCTTGGCACATAGAAAGTCTATCACCTAAGGTGTTTATTATGTGAATTTTGGTTAAGTATGAGTGCTAAACTAAAAAAATATTAAAATTTAAGTGGTAGTATGGTAAATCAGTGCAAATTTAAGGATTAAATTATATATTAAATCAAAGAATTTTGTACCATCACCCTTAGTCTTATTTGGTTTGTGATATGCTTTGATTCATTAATGTATTTTTCTTTACAGAATAATATTTATTTTGATAATTCTGTGCGTGGTATCGTAGTATATGATTTTTATTTATTATTCTTAAATTATGAAAATAACTTATTATAAAGTTATTTTTCATGATTATTTGAAACCTTACAGCTTTTACTTTTTATCACATTATTTAATTTTTTAACTAACATTAATAAATTACTTAACTCACATTAATTATTTAACAACTCACATTAAATTCTTCATTTTTTTATTTAAATATTTTAAAAATATTAATATAATCTTAAAATATTAAAAGTTATAGAAATAATTAATATTTTTATAAACTGAAAAACAGGTAAGTTATTTTTATATTATATAATTAAATTAAATATAAAATATTATAAAATTACATAATATCATATAATTTTTTTAAATATTATATTATTATAATTATAATGTATCATATCCTACTATAATCAATAGACGCTTGCTGCAAACCAAATAGGAACTAAAAAAACTTTAAAAAAAAATCAGCTGAAAACAAAATAACATAACCGGATACTGTGTCTGCCGAAGGGGAAAAGAAAAAGTAAACTCTGAGACGGCTTTCAAACAACTAAGAAAATGTATAGAAGTAATCCAAAACGATGATTTCGTCATTTCTTAGCAAAACCTACTTAGCATCTGCATCTGCATCTTGGCCAAACAACAACTGTTCGAGGTAAGTAAACAACTTCCTAATTTTCTTGATTTTTAGCTACACACTTCACATCTGAACTCCGTGATTTCTCATCTTTGTTCCAGTGATTAGTCAACTTCAATTCAGAAAAATGAATAATCTCCTATCATATCAGTGGATGAACTGTTTTGCTTGTTGATCTAAAATTGTAGGATTGTTGAGCAGGATCTTTGTAATGGCTCGATCTGCGCTTGATGAAATGTCAGATTCAGGGGCATTTAAGAGAAGTGCTTCGACATTTCGCAATTTCATTTCGAGAGAACCCAATTCTCAGTTCCCACCTGAATCTGGGAGATATCATCTTTATATATCATATGCTTGTCCCTGGGCTTCCAGGTGCCTTGCCTACTTAAAGATCAAAGGACTAGAAAATGCTATTAGTTTCACGGTAATTTTCTATCACTAGAATTGAAACTTTAT
This sequence comes from Excoecaria cochinchinensis, assembly GCA_947683425.1. Classification (NCBI taxonomy): domain Eukaryota; kingdom Viridiplantae; phylum Streptophyta; class Magnoliopsida; order Malpighiales; family Euphorbiaceae; genus Excoecaria; species Excoecaria cochinchinensis. The sequence continues at coordinate 9,034,323 of CANTUQ010000208.1, read as the reverse complement.
TTATACTTAGAGATTCAATTGTGCTATTGCTTTGATCAGTCTGTCAGACCCATATGGGCAAGAACCAAGGACACCGATGAACATATGGGATGGGTTTTTCCTGCTTCAGAGACAGAGGAACCAGGAGCTGAGCCCGACCCTTTAAATGGGGCAAAAAGCATCAGGGATCTTTATGAGCTTGCAAGCTCTACTTATGCTGGAAAATATACTGTTCCTGTATGTGTTCTAGCAATTAACTTATTTCTTTTCATTTCATATTAATCTTTACTTTCTTCAATCTCTTCAAGTTTATGTCGTTTTCTGTTTTGTGGCAGGTGCTTTGGGATAAGAAGCTCAAGACAATCGTTAATAATGAGAGTTCAGAGATTATCCGCATGTTTAATACTGAATTTAATGATATAGCTGAAAATGCAGCTTTGGATTTATATCCTTCCCATATGCAAGCTCAAATTGATGAAACTAATGAATGGATATACAATGGGATAAACAATGGTGTCTATAAATGTGGTTTTGCAAGGAAGCAAGAGCCTTATGAGGAGGTGAGCTTTCTTGTAGTATTGTGGGCATAATAAGGCCAAGAAAAAGCAATAAATTCACACATTTTGTCCATCAGTTTTTGATTTTTTTTTGATTGTCTGTCTCTGCAGGCAGTGAAACAGTTGTATGAAGCACTGGAGAAATGCGAAAAGATACTTGAAAAGCAGCGTTATTTATGTGGAAATACACTTTCTGAAGCTGATATCCGCCTGTTTGTCACCCTTATAAGATTTGATGAGGTACCTGCATGTTTTAAAATAAGGTTTTAGAATTTTTTATGTTTGGTTGTAAGTGCAGTGATTCTTTGTGAAAGTACTCGTTTCTAATAATTTTACAACTCTATTGGCATCTTGGTTTGGAAAAATACTACTCCATTTTAACTAGTTGCTTCATTTCAATCACATATTGTTGAACAAGTAATAATTTTTCTTATCCTAATGTTCGCAATAATTCTAATTTTTCTTTTTCTTATTCTAATGACCTACAAAAAAGAATTGGGGAATATGTATTTCATAAGGCATGTAAAGCTTTCTGTAGTTTATTAAACACTAATGGCGTGCTCTCGAGTTGTCATCCATGCACCGGTGCACTGAGCACTACACACCATTGAATCGGCATGTTCACATTGATCGGACGATGCACAGCCCTCGTTGCATGAAATCATTGCCCCTTGCTCTCAGAATTTTTATTTTTTTTATTTTTCTTGATTGGATTGCATAGCATTGCATGAATTTGATTTCCTTTTCCTATAGGTTTATGCTGTCCACTTCAAGTGCAACAAGAAGCTCCTGAGAGAGTACCCAAATTTGTTTAACTACACAAAAGACATTTACCAAATCCCTGGGATGAGGAGCTCTGTAAATATGGAACATATCAAGCGGCATTATTATGGTAGTCATCCTTCTATAAATCCATTTGGAATCATTCCTCTTGGCCCATACATCGATTTTACTTTGCCTCATTACAGAGAAAGGTTTGCTAAGTAGATGATAGATATCTTCCTACGAAACAACTAATGGTGTTTATTCAATTGAGGTATGATGAATGGTGTTTTTTCAATTATGGCATTTTGTATTGTGTGTAATATAGAAACATAACAAGGTTTCTTAAAATTTTGGCAGATAAGCAGGCATGCAAGAAATACTTACCTGGACCGCTTCCATATAAATTAATGAATCAAACTAATGATAAAGTGTCGTATTGGATAAGTTACTTAAACAAATAATGAAATGGAAGTTACCATTCACATGTGGCACTCTATTATTAATTTGGTTCATAAAAAAACTTATAAACCAAGTCTAGACAAGAATTTTTGGACATGCAATTGGCAACTCAAGTTTCAGTCCTCTCTCTTTGTTTCTCCTCCCCTATCCTCATTCTTTTTCCTCTACATTTTTTTTTCCTGCTGGTTTTGCTGCTGGATCTTTATGCTGTGGCCTTAAAATTGGAAATTTAGTATTTTTCTTTTACTTTTATGTGCTTTTGTTGTAGATCCCTCGGTGGATGTAGGAAGATTTCTATTGATTTTGTTTTGGATTTAAAGTGTTGTTTTGAGGTGGTGGATGTGGGAAGATTTATGTGTTTTGGATTTTATTTTGAATGTAAAGTTTGGTTTTGTTTGTTTATATTTGGAATTGGATATGTTATGTTTTGTTATGTAAGGGGGTTGTCTCTTATATTTTCTTTGCCATTAAAACTATAACTCGTAATATTTGTTCTTAATGTGGTCAAAAGTGCAACGTTATGTTTCAATTGTTACAATATTATTTTTCATATTTTAAAATTTTAAAAAATTTGTCCATATTTTTTATAGTTTTTTAACATGTAATATTAAAATAAGTAGACATGTAGTGCGTCATGACTGAAAATTGATAAATTTTGTTTAGTTTTGAAATACAGAGAATAGTATCAATTGAAATATTAATAGTAAAATTGCACATTTTATTAAATATTAAGAAAAAAAATTGCATCTATTGCATCTGGAACCTATTATTTTTGGGGCAGTGAAATCAAGCCACCTTTTTATTGCCAAAAGAAAAAAAAAAAAACTTGCAGTGATTTGGGTAATTGGGTCTCCTTGATATTATTATTCTTTTAGTATTATTATTATTGTTATTATTATAACGATTTATCACATAAACTATTTGGGTGTGGAAATCTTTTTCTTATTAAAAGTTCAATCATACTCCTTCAGTATTATTATTATTATTATTATTATTATTATTATTATTATTTATTTTGAAAAAAATCCATAAAATACTTGTTTTTGCATGAGTTTCTAAAAATACATTTTCTTTTTTATTTTAAATATACAATTTTAAATTTTTTATTCCAAAAATAGCACCTTTTTTTTTATTGTTATCGGTTACTTGAATCTATTTTATTGATATTCATAAATAAAAGTGGAAAAACAAATTCTATTTAGTTCAAAAAGTTTTAAAATAATGGCATAAAAATCAAGCAAGTGATATTATACAAATTCCTTGGAATCGTTCCCTAAAATCAATTTTTTAATTTCTCAAAACTTTCCCTTTCTTCAATCCCTCCTTTATACTTTGTTTGGATTGGTGGAATTAATAATTATTGGTGAGAAAGTAAGTGAAATTCAATATACTTCTATTGTTTGGTTTGCAAAATACTAGAGTAAATGGAAGTAAAATAAAGAAATTAATTTTTTCAATTTACTCTCAATCGTCCAAAATATTTACTCTCAGAGTAAATGGGATGAATGGAGGACCAAAGTACCAATTAGACACTGGGTTGAAAGGTTGCTGTTGAAGTAGGAGATTGAATTGCTTGTCCTCTAGGTCAGGTTCGGATGTAGAATCGGACCCCGAAACAATAACATCTACCTCCTAGTCTTCTTCGAGCAGTTCTACATATAATTGGTGTGCAGTGTTTGGAGGCATAGGATTTCTTGAAACTGCTTATTTAACGTACCTGAAGCTCTTTGATTCTGATGCCTTTCGCCCAATTGACGTCAGAAATGGGAAATAGATGAGAAAAGGAGAGAAGAACAAAAGGAGAGAAGGAGAATGGCATATAAGGTTAACCAAACCATGAAAATGAAATGGGAGTAAATAGAATTTATATTACTCCCATTTCCTTCATTAAATTAAATTCATTATCCATTTCAACCTACTTCCATCCAAACAAAGGCTTTGTTTTGTTCTTCAACCCCTCGCCTAGGGCTGTGCAAAACCGAACCGGAACCGAAAACCGAACCGAACTGAATACATTTTGATCTATTTGGTTCGATTTTTTCGGTTTTCGGTTCTTTCGGTCCTAAACCGAAATTAAATTTCAGTTATTTCGGTTCGGTTCTTAAGATTGTAAAACCGAAGGAACCGAACCGACCGAAGTTTTTTAAGCTCACTATTTTATATATATATATATATATATATATATATATATATATATATATATAATCTAAAACTAAATATACACTATAGTTATATTTATTTACATGTATATTTTTTTTAATTAAAGTATATTAAATGTATTATTAATAAAAATTTATGTTGTATTTATTTTTAATGTATATTTTTTTAGTATAATTTTGCTTAGTATTTATTAGGAAAATAATATGAAAAATTTATGTATTTTTTTCTTTTAGTTATTTTAAATGATTTTATTTTGTTGAATATAAGTTAATTTAATTTATAAATCCATATAAGTTAAAACTCTAAAAAAAAAAAAAGCCTATATTTGTGAAGAACCGATTGGACCGAACCGAACCGACCGAAATTATTTCGTTTTATTCGGTTTCGGTCCTAAAAATTTCGGTTCTCGGTTCGGTCCTAAAAATTTCTAAACTTCGATTTTCGATTTATTCGGTTCGGTCCAAAACCGAACCGAACCGACCATTTGCACACCCCTACCCTCGCATATGATCAAAACGATTTGTTCTTTTACCATTGGTGTTTGTTGTTAACAGCAATGTCGATCGCCTATATTTTGCCTAGGGGTGGGCAATTGTCGGGTTCGGGTCAACCCGACCCGAACCCGAATAACCCGAAAACCGAAATATGGCAAATTGTATCACCCGAACTGACCCTAAATTAAAATAGGGTCCCGAACCGAATAACCCGAAAAATTTCGGGCCTTGAACCAAATAACCCGAATAACCCGTATTTCAATTTTTTTTAAGGTTAAAACTAATTAAACAATAATATTAAAACTATTCAATACCTAATTATCATATAATATGAAAAATGCTAATTAAATACCTAATTAACTAACTTGTTCACCATCATAAAATGTCTAAAAATTACAACAAATTAATAAACATTCTTAATGTTTAAACAACATTAAAATTAAATTGTCCACAAAATGCCACCATCTTTGATCTTTAGTTGCTCCACAAAATTTTTACCTGATACAGAATATAAGCTCATAATTCAGAACATACTAAGTTTATCCACACTTCTTGTTCATATCTATTATAAATAGATATCTTACTAATCCAAATAAATTAAGTTATTTTTTTACGATAAATACGATTTTAATATGTCACTAATAAGACTATAATTCATGGTTGTTTTTATTTTTGATTGGTTTAATAATTCCTGAATTGAAAATTGACAAAAAGAATTGGTGGCTGAGATTTAATAAAAAGAAAAGAAAGGGTTAAGTAATGAGAAATTATGGATGCAAAAATCCATGGAAATCCAAATGTGTGTGTGGCTCCACAAATTCGTTTTGGCCTCAACCATAACAGCAATATTAATTTTTTAAAACGTGATGGTCACCAAATCCACATTGAACAATTAAAAATAATCCACCTAAATATATGGTATTTGAATTTCTTCCTATTTGTGGTCCCAATAACAGATAGTACACAAGCACCTGCAGCTTAGTTCTCTATAATTCAGTTGACAAATAACTGGCCATACAATGAGGTTTTGCAGAAACAGACTCCAAAACCATTGAAACAAACTATATTTTCTTGATTGCAACTAGCTAGGTTACGATACAAAATTCATAATTCACAAACATCTATTAGATTGTCATTATTGCTTTCTGTTTTGCAGGGATCTTCTTGATTTAACGAAGGACAAGATATTGATTAAGGAGAACTGGAGTAACAGAGGTGAACTTTATATAATTCTTTGAAAGTGGCATATTCCAGATCTCTATTTCAGACCCAGCTGAAGCTTTGCAAAACTTATCTGTAACATAACAACACAGCAACAACACAACTAGAACCGAAATTGGAGTTTTCAACAAATTCAGATAACATTCCAGCTTTAATTTATTTCTTTTCTCTTAAACTGTCAACTAAAGCTTACAAATTAACCAATTAAAACTATCCTACTTACGCAAGGTGCAGGGATCTAAAACAAAACATAAAGAAACAAAACATAAAGATAGCAGAAGAAGAAGAAGAAGAAGAAGAAGAGTAGGAAGAAGAGGAACTTACTTTCGTTCATGCTACCGGCGGCGAAGACAAGCGGCGACAGCGACAGCGACGAAGGAGCTGAGCGGTGACGGCGGTGGAGGAGAAAAGTGGCAGGGCAGAAGAAGAAATGAATTCTAGGGATTTAGTGCGTGAAGGTGAAACTGAAAACAGTGAAAAGGGATAAATGAGGGACAAATCGGGTTTTTTTCTTCCAAGGGTGGGTGAAAGTCGGGTGGTTCGGTTTTATCTCATTTTCACCCGAACCGACCTGATCCGAACCCAAAATTTCACAAATCCTCCAATCCGAACCGAACCGAATTATCCGAATAACCTTACCCGAATTAATATTTTGGTTCGGGTTATTCAGGTCGGTTCGGTTTTTGCCCACCCCTAAATTTTTGCCCATTTCTAATGCTAGTTTTGAGTTTCCTTCTTCCTCTTGTGGTTGCTGCCGGTCACTTGCATTCCATCCACTCTCGATGCTGGTTTCAATGTTCCTTCTCCTCCCTATTGTTGTTGTTGCTGCTGATCACTTGCATTTCCTCCATTCTTTACGCTAATTTCAAGTTCTTTTGCTTGTTTTTGCCGTGCTTTTTTTGAGCCATCAAGGTATGGCTCCATTTACAATCCTTTTACTGCATGCTTCTGATTTAATATTAATTATAAATTAGTTATAACAAAGTTATTGTGATGGATGGATTTATTTTGCTTTATTGGGTTTATTATTCTCGCATCTTATTTATTTCGTATTCTTCAAATTCTTCTTTTTCAAATCATGATATATAATCACATGCAATTTGGTGAATGGATCCCCAATGCACATGTGGTATGCTATTATAGATTTTTTATAGAATCTTTGCATTCTAATTTTGTATTGATGAATCCATTAATTATAGGCACATAAGATAAAAAAAAGTTAGTGGTTATTTATTATATTTTCTCATTACGAGACTCGTTTTCTTGGGACTAGCATTTCAGAATGCAATAAAAAAATAAGGAATTAGCGACCGCAATAAAAAAATAGGGAATTAGCGACCACAATTTGCATCGCTAATCTCTCGAATTCTGTTACTAATTAATTTTAGTGACGAAATGACTAACTGTCACAAGTGGCTCTGTTGCAAGCATTTTTGAGGCTAAAACATAAAACCGTCACTAAAAATAGCGATGAAAAATTTTGTCATTAAAAAAAAATTCGTCGCTAAATAACCCTGGTTGCCTCATTTAAAAAATTATTAGCAACAAAATTTTTAGCCGCTAAATTCCGTCGCAAAACAATTTTTTAAAATGCTACATAAAAAGGGAATTAGCGACGGCTAATTCTATTGCTAATTGTACAATTCCGTCGCTATTTAATTTTTAGAAATTTTTAATATTATTATTATTACTATTTCTAATTTAATTTTGTTGTTATTATTATTATTATTATTATTATTATTGTAACATCCAAATTTTAATTTATATAAATAACAATTCTCCAATAATATTACTTTAAAAAAATATAATACCATAAAAATACATTAAATTGTACATTAAAGTGTATAGCACTTAAATAAAAGAAAAAAAAAATTAATCCAAGTTAAATCACATCCCCAAATAACAGCATCCCAGCTACTGCTGGTATGGATATCCCCGCAATAAAACCATCTTTGCTGCAAAAGGAAAAGAAAGGAAAAACACAAGCATTTAACAATCTGCAAAGTCATTGAAAGGTAGAGAAATGGAATGAATACAAGAGTTACTATGAGTTCACAACCAAAGTTACCTTGCTGTTAGTGGCCGATAGCTACAATTTTCATCTGCAAAAGTTAGAATGAGCTTCAGTTAGGCATATGATATAATTTCACAATAACTCACAGCTAATATAATCATTTCTTGGTGCTTAATATTTCTTACGTGGTACCACTCCATCCAAAAGCATTATATATTAGGTAGTGTCACTAATACCATGTTAAAAAAAAAATAAAAAGTTATCTTAAAATGATAGACACAGACCTACCCAGTATAGCCATTTTAGAAGAAGAAATGACATTATAAATAGCCATGATATTAGAAATGATCTCACATGGAACAACTTCTTACTACAAATGAATAAATGAAATAACTATGAATTGTAGTGCTCATGCCTATTTAAATAATAAGGATCCAAATTTCAACAAAACTACAAAAACAGAGTCATCATCTTCATATTAATATCATTAGATTCATATTAAGCCAAATGACAAACACTAATCATAAAAACAGAAAACATACCTTCAAATTCAATAGAACACATTCAAAATCAACAGACCTCAGAAACAGACTCTTTTTCTTCAAAATTCACAATGATGATTCATCTAAAAATATTATACATAAGCCGTAGCTAATCAAACAAAAAATGGAACGTATTATCACCATTGAAAACCAAGAACAAACACATAGGAAATAAGTGAGATAGGTAAAACCCAGAACTCCGATTAACAAAAACAGAGAAACATCTTTTAAATTCTTCAAACATTTACTCAGTTTAAGGCAATATTAATTCTATAAATTTAATTGAGCTAATTAACTATGCAATTAGATTTATAAACCCTTAATTTGATAGTTCTCAATTTTTCAGTTTATCATAATACTTAAAAATTCTCAATTTCTCTCTAATCCTAATATGTGTGTGTATATATATATAATCTTGATAATTAGAAGAAAGGTAAATTTAATGGAGTACTTACCAATTTTGGAGCCATTTCTCCTCCAATTTCAAGCTTAAATATCAAATCTAGTTTTAAATATCAAAGCATAGCATTAATTGTGCATCTTCCATAGATTTGCTAGTGCAAAAAGCTCATGTAATGTATCTTTCTTTAAAAAATAATGCCACAATCCAAATTAACAAACCACTAGTTGTTTAACACTTATTACTGTGTTCTCCACTGTTAAGATATAAATTAAAAAAATCAAAACTTTTAATTATGATATTGTCTTCATCAGAATTTATGAGAACATTAAACGAATCGACAAGTCATATGGTCCATTTTCGCACCTTACTTCCTATCCATGAAATTCAACCAAAAAATCAATATCTAAAATGTTAAACAATAATGCAAAAAGGGAAGAAAAATGATTAATTGTCCATTGTACGTAGAAAGAACAAATACCTCTAAACAAATATCAACCTAACTTAGATCAAAATAAACTTAAAACGACAAGAGATCTCATCAAATTGATACATCAAAATAAATCACCAACCACCCATTTCATCCACGAATAAGAGCAAACTAAACAAAAAAAAAAAGTCTTTACTAGTGTATAAAAAGGACCAATGAAAAGTAATTTAACACAATCGATACAAAGATTAACTAAATATACTACAATTAATTGAAAAAAGAAGAACTTACAGAGAGATAAGCCGAGTCATAGTTATGTAAAAGAGTAGAGTTAGAGGAATCTGGTGGGCGAGACGGCAGCGGAGAGGGGGCCACGACGAACGGCGGGATGGAGCAGATCCACGCTAAGTGGCAGCAGCGATGAATGCAGGGATCCAAGTGATCTCAGGGGGCGCGACTAAGAGAGAGACAGCGCGTGAGGAAGAGGGGGAGAGTAGCGCAACAGCGGCGGGGGCATCCGATCTGGGTGGGCTGCGATGGGGGCATCTGATCCAGGTGGGCGGCATGGCGACGATGCAGATCTACGCACAGCCAAGTGACTGAGAGAGAGAGAGAGAGAGAGAGAGAGAGAGGGAGGGTGGGGGAGGAAGGGAGACGGAGAAAGGGAAAAAAATTAATAAGTAGGTTTTTTTTTTACTATATATATGAGATATTTAGTGACCCAAAACCTTTTCTGTCGCTAATAAAGAGTTTTAGCGACGAAAACAAGTGTTCGTCGCTAATTTCATCGCAAAAAAATACACCATCATTTGCTGACAAAATTTGGCGATGGTTTTGTTTTCGGTCGCTATTCCGTCACTAAATTTGCAAAAATTGATTTACGCGGCTGGTGCTGAAAATTTTCGCTAATTAGCGACAAAAATATGCTCGTCTCTAATTTTCGTCGCTAATTTAGATTTTTTTTTTTTTTTGCAGTGAATCATAATTGTAATTTCTATTGTAGAAACTTGAGGATGATATTGAGAAATCGATACCAATATAGCCCGATTAGTATATCTAATTTTAGACTTTTGTTCAAATGGCATTGATCATTAATGATATGGATTTTGTTGTTGGAATTTGCTAATCTAATACCAATTAGTGTATAATAATTTATTTATTAAATTTCTTCATCTTCCTTATGGGTATACAATGGTATACTGAAATATAGAGTTAGTTATATTACACCTGCATTTTAAAAAAAAAATATATAATTTAGGACATAAATTTAAGGTTTGTGATTATATTCTCAAGATGAATGAATTTTTTCATGCAAAAGAGATTGGCAAAGCAATTAGCTAAGCTTTGCTATAGATAGCTATGATGTGTTTTGTTGATTAAAAAATTGATGACTATTCGGACAACAGCAAGTTGAAATTCTCATTGTTCTCATCGGTTTTTTTTTTTTGTTAATTGGAGTGTCCCTTAACATTTCGGTGCATGTTGAAGTTCTCATTGTTTTGTTGTTTTTTTTTCTGCCTATCTAAAAAATGATTGAAGGTAGGAGCATGGGTAGAAAATCTACAGCGTCATCAAATATGAAGGTGTATGCGAAAGTGAAGAAAAAAAAAGGTAGAAAAAAATTGTAAAGGCAAGTAGAAGACGAGTTCTATTGGCAATAAAAGGAAAAATCAACCAGTAGATGTAAATGTGGATATAAGCGGTAAGTAGAGGAATGTTGTTGATGGAGTTTGGATACGCCCATAACTTCCGATATGGTCATGTATCTGTATCAATACGGAAATTATTCAGATTTGAAAGTGATCCATATCAAAGAGGAAATAATACGGATATGGAAACATTTTCATATCGAATCTCTTAATTAAGAAATTTTCCTTAATTGAAATCAAATAAAAAGGTTAACTTCCCTTTTTATAATTTATTTCATTCATTACTCAGTTTTCTATTTTAGAGCGTGCACCTCTATAAATAGGCCTAAGAAAATCTATAAAAGGTACAGAAAAAAATTTGAGATATCGAAATTCTACCGGATTTTTCCCTCTCCCTCTTTTATCTCCAAGAGACATTTAGATCATGGAATAGTTGTTGTTATCCCATACATTGCTAGTGATGCAGAAGGGATCCTTGTAAATGCTTCCGCCAAAGTTTCTGTGTTACAAGTAGTAGGTAACATAAGTAAGTTTATGTTACCTCCTGTGTTATTTTTCCCTTCATTGGTATCAGAGCCGAATTTTTTGCTTCCTGGCATGTAGCTAAAATTTAATCTAAAATTTTATGTTTTAAATTGGTAGATCTAGGTTGCATGAAACACAATAAATTTATTTTTTGTGTTAAAAGTATATATGTGTAAATATTTTGGCTTGAAAATTATGTATGTGTACAGTGTGATTCGAGGGGACAAACATGGGTGTTCAAAACGCAAAATTAGAAGTTGGGATTTTAAAATTTTGACCTTACCATTGGAATCACATACCCCGTAAACCCCCCACCGGTTGAAATCTGGACAATTGAATCCACTGGGAAGGTGGTGTGTAGAATGCACTTGCCGCCACATGTTGGGTATGTGCGCGTGGGAGATGTCCCACATGTATGCAAACATGTGTCCATAGTGATTCGACACTGTAAACACGTGGCCCAATAGGATCACGCTACATGGATGATAGAGGTCATGCCACGTGGCAGTGACATGTCAACAGGGCACCACATGGGCGCCAGATGGACCAATAAAGGGGCGAGACATGGACGAATGAGGTGGCACCATATGTCAGGCCATGCCAGTACAGTGACGTGTCACTAATGACACATGGTGAAATAAGAAAGTGCCACATGGATGATGGTTGTTATGCCACGTGGCAATGACGTGTCCCAAGGTGCCACATGCGTGCCTGGTGGAACGATTTAATGACATAAGGTCTGATGTGTCGCCATGTGGTACAATGTGGTGATGACATGTGGCACTGAAGTGGGAGTCGCGTATGTAGCCATGTAGCCGAGTCCAATCCACTCTTGTAGGCGCATGTAGTTATTTTTTACGACCAAATCAGCTCCGATTTTTGACAGAACAATTTTTCATAATTTGTTTTGATTTTTTGGTCATTTTTTTTAATTTTTTTTATGACCAAAAAATAAATTTTTATTTTTATTATTAAAATATATATTATAAAATTTGTGAAAAATGTGTTTTTCTGCCTTTAAATAATTTTGAAAAATATTTTGAAAATTTTCTTTGAGGAACTGTCCTTATTAGTGATTGAAATGAGTTTCAATCATATGAGTTTATACATAAGTGTATTAACCATCTTTTGTTTTTGTATTGTGTTGCATAAATTGTGATGATACACCTACATGTGACGCGCGTCGAACCCCGGAAGCCCCTAAAACCCGCTTTTAGGGTGTTTGAGAGAGGTTTATAAGACCAATAGAGATTACCGGGGCATCTATTTTGGGCAATAAGGAGATGCTTTGGAGTCGCCACCCAATAAAACATTGGGAAAGCTCATTTAGCTTCAATGAGCCTAAAACAAGCGCTTGCATCTATTTTGGGCAACAAGGAGTACTTTGGAATTCTCATCCCAATAGTATATTGAGATGGTTCATCTAACCCCGTTGAATCTAAGATGACATACATAGGTCTATCTTGGACAATAAGAGATATTTTGGAGTTCCCATCCCAATAGAAAATTGGGATGGTTCGTCTAACCTCGTTGAGCCTAAAACCAGAGAGGGTTCGGGACTTCCTATTTATTCATACCTTGGTTAAAGTTACAATTGAGTTTTGAATTTAAGATTTCATTCCCTTTTCTCATTCGTTTAAATGCAATATCAATCACATAATGAAAGCGGTAAATTAAGCATAAAGTAAATCAAAGCACAATAATTTACAATAAAATTAGGGGCGGAATACAACCCACAATAAAAAGGACATGTAAAACATGCATAAATCGGGCTATTTATTAGAGATGAGGACATCGGTCCTCGCATGGATACTTAAAAAGAATAATATTAAAGGTGATAATTTATTTGGATGGAAAACTAGGACATTGGTCTCATTTTATTAGAAAAAATTTCAAATTAATTAATATAAATATTTTGTGATTTTCTTTCTAACGTGAATAAAATAAATAATATTAAACAAATTACATGACAAATAAATTAAAAAGACCAAATAAAGAAAATAATACAAATAATAAAAATAATGAGTCCAACCAAACGAGTCTCCTGAATCTCCCCGCTTGCTCGCGAGCATGCCCAAGCAACGAAAACAAGTATTGGAATCAAACCAAACACAAATGAAATTAATGTTAGTAATTAAATTAATTATCAATTAAGACATATAAAAAGATGAATAAAATAAAATGTAATAAAATACATCATAAATGACAAATAAATTAAATGACATGATGAAATAAATAAATTAACTTAATAATAATAATAATAATAATAATAATAATAATAATAATAATGAACAATAAGTAAATAAAAAAGAATAAAAATGTAAAAAAAATGTTAAATCTATATCTAAGATCACAAAAAATGAATAACTAAAAAATAGATCTAAAGATTTACATGATAACTAATTAAATATAAATAAAAATAAATAAAAGAAAAAAAAAAAGGATCGAGTTCAGAATGTTTACCCTCAAAATTCGGATTCAATGGAGGGAAAAATTTACTTTGATATGCAAAATTAGAATTAAAAATAATAAAATTGGAATTTTATTACATGAAAGAAAATTTGCTTAAAAAAATGATAGAAAAAAATAAAAATTTTCAAGAACAAAAAATTATTTTTTTTATTTCAAGAAATATTATTGATTAAAGAAAAGTACAAGAAAAATTTCAAGAACAAAAAATTATTTTTTTTATTTCAAGAAATATTATTGATTAAAGAAAAGTACAAGAAAAATTTCAAGAACAAAAAATTATTTTTTTTTGTCTCAAGGAAAATTATTGATTAAAGAAAAATAAAAAATTCTCAAGAACAAAAATTTATTTTTCTTTGTCTCAAGAAAAATTATTAATTAAGAATTTAATTTTTTAACCTTAAAAAATTTTATTTGGAGAAGAAAACTCAAAAAACTGTAGAGATAATTCTATTGGAGAAGAAGAGAAGAGAAAATAAAAGTTTTTAACCTATAAGAATTCCCTCCCTTTCTCATTCTAAAATTTTTCTATTTATATGATTTTTTATGAAAATCTAATTAATTAAGGGAAGAAAATAAATTTAAATCGGATTATTCTTTATCTATATTTTAAAAATGAAAAAATCATGAAAATCCTTAAAAAAATGGGATAAAAAATCAATTTTGGGGAAAAAATCCCGAAAAATGTGAAAAAAGGGATTTGCGGCAAACTGGGGCGACCAACGCCCGTTGATGGCGAGCGACAGGCATGCGCACACCGCGCGTAGCCCCTGCGAGGTGCTTGCCCCCAGTGCCAGAGCGCGCGCAAGGGGGTCCTGCCCTTGCGCGCTGCCGGCCGAAAATGTCCGATTTTTTTTTTAAATAACAAATTTGATTAAAACACTATAATTTCCAAAGTCTCTTTTTATTTTTATTTTATTATTTTTTAAAAAGTTTTTTTATTTTTTATCTCTAAAAAGCAAATTTCACAAGAAAACCTTCACTTTCAAGCTTTTTGCCTATAAATAGTCGTTAATTTCATCATTGGGTAACTCTTATCTGAGTTGTCTCGGGAACCGGTGTCTATAGTTGCCCCTAATTTTGTGAAACCTAGTGCATGGGTGCCTAAGTAAGCCAAAATTCAGAGAAAAAGGGAAGAAGCGCGTACCTGAGGCAGTCCTTACCTTTTTGTTGTGTTGAAGATCATGGCTTGTCGCTGCTGAGTTGTAGCGTATTCTACTATGACCCATTTGATATACTTAATTGGTTTCCTGACCACCATCCGGCCTGCACGGCATGTCCTTGCTAACCACCATCCGGTTGCATGGCATATGATCGCTGCCGTTGAACTATAGTGTATTCTACTACGACCCCTTTGCAATCATTTTGCTGACCTCCATCCGGTCCGCACGGCATGCCCTTGCTAACCCCCATCTGGTGTTGCTTGAGTTGATAAAGAGCCATTCAATGCCGCTTTCTTGTTGAAAAGACCTGTGTGCCTCTTAAGAGGGCTTTGTGCTCACAGGGAGACTGAGAATGCCTTGGAACAAGGACTTAAAGATGATGCTCCGAACAAACTGAAAATGCCTTGAAAAAATGACTTAAAGATAATGCTCCGAAGAGACTGAAAATGACTTGGAAAAAGGACTTAAAGATAATGTTCCGAAGAGGCTAAGAATGCCTTTGAAAAAAGACTTAAAAAATAATGCTACGAAGTGTAGCACCCTACACCCATAAGTAGTACGGACATCGGATGTCACAACACTGCACTGAAATACACTGTAATGCACTCAAAAGATTCAGTAGGAATTTCTTTTTTCCATAGCAATCACAAACATACATATACAAAAGCTTAACAGTGCACTAACATACAACTCCAATTCTTATACCATATGTCATTGCTTTCATCTACTACTGTCTTATACATGCCATGCCAGTCCTTCTATCCTTGCTGTTGAATACTTCTTTTGGTCGTCATTCTATCTTCGGCCACATCAAGATCTATCACAAACTGCATGCTGTAACACTTTACGCGCTGAACATTAAAATGCCCAGTGGTGGATACATATCCTAAATTTTCCATACTATTACTACATGCATGCACACATGAGCATATATCTTTATTCCCATTATATGAACATTAATTCTTAAGACTTTTAGATAGTTTATGTGTTACTTTTAATGTCCTAACCAATCTTTTGCTTTAATCATTTATCTTATACCTATTTCATTATTTTAATAACCATATATTAACATTACTAATACTGTTATCAAATCTTTATTATCTTTATTGTAAACTTTAACATTAATACCATTATATTTATTTAGTTCGTTAATTCAATGATCAGTTATATTAACAATATTTGCAATTATCTTATTAACGTATTAATTTGTCTTTCATTATTTGCTTATAACTTGTTACATCAGTTACATGTACACTTGGATACAATATCAGTTACTAACATATCTATTGAACAGTCATCATTACTGTTATTAATAGGCTAATTAATCGTTATCATTTCCTTTATATCCACAATATTTCTTTTACTCTTTCAGTTACATTAATCTTTTTACGTTTCATATACATTTTATTATCTTTCACTTAATCATTTCTTTTACAGTATCATTTTAAAACTATAAACATAATATGTTTACTCCATTTTCCTATTTAATTTGACTCAGTTATATTTCATATTATATACTTGAATTGTCAACTTAATCCACTAACTTATTTGTAGGCTTAACATCATTATTCTCTTAACTTTACACATAATTTCTATTAACCTTACTTCATTAAATATCTATCGATAAGATTTTACATTTAATTTCCTTATTACCGTGACTAATAGTACTCTTAGTATACTAACACCTGAATTACTCATATTGTTTATTTATCATTATTTCAGTAATCATTATTTCACTATTGACTGTTAACATTTAATGACAGCTTTACTCTCTTTTATGTCTTTTGTTCCATTACTAACATTCTTAGGTGACCCCATTACTTAATTCTACATGTACAATATCATGAAAATATTAATTATCATATTTTACACTTTAAATAATTGATCCAACTTATAATACTTATAATAATTCGATAACATTTTCTTTTACATATTTTATTACACACTCTTAACTTATTGTGACTTAAATATGAAATTCATAGTATTCAATTAAATTTACCTAACACATTATTATTTATCTTATTTATTTTTATCTTATCTTCAATTACATTTGATGGATTTGAATCTATCGGTTTTCCCTAATCAGTAATAACAATCGTTTAGTAGTCCAAAAACGTTCATTCATTCATTAATGCTACTATTACTCATCTATTTTTCCTACATTTAATCCTATTGCCATTTCCATGATAGTAGCATTAACAGTAATATTTTTATTAATATTAACATAAATATCATTATTTTCTCTATTGTCAATTAATTACACTATTACATTCAAATTACCTATTAATTATCTTTTTAAATCCCATATTTTACCTCGCTATTGACAAATTACATTTAAGTTTCTAGACTTTTACCAATTTACAGTTTTACCCTTCACTTTTCACTTATTTATAATAATGCCATTAATTATCTTATTATCACACTTATTTTATTATCTAACATGCAATTTATCACATAGTCCTTAAAGTTATTCTTTTACTACATTACACTAATGTCCTTAAAAACATTAGTAAAATTACAATTTTGCCCTTCGATAATTATTTATTTCATTTAATTATTTACATGCAATAATATTCTTGATTTCAATTAAATCACTCTTTTAAGGACATATATATAATTAATGCACATAAAATTTTATATTTGCATTTAGGTCCTTAACTATAATATAATTACAATTAAGTCCTCATAATATGTCACATTTGCAATTAAGTCCTCCAACTATTTCATATTTACATCTAGGTCCCTCAACTATGTCATATTTACATTTTGGTCCCTAAATTATAGCATATTTATACTTAGGTCCTTGAACTTTCTTATATTTACACAAATGCCACTAATTTATCTTATTTATTTACTTAATCCACTAGATTAAATTCACATGCATACTTCATGAATATAAATAATACATTTAACATCAAATAAACTAATATTTAATTCATTTAATTTTCTATACATGCAAAAATATTCATAGTTGCACTTAAATCTTTTAATTAGCGGTAAATATGCAAATTATACACATAAAAGTCCATATTTACATTTTAGTCCCTTATTATGGTAAAATTACAATTTAGTCTTTAAACTTTACCAAAATTACAAAAATGCCATTAGTTCATTCTTTTTACTTTTTTTTTTATCATTATTTAACATGCAAATTACATTTTTGCCCTTATTAACATCTACTAACTTATTAAGGTCAAAATTACCATTATGCCCTTAAAACTATTTATTTATTCCATTTAAGTCCATTTTTCACATAAATATTATTTAAATCACAGATTAACCATTTTAAGCTTATTTTTGCCATTTTGCCCCCGTATAATACTGGTAGAAATCTATGAACGGGATAAACGAGACATGGACCCAATAGGTTCAATACAGAATAGACGGATCCCTTGGGACCACCCCTATGATATAGATAACAGAAATACTAATTAATAGAGTATTAAGATAGAACAATACAGAGTAGGACCGTCATTAGCCTACAGTAAGTGAGACATCATGCTCACACCCGCGGTCATGTGTCCCTATGGCTAGCCACTATATCCTGAACTAGACTTGATTACCAAATTACTACATAGGGCATCCATTATTCCATCTTCATATTTTTATGCAGTCATACATACATTTCATGGAATTTCATCATAATATTCCATTCTTTTTCATCCCAATCATGCATTATACATTTAATTTCCACTCATATGCCATTACATGCCATAAACCTCATTAAATTACATGGATACATACATGTATACCATTCGGCCATCATGTCAATATTTCACTATAAATTCTTTTCATCACCTTTATCATTTATTTAGGTAATGTCCATGTCCATTAACATAGCCATGCCATTAATTCACATCAAAATCACATTTTTACATACCTATACCATTCGGCCAACATGTTTATCACCCATTATGTGAATTTTTCTTTTTCTAATTCATTCCATTAGCTAGATTTCATGTTAATTTATCTAGTTATATCCTTAAATCACATTAAAACACATAAAATCTCATTTTTACCTACATATACCATTTGGCCTACATGTGTCCATGGTAAATATTTTATTTCTTTTCATTTTAATCATTCAAAATCTCATTTTTAACCTTCTTAATATAACTATATGGTTTGATTCAATTAAACATGCATTTTTCACATACTTTATGTTCAAACATAACCAAAAATCATACTTTTCACATGGAAAAAGGAGGATATTGTATCCACTAACCTCATTTTCTTGTTCTACACCTCTTAAGCAACCTTTCCTTGTCTTAACTCCTTAAAACACCATCAACTCCTTTATTTTCCTTAAGTGGTCAAATACAATCATCAAAGAAATCACCATAAAGTTGATTTCTTTATGCTATATAATTACATAAACATACTCTAGACATCCTAAAATACCTATTTAAACCTTTAAACCAATTTAGAAATATCAACCTTACATACCTCAATTTAACACATAAACTTTTTCACTTATTTTCTTCCACTTCTAGCACTCCAAATGGACTCCAATCACCATCATTAGATTCTAGAGAGGTTTATCTTTGTTTAAGAGGCTTATATGTGAGGAGAGATTGGAAGAGCAATGAAGAAAATGAAGGAAGAATGGAGAAACTTCAATTAGGCCAAAGGGAGGAGGAGTGAGGCGGTTTCTCTAGGGATTTCTCTAGAGAAATCTGGTCTTGAGGGCTATTTATAGGTGTAATTTTAACTAAAATGGTCCAACCAAAGTGGTTCAACTGGTTTGAACTAAAATTTTGGTTTTTAGGCCAAATTCCACTGTTTAATGGTAACTATAATTTACTCAACTTATTTTCACTCCCAACCAATTCCATCATTCTTATAATATGAAAAATAGCTTTCCTACAAAATTTTAGCTCAATCGGATTTCATTTGGGGCTCGGTTCACTTAAACCGGTTCGATTCAGCACTATTCGGTTCTGCCGTAATTCACTAATCTATTACTGTCAAAAATTTCTAAAAATTATTTTAAACCTTTACACTTTCCACACTACATCATTTTAAGTTCATTTACTATTTTTAAAAATTCGGTCAAAGTTTGGTCAACTTTGGTTACTATTGAACCGAACTAGGGGCTTTTCTTCAGTTTGACTTTCGGAGACCTATTTGACCTCATTTTCACTTCAAATTATACCACCGGACTTCTTATAACTTGTACTTTCCATTGATCTAATAAAATATTTTTTACTACTGGTTTCTCGGGAGGTCACCCATCAGGGGCTTCCCTAGCTTGAGCACGTTTAACCTTATAACTCTACTGAATTCCAAGACGTAATTACAGGTATTTTCATACCTAAACCATACTATACACTCTGCAGAATTCACTGATCAGTACTATACCAGTATTCAAGCCATTATATGCCATCTATGGCAATTTGGGCCATTATAAGAAGAGGCTGAGAATGCCTTGGAAAGAAGAACTTAAAAATAATGCTATGAAAAGACTGAGAAGACCTTGGAAAAAAATTAAAAATAATGCTCCAAAGAGGCTGAGAATGCCTTGGAAAAGGGACATAAATATAATGATGTGAAGAGGCTGAGAATACCTTGGAAAAAAGACTTAAAGATAATGCTCCGAAGAGGCTGATAATGCTTTTGAAAAAGGACTTAAAGATAATGCTCTGAAGAGGCTGAGAATGCCTTGGAAAAAGGATTTAAAGATAACGCTTCGAAAAAGCTGAGAATGCCTTGAAAAAAGGACTTAAAGATAATGCTCTAAAGAGACTGAGAATGTCTTGGAAAAAGGGCTTAAAGATAATGCTCTGGAAAGGCTGAGAATGCCTTGGAAAAAGGACTTAAAGAGTTACCTCTTTATGAGCTCTTATGATTTCAACTTGCGTGGGCTTCATCTTGACTTCATCTTGTTGAAGCCGTCCCTTGGCTCGACATTCTCCTATAAGGTTATTGGCACAAGAACATGTACAAAAGGTTGTGTGTGCGTAATGTGTGCGAAATGTATGTGCAAAGCTATACATACGAAACATGCACAAAGGATTATATATGTGAAATGAATGCAAAAAGCAAAAGAATTATATGCACGTGAAAAGTCTCATGCAAAAATTGATAGACCATGTCCCTGGTGGTTAAGGGATTTGCTGAGGGTACGGCTTGGCTGTTCACCCTGTCGGATACCCCCAAAGATCTAGAAGATTGCCATCTTGGCTTAGGAATTCTAACCCATAATTTTTTAAAAGAGAACCGGCCCGTGTGCATCTTTGCCCCCTAATCAACGAGTATATGCCTTTTGCTATGAGCTATACAACATTTTGCCCCCAAGACTCTGACTCATGTTCTGCATTATGCACTATCTACCTGAAGGGAGGACATCCGAAGTAATGCCACTTTATCGATCCAGGCATCGGAAGTCATTGTTTTAAAGGTAGCGCGTCTCTTGTGGATTTTCACACTAGCTTTTCTTTGCGGGAAATGCATCTTTTTGGGGATTTTCACATAACTCTGTACCTAATTTTTGCCTAGAATGGACTCAACCCACTCCAATAGCTTTTATTTATTTCATATTTTTTTTGTAGGATAGACTGCCTGTTTTCAGGTTTTCACCCTGCCCTTTGGCCTAAGTTTTGCTTAGAGAGCTAGTTACGATTTTCATTTCTAACGGCCTTTTTTGTTTTTTTTAGTTTTTGAAGGGTAGGAGGAAGAGCATTTGTTAAATGAAGTTTTATCATTACCGCCTTGAATGAAGCTTATTCTAGCATATGTCCTTATGCATGATGCAGGTTTCTCTTGACCATTCAATCGCATGTTTATGCATAGCTTATGCATGTGTTCGTATTTATATGCACTATATAGCAACAACAATAATCATGTCTAGACATGCAATGCGAAAACACAAGTTTTATTCAATCTCAAGGAGTAGCACCTTGGGCATATTCGATTCATGTCATCAATTTGCCCTCTCGGGTTTTCTTGATTGAATATTTTCTCTAAGCCCTTAATTTTTGCCCAGGATGCCCCTTTTTTTTTTCAGTTTTCATCCTAGTAGGACGCCCAATTTTAGCAAGATCACATTTTTTCGGTTTTCGACCCGCGGGGCATTTATTACTATTTTTCTCTTTTTTTTAGCCTTTGCCATAAGACCTCCTTCAGTCTATCGTGGTTGCTTGAATTCTTGAATCATTCATCATTGTTTTAGCCTGGACGGTTGTTGGCAATGCCTCTTCCGATAGTGGCTTTTTAGCATAAAAGGCTTAATCTTAACCTTTGTGCAAACTAACTGAGTCGACGAGCTCTTCTTTTACAACTTGACTGTGAAAGCTCACATTTTGCCTATTTTTTTTTCGATTTTGGTCAATCAATTTTTGAGGTAGCTCTCAATGGTTGAAATTGGGTTACAGGTTGGCATTAAATGGTTTAGGTCATAACTGTGGGTTTTCTTTTCTTTTCTTTTTGCTTTTCTTCTTCTTTTTTTCCTCTTTTCCTTTTCTTTTTTCTATTTTTTTTTTGTGAAGGCCCAGAGTTTCGTTTGTCTTGAATTTGAGTGTCTAGCTCATGAGGTAGCACCTTAAGGATTAGAGCTTGGTTTGGCTTGGTTGCACTGTATGTGTCCTAGATGCTGAAGAAGCAAAGGAATGGCTTTTGAAAATTTTGACTGCCGCTAGGTTGACAAATTGAAGCAGGTTGTCTTAGTTTGTCACTCCAGGTCCAGGCAAAGGCCATTTTCACTTTTTTGTTATTTTATATTTTTCATTTTTTTATCTCGCTTCAGGAGTTAGGTTGGATGCAACCAAGATGTTTTTTCCTTGAGATTGAATGAAATAGTATTTTTTGAACCAATTCCTTGATCATGATTATTACTATACATGATACGATAAGATATCACTATGCATACATAAGAAAAGCCCATACTATTAATATAGTTAGAGAAACAAGTGCATAGTTCAAGAACACACTTTATATCATAAAAAGAATGGCATTGTAACAACCATAATTCTTTCTTTCTTCCTCTAGGCTAGGCATCAATTCTTGAATGCGATCTCTTAAAGGACAACAATAGTCTGTTGTACGCCCTGTGTACTAGTGATATGTACAATACCAGTCTGTTCTATGTCTAGGCTGTCCTTGACTTGGGGCAGGCCCTGCTGGCAAGGGTTGTAATTTCCCTTTCTTGATGAGACAGGTGAAGTGCCAGGGTAATTGCCTACCCGAGATAGTGGGGTGGTGCCGAGTTGTTCCCTTGGCCGAGACTTTTGTTGCCTCAGCATTGCCCCCATTACCACTACTGCTTCTTTTGTATTTTCCCAAGGCTAGTTTTGCAGATTTAGCTATTTTATCTAAATGCTCGGCCTCAACTTTGATGGTTATATACTTTAAGCGACTCCTAGTCTTTGAGTCCCTTCATCTTTAGCCCTTCTCTCAAATACGAGCTAGCATTCCTGATAAATAACCTGATCTAATTTGGGATATCAGGTTTTCTCTTCATCTCTATAACTCGATTCCTCCATCTGGTAAGGTACTCATGGAATGATTCTCCTGACTTCTGTTGAAGCAGCTCTAGGTCTTTCAGAGTGACCTCCATCGTTGTACTTTAATTGTATTGCTTAAGGAATTCCTCCGTTAGCAGGTCCCAATCCTCTTTAGACCTCCTATCCAATCCATGATACCAATCGATTGCAGGTTCTATTAGGCTCAGGTAGAAATATTCTATCTTCTGCTTTCTAGTCAGAGTCAAACCCTTCATCACTAACGAGTACTATTTTACATGTGCTGTCGGGTTTGAGGTGCCATTAAATTTTGGCATGTCTAGCATCTTAAAATTCTGGGGATCTAGATCTTCCCATAGGTCATTCTCATATCTAGGAGCTTCTTTATACTCTACATGTGCTGCCACTCTGGGCTCAACTATAGGTGGGTCTACTGCGGCAGAGGGACCTTCTGCAATTAGATTTTGTTCACATTGCCCCTCAGCATGAACAATAGGCCATTGTCCAGCAAGTGGCGCTAGAGTACCAGTAATGTTGCCCATCATCATCATCATTTGGGCCTCAAACTCATCCATCCTCCTTCCCACTTCTTCAGTAATTAGTGCACGGGTTGCATTAGTCTCTTGTGGTAAATTGGCCATTTCTGAAAATTGTCCTGAATTCCTATTAATTGCACTTGATTTTGATTCTGGTTGCTCAGTCAAACTCTGATAAGGCAGCCGATAAAACCCCTAAACCAACTGGGCAAATGGTCTACGATGGCTAAGAGAAATTAGGAAATTAAATTGATGTATGAATGACATGCTATGCGTGGTCGTGTTATGCAATGAATGGTCTACAATGGTTGAAAAAAATCAAAGAGGTTATAATGATGTATGCAATGCATGAAAAAAATTTATGCACAGTGTAACAATCCGGAATGTACCCTAAAAGGATTTGTGCATATTGAGGATTAGTGGTGACTAAAGATATGTAAGTTGAAGTGTTTGGTATGCCAACTAGATAATCTAAGAATTAATGTAAAAGTTTCGACTAGTGCGGCCAATGGTAAAATTGTGAAGTATGTATTTCGGACTTGATTGAAAGAATAAAATTTATTGAGTGGGCCAATGTGATGCATTAGCAAGTTATGAGTGTCAATGTATAAGATACACTACAAGAAAATTATCAAATAGCAACGAAAATTAACAACCGAATTTGTTGAATTTCCGTTGCTAATCAAAATAAGCAACCGAAAATAGCAATGGAAAATTCGGTTGCAAATTTGACAGTTGCTAAATTTAGCAACGGAAATAGAATTCCGTTGCTAAATTTAGCAACGAAAATAGAATTTCATTGCTATATATAGCAACGGAATTTATTTTCCGTTGCTGAATTCCATTGCTAAAAATAGCAATGGAATATCTCTTCCGTTGCTATTTTTAACATCAAAAATTATAAAATTTTAATCAAATTAACTTAGCATTTCATAAATAGATAAATGTCAATTACAATTGTGCCAAAAATTTATATATATAAATATTCCTTTGGTTTAAAAGAATAAAAATGTGACTTTGAATACTCTCTTCACCGCCTAAAAGGACTAATTATAGTTATAAATATTTGCATTATTCTATAAGCATACAGTTAAGCTTGTAGCGATGAGTTCGACAGTAGTGATAGACACTGATCCAATTAATTGGATACCTGTTCAAATATAAATAGATTCTCTCAATGTTTGTCCCATTTTCAGCAAATAAAGTAAATAGGAAAGATTAATCTATAAAATGTGACTTGTAGCAACAAGAATAGCCCAGGATTAACAAGAACGAAAAATAAAATAATATTAACTGGAAATTCCTATTCCAAAAACTGAAATTGATAGGGAAATTCGAGGACCTGATATACTTATCCATGTGAAAGCATTAGGATATACATATAAATGATATATGTTAAATATATTCCAAAAACATGAAGGAAGAAATTGAAAAATTATTCAGATTGTGACAGTTTATAGGGCATATGTTTATTTATTTTATTTTATTTTTTTTTTTTTTTGACCAAGGCATATGCTTGCTTAGAATTGAAAAAAAATGAAATGATTTGAAAGCAAAGGACGAAAGTGACAATTTGACTTATTACTAGTTCTTTATTAGTATTCAATTCTTGAAATTGCACAATCGGAGAATAAAAGAAAAACAGAAGACATGTCAAAAATTACATAATTTCCAAACTATATTAATAATATAACTATGGGCAGGAAAAGTTTTCTTGGAGTCAATGCATACATAGCTAGCTAGGTTTGGAAAGGAGTACACTACAATAAAAACATGAGAATATTCTAACATCAGAATATTCTCTGTATTAATGGTACTAAGTTGTAATACATATAATTAATGTAGTGCTGCATAGTGAAAAGTGCTTTAAATCCTTTGATATTTGACCAAATTCTACTGGAATGTCGCTCGCATTTAACCAAGCACAAACTCATAATCAATTAAATAAATCTTTTATCAATTCCTTTACAGATGGTGTCATATCGTGTGATTTGAGAACTGATTAAACCTCTAGATATCTAAAGAAGGTTATAAAAATAACTTAAATGAAAGTATTGAACCCAAGATACCGGAATGGAAATAACAGTATAATGTAAAATTCCATTCAAGAATTAGCAACCGGATAATAGAAATTGATTCAAAATCCTTAAAGCGTTTCTGTATACTTACACATGCATACTTACAAGGTCCACATCTGAATCCACTGCTATGGGCATAGAAGAGAACCACGGAGGCAAATCGACTGAAATAAACACCACATTAGAACCTCTAAAGACAATCTTGCACAGATAATTGAGTACATACTTTTCTTCCTACTAAAATACCATCTCTAAAGCAACATCCCAGTCATTCCTTTTCATTTTTTTTAAATCCCCAGTCATTCCTCATACAACAATAAAACATAATTGAAAGGAAAGCATCACAGTCCACACATAAAAAGCATATATAGTAATAAAAAGGCAACACGCGGAAACCTTCACCATTGCTAGTTACATATGAAAGATCAAAAAACACAAAATCAAGAAGCTTTGTAATAAGATCAAAAGATTTTATTTGACAAAATCAAGAAGCTTTGTAATAAGATCCTAAGATTTTTTGCTTTGTATACTGAATGATACATATATATGACCAATAGCATAGAAGAACCTCAAATTCAGTGAAGTTTAAAGCCTATTTGTCATGTTAAAGACACTTATAGAGTGTGACGCCATTATTTGATCAGCCAAAAGAAAGAAAATTATCGATATGAATTGGGGGTTGGATTTCATTTTAAAGATTATAAACAAATGAAAATATTAAAAAACAAAGAGCTCACTTATACCAAGCTTGAGAGTTACGTGAATTGAAGAGCCTCGATTGACTAGAACAAGTTGAATCAATCACGACACGCCCATAACAAAAATCAAAAGAATAATAGTAATTGAGAGCAGTGATGCATAAACATCAAACTCAATTCATCTACAAAAGAATTCGTGACCAGGAGAATATCAAAATCTAGTAGGACATTTCATATATGACAATCTCATAGTTCAATTAAGTAAAAAAGAAAAATCGAAACGTCCAGCAAACTAGAGAGGCAAATTAAACTCAAAGATTGAAAGGTTCGACAGAATGAAACATTCTTGGCAAAAAATTAAAAAGTTGGATCTATGGTAACTTTTACCAGTGGCAAAGAGCACAACATCTGCCAAGAGCTCTTCTCCATGATCTGTGGTAACTTTATGCCATCTTCTGTTTGAAATTCACAATCAATTAACCATATACACAAGATTGAAATTCACAATAAACCGTATAATTTTGAAGCAATTAGGGAATAAAACTAACCTTAAAAGTGGTTGCTGGTGACCGGAGACGTGAAGAACAGGGCAGAGTCACCGGCGAGCAAGAGACGAGGAAAGAGCGGCGACGAGGGCGCGAGGCGATGAGAGGTGAGCTGCGACGTGCGATGGCGGCGATTTAACAGCACTCGAGGGAGACAGCTCTAGAGGCAGTAGCAACGGTGAGACCGGATCTGCGAGGATGGGGTGGAGGCAGACGACGGTGAGGGAGCGAGTGGCGGTGGGGTGGAGGGTGACGCCGGATCTGATGCCTGGTGGCTCGCAAGGGAGGGTAAGCGCGATGGACTTTGTAATCTTAGGTTATATTGGGAGGTAAAGGGAAGTCCAGCCATTTTTCCGTGAAAGGAAAGTGTATTAAAATCAAAGCTGAGATTTAGCAACAGAAAATAATTCCGTTGCTATTGTTAAAATCAATTTTTTACATTTTATTATTTAGCAACCGAATTAAATTTTCATTGCTATTTTAGAAATTTAGCAACGGAAATTACATTCCGTTGCTATTTTTTGCTATTTAGCAACCGAATGTAATTTCTGTTGCTATTTTAGAACTCTTGTTATTTAGCAACGGAAAGTACATTCGGTTGCTATTTTTCCGACATTTAGCAACCGAATTAAATTTTCGTTGCTATTTTAGAAATTTAGCAACGAAAATTATATTCTGTTGCTATTTTTTACTATTTAGCAACCGAATGTAATTTTCGTTGCTATTTTATAACCCTTTTTTAAAACTTGTTATTTAGCAACGGAAAATACATTCGGTTGCTATTTTTTCGCCATTTAGCAGCCGAATGAATTTTTCGTTGCTATTTTAGAACCCAATTTTTAAAAGCTTTTTATTTAGTAACGAAAATTATATTCCGTTGCTATTTTTTCGCAATTTAGCAACTGAATAAATTTTCTGTTGCTATTTTAGAACCCTTTAGTTTAGCAACGGAAACTACATTCCGTTGCTACAACGAAAAATAGCAACGAAATTTCACTTCCGTTGCTAAAATAGCAACGGAAACTATTTTTCATTATAAAATATTTTGACGCATTATTTAGCAACGGTATAGAAATTCCGTTGCTAATTTCCGTTGCTAAATTTTGGCGCTAAAAATTTCCTCCACTTTTAGCAATGGAATATCACCAAATATATTTTTGTTGCTAAATCTAAAAAGTTTTACCAATTTTAGCAACAGAAACTCATTTCCGTTGCTATTTAGCAACGAAAATTCATTTTCGTTGCTGTTTAGCAATGGAATTAATTCCGTTGCTATTTTCCGTTGCTGTTTTAGCAACGGAATTAATTTCGTTGCTATTTTCACATTTTTTTGTAGTGATATGAGAATTGAGGGATTGAATAGAGGATTTGACAAAAATATTAAGGTTGGACTAATGGCATGGTGACATGTGGCAAAGGGTAGGAAGAGGTATAAAACAAAAGAGAGAAGGAGAGAGGGAGAAAAATCTGCTCTCCCCTCTCGTTCTCCCATTTTTCTTCTCTTCCTCTTCTTCTTCTTTTCCTTTTTGTTCTAACTTCATTTGTTTTCCCTTAAATCAAAGACAAAGATTTAAATAATGAAGTTGATTAACTCAAGTGATTTAAGTGAAGATTTTGTTAGGAAAGGTGAGTTTAAGTTTTGGATTCCTTCTATCTATTTTGATTAGCTTAAACCCTAGATTTATGTTTTATATATGTTTGTGTGTTTTGGATGAGGATTCTTGGATGAGAAAGATCTTGGATGAGTTTGAAAGCAAGAAAGACCATCTAAGAAGCTAATGGGAGCAAAGGAGTTGAGGTATGGGAATTTAGGGTTTTGGTATATTAATTGATTGTGTGAGTTTGGTTTGATTTTCTAGAAAATTTTGGGATTAAAATTGTTTAGGTATGTTTAAATATCTTGAACTGTGATTTAAATTGAGTTGAAATGTCTTGATTGTGAGTTTTGAGCCAAGGTAATAGATTGAATGAATTTTTGCAGCAAAAATTATTGGTTTTGTTAATTGGAGATTTTGATGATGTTAATAGCAGGATTTAATTGTGTTTATGGGTATAAAAGTTGGGTTTTGTGTTAATTATGAGGTTTTGAATGAATGTTTTGTGTTTTGTTAAAGTTTGAATTGAATGGGAGCTTTGGGTATGATTTTGGAAGGAAGGATTTCTGCATTTTCGCTAAAGATCTAGAAAATGCGACCCTGTCGCGAGCGCGACAGAGCCGAGTAATTCTAGCATCTCGCGAGCAGCCAAGCTACCAGAGTAGGACTGCATGAGTCGTGTCAAGCTTCATGAATCGGCAAGATGGATTGATCTTGACACGAGTCGTGTCAAGCTTCACGACTCAGCATGGCTCTTGGGCTCCTTCACGAGTCATGGAGAATGGCACGACTCGTGAAGTTGCTATCATGACACGAGTCGTGACTCCGAGCATGAGTCGTGACTCCGAGCACGACTCGTGACAGCCCTCCCTTATTCACTCGCCTCCCTTTGTTCTTCGGATATGCTTATCCGTTTTGCCTTCACGAGTCGTGACATTGAGCACGAGTCGTGATCGCCTTCTAAGCCTCATTTGTCGCGAGTACGACACCCATCGCGACCGCGACATACCTCCTTGCCCAAAGATGTTTTTGAAATATCTCTTCTTTGCATGGTTTATCACTTGTATTATGTATCGATGATTTAAAATATAAATTGTTCTAATGTTTTTATGTACGTTCCTATGCACGGTAAAAATTGAAATGTGAGTATTTTATCTACCATTATTATTTGATGAACGTATATGTGCAAGAAAATGTGAACTGATAGAAGAATGAACAATAAGTAAATACAAAAGAATAAAAATGTTAAATCTATATCTAAGATCACAAAAAATGAATAAATAAAAAATAGATCTAAAGATCCACATGATGACTAATTAAATATAAACAAAAATAAATAAAAGAAAATAAAAAAAGGGATCGAGTCCAGAATGTTTACCCTAAGAATTCGGATTCGATGGAGAAAAAAATTATAATTGATTTCCTTATTTTGATCTGCAAAATTAGAATTAAAAATAATAAAATTTGAATTTTATTACATGAAAGAAAATTTGCTTAAAAAATGATATAAAAAAATAAAAATTCTCAAGAACAAAATTTTTTTTCTTTATTTCATGAAATATTATTGATTAAATAAAAGTAAAAAAAAATCTCAAAAATAAAGAATTATTTTTCTTTGTCTCAAGGAAAATTATTG
The DNA here is from genome assembly GCA_947683425.1 of Excoecaria cochinchinensis. Classification (NCBI taxonomy): domain Eukaryota; kingdom Viridiplantae; phylum Streptophyta; class Magnoliopsida; order Malpighiales; family Euphorbiaceae; genus Excoecaria; species Excoecaria cochinchinensis. The sequence continues at coordinate 9,003,949 of CANTUQ010000208.1, read as the reverse complement.
ATTAAAGAAAAGTAAAAAATTTTCAAGAACAAAAAATTATTTTTTTTGTCTCAAGAAAAATTATTAATTAATAATTGAATTTTTTAACCTTAAGAAATTTTATTTGGAGAAGAAAACTCAAAAAAATATAGAGAGAATTCTATTGGAGAAGAAGAGAAGATAAAATAAAAAATTTTAACCTAAAAAGATTCCCCACTTTCTCATTCTAAATTTTTCTATTTATATGATTTTTTTGTGAAAAACTAATTAATTAAGGGAAGAAAATAAATTTAAATCAGATTATTCCTTATCTATGTTTTAAAAATGGAAAAAATCATGAAAATCCTTTAAAAAATGGTATAAAAAATCAATTTTGGGGAAAAAATCTCGAAAAAAGGGATTTGCGGCAGACTAGGGCGGTCGATGCCAGCAGCAGGCGTGCGCACAAGGGTGAGCGACGCCGCTGCGCGCCTTGGGGCTCGCGCGACGCGTGAGGGAGGTCTGCCCTCGCATGTCGACAACCAAAAATGTTTGAATTTTTTTTGAAATAACAATTTTGTCTATAACACTATAATTTTCAAACTCTTTTTTTATTTTTATTTTTATTATTTTTTTAATTTTTTTAATCTCTAAAAAGCAAACTTCACAAGGAAACCATCACTTTCAACTTTTCGCCTGTAAACAGGCATTAATTTCATCATTGGATAACTTTGATCTGGGCTGCCTCAGGACCCAATGTCTACACTATGGTTCGTAAGACTAGCTCCTCATGGGATTGGTCGAACTAATGCAAGAGTGTAGGAAGTTCGCAAAATGAGAATGCATAAGGAGATTCGTGCTGATGACATTGATGCAATAGTGCATCATATAATGCTTATGCATGAACAAATGCAGGAGTGCATTTGGATAGGTGGTTTGGGTAGAGGAAGAGACGATAATGCCTTGATTGAGGTGATGATTGACTTGAAGTGGCCCAAATACCGGTCTAGAAGTGTTAGTTCATGATTACAATGTCTTTATGATGATCGTAGTGTCAAGTAGTACAATGAGTGATGTTAACAATTATAACATCCCAAAAATTGCCTAGTCGAAATTGTATGTTAATTGGATTTATTAAGGGTAAATTGGTATTTATACAAGTGAATTGAAAATGAATTAAGGACTAAATTGAATGGGATTTGAAGTATTTAATAAAAGAATTGTTGTTAGTGAGTGATATGTATTTTGCCAAGGATTTATAAGGGAAAAAGCCAAGGACAAAATGGTAAAGTCAAGTTATTTGACTAAGGGAACCTATAGAATTATGACATGTGGAGTAGTAGGTGAGAGCATTAAATGAGATTTGAAAGAAAGAGAGAGGGAAGAAGGTAGAAAATCATTTTGCTTCCCGTGGAAGCTTGGTCCCTTCTTGCTTTTTTTGCCGTTCTCCTCTCTTTCTCTCCTTCTTTTCCATTTTTCTGCTCTCTAGCTTTTGTATGTGTTCCTTTACAAGATTGAGCTGGGATTTAGATCAAGAATTGATTCTGGAAAGGTATGTGGCTGGGTTTATACGAGTTGCTTCTTCTTCTTCTTCCATTCGGTTTTGATATGGGTTATATGGTTTTGTTCATGGGTTAATTGAATGTGTGTTTTTGGTTGAACTCATACAAGAATCTGAAGAGAGAGGAAAGAGCAAAGGAAAAGGAAAAGTGGTATCTTGAAGATAGTGGATTGAACCTCCAATTTCAGGTTTGGGAGTTTTTATTTGGTTTGAGAGTGTTTTTGCCCTTCGCAGTTCGGATTGGATATTGAGTTTGATTATACTGGAATTTGTATGTTTTAATACATGAAAATGCATGAGTATAATAGATTTATGTATATGATTTGAGATGATAGAATTATAAGTGTTTACATGTCAATTTTGAGTGAATGTATATGAGTATGAGATGAATTTCTGGATTTTGCAACTCCTGTATATGTTGTTTTGATGCGTGTTAAAATTTTATAAATGAGTTGTTATTGTTATAAGCATATTTTGGAGGCACTGGAGGTAAGTTTTTACATGATTTCATGATATTTGGTTTTGGGTAAAGATTGGGTTTTGGTTTTGAAGCTCTGTTTTCTAGTATTTTGCTGAGGAAAGGAAAACACGCTCCTGTCGCGAGCGCGACAGAAGCGAGCCATCCTTTCTCTCGCGGTAAATCAAATTGGCTTGCAATCCGATCGACACGTGAAGTTCTTCACGAGTTGTGAAGAATGGCCCACTCGGCAAGAGGTTCTTCATAACACGTGAAGTCCTTCACGAGTCGTGAAGAAGAGGCCACTCGGTATAGGCCCGCTGGGCATAAGCCCCGTTCGGCATGGGAGTCTTCACAACACATGAAGTTCTTCATGAGTTGTGAAGATAGCCCGTTCGGAATGAGAGCTGCTCGACATGGGAGCCCACTCGGCAGGAAGTGCCCCGCTCGGCTGATTGTGCACGTCTCGGCAGTGGGAGCGCATAACTCGTGCTTCCTTGGCTACTGTCTCGAGCGTGATAGTGACCCATATGCCCGCCTACCCTATTTTTCGAAAATGGTTTTCAAGCTTCTTTTACACGGGTTTTTACTACATGGTACATGATTTGTCATATATATGGATTATTAAATGATAAGTGATATGTTCATGAAAAGATTTGTATATGATTTATATGTATATGGATTATGTGATTATGAGTTACATGTTTATGATAAAGCATATATATATATATATATATATATATGTATGTATATATATGATTTATATGTCTTCGCAATTGATCAATATACATGTATACATGAAATGACATGATTATACTTGAATTATTCTTTAGTATATGACAATAATACTAGAACATGATTGAGTTGTTATTTGAGCCTTATAGTCATAGTAGTGGATAGATAAGCGCTTATCAAGGGTTAGAGTGTGAGTGTAGCTGCTATATGTTACAAGTTATATGTTGACCCCGTTTGGGTTTATATGATTTGAGACTTCTGTCTCCGATATACCTTCGAGTATACATGTTTACACATAATTCGAGACTCATGTCTCTGTATGCTTGGATACTTTTTTTTATTAGTATCATTAGTACCCGTATCCACTAGTTAGTGAGTAATCAGGCTATTATATGAGATTTATATATGAGGCTATTATATGATTATGATATGTGTTCTCAATGATATGAAAATGGATATATGTTACATGTATATGTACATGCGATATGACAAGATATGATGCGATACTTGAAGTTGGATATGAATAGCTAAATGTTTATATTGTGAAGATGCATATGAAGATTTACTACTTGGATATAAATGATTAATTCCTTTATCTTGTGAATACGCATAAGATGAATAAGCAATGGTTACATTCTTATATACTCGTGTGTGATGAATACCTGTTATAAGTATGAGTAGTATATGTTTATATGCTTTGGTTCTTGTTAAGCTTATATACTGTTATTGCGATTATATGTATATGCATATTTTGTTCCCCCCACTAAGCGTTATCGCTTAGCACGGGGTATTTTTCCGTGTAGGTGGCAGATTCATTTTGGAGTTGGACATTTGCAGGTCGGCCACTAGAAGTCTTTTGTTGGAGTTCTTTTTGTCTTTCGCTATACTTTGTATTGATATAAGTCTTGCATATGGATTTTGATTTTGGAAATGTAACTTTTGTATAGGAACGATTTGTATATGTATATGCTAAAGGTTTACAAATCCCTTTTGTAAAATGATATGATTATTTATATATGGATTTGGCATCTTTATGATTATATGTATTTGCTTTTAGCATGTTTGAGTATATATATATGTATTTGTGCACGTAGCGCTCCGATATCCTTCCAAGGGGGACATTGGGGTGTTACAACAATAGTGAAGTTCAGTGTTAAGTGTGCTTGAAGTATAGCAATCCCGGGATGGATGACCTCGGGGTAGCTATACAGCGGACCCGACTATCATTTTTTAGAAAAATTTTTATTTCATAAACTTAATCTGTGGGCTATCAAGAGTCTAGTGGTGAAATTTAAGGTGAAAACGGAGTCAAATAGGCCTCCGAAAGTCATTCTGAAGTTGGCCTCTAGTTTTGTTCAAATTGCACTGGGATTTGACTGAATTTTTAAAAATAGTTATTGAGCTCAAAAGGGTGTAGTGTGGGAAGTGTAAAGGCATGAAATAATTTTTTGTAATTTTTGACAGCTTTAGAATTGAATTTTACAATAGAACAAAAAGTGGTTACATCAGACCGGTTTAAGTGAATCGGGCCCCCAATGGACTCCGATTGAGTTGAAAATTTGTAACGAGACTATTTTTGATGTTTTAAGAACAATGTAATTAGTTGGGAGTGAAAATAAGGTGAGGAACACATAGATGCTTTGAAATAGAGGAAATGAACCGAAAAACTGAAATTTTGGTTCAAATAGGTCGGATTGCTTGGGTTGGACCAATTTGGTTCAATTATGGACTATATAAGGGAGGAAATGACTGGATTTCTCTAGAGAAATCAGCCACTCCACTACCTCTCTTCTTCCTCTCAAGGCCGAACCCTTTCTTCCTCACTTTCCTTCATTTTTCTTCATCTTTCAACCAATCTCTCCCCAAACTTGAACCTCCTAGACAAATTACAGCTCCTATGTAACCTAATAGAAGTGATTGGAGTCCATTTGGAGCCCTGGAAGTAGAAAAAATCAAGTGTACAAAGTTTAGGTCAAGATTTGAGGTATGAGATTTAAGTGGTTTTACTTAGGTTTATTGGTCCCTATGGGGGTTTTCAAGGGTCTAGAGTTCATTTATGATGTTATTTTGTAAAAATAAAGCATAATTTTTATGATATGAGCTTGTTTATATTTGGCCATGGTAGGAACTCAAGGAGAGGAGGAGATTTCCAAGGCAAAAGGGAAAGAAAAGAAAGCCTAGAGAAGTGTAGAGCAAGAATTTGAGGTTTGTGGTTACTTAATCCATCTATTTCCATTGATTTATGTTGAATTTTAGGTTATGTCTAAGTGTGGGTATGTGATAATGCCATGATTAATTAAATCTAACTTGACAATCATGATTAGTGGGCTTAAATTAGTGTATAAACATGCTTACATTAAATTAAAACAAATTGGAATGAAATCCCTAATGTTGGCCGAATGGATACTTAAGGAATTGATAATGTATATATAAGTTTGATGGCTTATAAATGATGGTTATAATGTGTTTAATATGTGTAGTGCATGATGGAATGAATAAAGGATTGAAAAGTAAACTAAATGCATTTGTAATGGTTAGGCTGAATGGATTATTAAGGGTATAAATGAGATGTGTTGTGAAATATGGTATATAATTGGTAATTGTGGCATGTTTATCATGTAATCTAGACAATGGAGTGATGAAATGAAATTAAAGTGGACTATATGGAAATATGACATCTTGGCTGAATTGGACTTAAGGGGACTTTAATGTGTATTTTGATACTTAATAGCATATAATGGTATAAAATGATTAAATGTGGATAAATGAGTGTGTATGCAAATTTGTAAGTGAATATGATGTGTATGCCAAAATGTGTACGTTGACATAATGTGATATTTATGTAAATTTTAAAGATATACTGCCCTTAGTAGTCGTCTGGTAGTAAAATCTAGTGCAGGATATAATTGGCTAGCCATAGGGATTCCACACCGCGGTACGAGTTATGGCGACTCGATATTGATAGGCCAATGAGGGTCTGTCATAGAGTACAGTGTATAAAAGTGATCAGTGTAGTGAAGTACAGTGAGGAATGGTCCCATCGGGGTCATTTTATAGTGTAGTGGATCTGTGGGATCCATGTCCCGCATTTCCGGTCAGTAGATTTTCTATCGGGTCTATACTAGGGGCATTGTGGTAATTAAATGATAAAAATGGTTAAAATAGTAATAAATGTAAAAATGAGTGAAAACGGGACTAAAATGTAATAAGTAGAAAGTTTAGGGGTAAAATGGTAATTTTATAATAAGTTGGTAAAAAGTGGTAAAGTTAGGTAAAAAGTGGTAAAGTTAGGGTAATTTGGTAATTTTGATAAAATATGAAGTCAAAATGGTAATTTAGAGTAAAAGTGATAAACTAGGGACTTAAATGTAATTTGGTGAAATTATAAGGCCAAAAGTGGAATTTAAGTGAAAAAGGGGTAAATTGGTAATTAAAAGTAATTAAGAAGGGTAAAAGTGAAAAATAAGATTAGATGGGGTTAAAAGTGTAAATAAATAATAATTAAGGGCATAATGATAATTAAGTGTAAAATGAGGACATACATGAAATTAGTGTAAAAAAAGGGATATGGATGGTATTATGGCAAAAGTGGGGACCTGGATGTAATTAATAGAAAAGTTAAGGGTAAGATTGGAAACCAAGGAAAAAGAATAAGGGCAAAAATGTAATTAGTAAAATAATAAATTTAATGAAAGGATTAAAATGAAATTAGTGTATAATAAGGTATAATGTTTAATAATATGCTTAATTTGATGAATAAATTGAGTAAATATGATAAATATAATAAATAAAATGTAATAGTTTAGTTAGTTGAGTAATTAGTTAGTAGCGAAAATTTATGGATTTGTAACCACCACTGGGCATATTAATTCTCAGCACGTAATTTGTTTTGACTCCATGTAGGTACGCCTTAGGACGGAGCAAGCATACCTTGGTCAAATCGGAGCTGTCAACGAGGAAGAGATCCAGTTTTATTTTGTATGTTTTGGTATTATATATTTGAATGTATATAAAGTTTGGAATTAGATTACGTGATGATTTTATGTATGTATGTATGTGAAGATTATGACTCTATGGATGGAAGTTTGAGACTATGAATGGTGTGGATTGGTTATTATTATTATTGTGCCCTTGCCGGGGCTATGGTTTTTGAAATATGCAGGTTTGGGTAGTGGAAATTACAAGCCTTATATTGCCGAAATTTTTACCAAATGAATAGTAATATTATACAGGTATAGGTCAATCGGCAACTAAGTGAATAAGTCAATTTGTTAAGTGAAAAGAGTGATTAAATAAATAAAAGATTAAGTGTAAAAAAAAAAAAAAATTTGCCACAATTTGAATTAAGTTTAGGTCGACCGTAGTACGATCATGGTAATCGCACAGTATTCCTAAGTCGGCAGTGTACATATAGGGTATAAGGGTGTTACACGACTCCTTTGAGCACCATCTGTTTCTGAGGAACTTGATGGAAAATATCTAGAACACCGGAAATGGATTTTATAGAAAGTCCATTATCCAATTTTGTTCAAGGTTGCCAAAATGGGAATGTAACACCCGCAACACTCTATACTATACGTACAGTAAATAGATACCACAGTAATCTCATCAATACTAACAACGCAAGACCATGATATAATGCACAGTTCAGCAAAAAATTTTCGCATTCGAATGTCAATTATACCCATAAGAAAAAGTAGAAACAATAATAAAGTAGTCCACTGAAAATCGTATACATGCCATACCTATGCTTACATATCTGCATTTAATCCATAACTCGACTGCAATTGATATTCCGGCCACTTAAAAACTTTCTATCTTCACAACCTGCGTGCAACAACAACACTACACGCTGAGCATTAAAATGTCCAGTGGTGGATACATATCCTAAATTTTTCATGACTAGGATAATATGCATGAGCACACAGCATTGCAATCTTTAAATTTAATTAATTTATGTCATACAATAATGTCTTATTCAATCCTTTATTTCAGTTGCTTATCGTTGTATCTTTTGTATCATTCAGTAATTATACCATAATATTTTCATTTCAATTATTAACATTACTTTTGACTGTACTGTTATCCTTAACCTTAATACTTTTACGTTCAGTCCACTATTTAATATTCAATCATATTTAGGTACAACATCAGTTATTGAATTATTTGCTAGAACAGTTATCGTTCCTTGGTTATGCCCTTTACTCTTTTCTATTAATACTAATCTTTTTACGCTTTATGTTTATGTTACTATTTTTCATTTAATCGTTTCTTTTACAGTACCATGATCAAAACTGTAATCAAAATACATTTACATTGTTTCTATTTAATTTCAATAAGCTATATTTATAATACTCTAAATTACCGATATGTCTTTCGATACACTTACTTATCTAAATACTCAATATTCCTATTAATAACTATTTCATAATTTATTTCAGTATTACAGTGATTACTGATACCATTATTGACAGCAACATCTGAATTATCCATTTTATTAATATTATCATCGTAACAATTAACATTATTTCCTCATTAGCTTTTAACATTTTACTTGACAGTCCTGAATTTCTTCAATTATAAGGTTTTATGACTCATTACTACCCTTCCAATAACTTTCCGTTTATCTAATAACATTATTACTTTCATGTACACTATAGACTAAAGACTTTAAATTCCATTTATTTTATTTCCACATAACTACCTCATAATTATGCTACTTGTTATTTATCTTACACTATCTTTTATTTATTTCTGATAATTCGTTTACCTTATATATATATTAACCTGTTTCATCTTTTTACTAGCATTATCATTACTCATTATTACAATTAGTATTATTTTGACTATTGCAATAATTATTATTAACATTAACAGTTATATACATGTACAATTACATTAATCTAATATTTGACATAAACTATAAAATCAACATTAATACTATCATTATAATTATTCCTATTATTAAATCATGAATTTCTTCATTTATTTTCAATAATACAGTTATCCTTCATAATACTTACCAATCACATTTTAATCCCTAAATTTACATTACTATCATCAATTGTAATTTAATCTCTAAATTTTTTACTAATTTACAGTATTACCTATCGTTCCCACTTATTTACAATAATGCCATTAATTTACTTATTATCGTCTTTATTTATTATCTATCATGTAATTGCCACTTAGTCCTTATAAAATTATTATTCTTTTACTATTTTACACTTAAGTCCTTTAAACATTACTAAAAATTACAATTTTGCCCTTGAACAATTATTTACTTCATTCAATTATTTACATGTAATAATCTTTATAATCTTTATTTAAACTCATTCATGCACTTAGTATAATTAACTACTCACATAACTAAATTCACATGCATGCTTCATGAATATAAATAATACATTTAATATCAATTATCCCAATATTTAATTCATTTAATTTTTATACATGCAAAAATATTTTTAATGTCAATTAAATCACTCATTTAAGGAAATAAACATATAAAGTGCACATAAAATTACATAATTTCATTTAGGTCCTCATATTGTATCATATTTATGTCTAGGTCCTTTAGTTATTATTAAATTATAATTTTACCCCTAACTTTTTTATATTTACAAATATGCCACCAAATTAATTTATCAATTTATTTATTTCATTAATTAACAAGCAATTTACCATTAAATCACTTAATTAAGGGCATTTACACATCTAACACGCATTAAAGTCCATATTCTCCGTTTTGTCCCTAAACATGGAAAAATTACAATTAGGTCCTTAAACTTTACCAAAATTACCAAAATACCACTAGTTCATTTTATTTTACCATTTTATATTATTTAACATGCAAATTATGATTTTACCCTCCAATTACCAATTTCATGCCAAATTACATTTTAGTCCTTATAAAGTGACCAATTTTCATATTTAATCATTTAATTACATTTTTACCCTTATTAACATACTTATGGTCATAATTACCATTATGCACTCAAACTTTTTCAAAAATTCCAATTATGTCCATATTTCACACAAATATCACTTTAATCACAATTTAAACATTTTAAGCTCATTTTTACCAAATTGCCCCATGTACAGTACTGGCAGACATCTATGACTAGGATAAACGAGACGCGAACCCCTAAAGGCTCGAATAACCTGAAGGACCCTGAAAGATCACTTCAGTCTTTAATACATACTAGAGGAATCTCGAGGGACTACCCCTGTCTTTAAATACTTTTCAAAACATTTTAACTTTTAAATACAGTGAGGTAGGACCGTTATTGGCCTACAGAAAAGTGAGACGTCATGCTCACACCCGCGGTCTTATGTCACTATGGCTAAACAACATATCCTGAACTAGACTTGACTACTAGAATGCTACAAAGGGCACCAATAATCCATCTTTCACATCTTTAAGTTACCATTCATGCATTTCATGGAATTTCATCATATTATTCCATTCTTTTTTCATACAATTCAATCATTATACATGTGATTATCATCCTCATACCATCACATGCCATAAACGATCATCATTTTATCATGGTACACTTGTATACATGGCCAACATACTTACTTTTCACCATTAATTCTTTTTATCAACTTTAACATTTATTTAGGCTATTCACATGTTGAATAACATAGCCATGCCATTATTTCACATTAAAACACATCAAAATCATACCTTTACATACATAACCCATTCGACCTCACATGCACATCATACATTATGCATCTTTTTTATGTTCTAACACATGTTATTAGCTAGTTCACATGCCAAATACCATGTATACACCATAAACATGCCATAAACATCATCATACATCATGAAAATTCGGCCTACATACTAATCTTTCACTCTCAATTCTTTTCATCAACTTTAACATTTATTTATGTCATTTACATGTTGAATAACATAGCTATGCCATTATTTTTCATTAAAACTCATTAAAATCATACCTTTACCACATATATACACCATATATCATGACATTTTCACATGCTCTAACACATACCATTAGATAGATCACATGCGAAATACCATGTATACATCATAAACATGCCCTAAACATCATCAACACAAATCAAAATCATGTGATATACCATTCGGCCTAAGTAGAGATTCATCATGCCAACTTTGTTTTCTCATTTTAAACATTCACATCATCATTTTTAACCTTCCTAAACATGTCTATATGGTTTTATTCAATTAAACATGCATATTTCACATACTTTATGTTTAAACATAACTAAAAATCATACTTTTAACATGGAAAAAGGAGGATATTGTATCCATTAACCTTATTTTCTTGTTCTCCACATCTTAAACATCCTTTTCTTGCCTTAGCTCCTTAAAGCACCATCACTTCCCTTATATTCCTTAAGTGGCCGAATAGAAAAATCAAAGAAACCGTCGTAAATTTACTTCATTTTTACAATATAATCACATAAACATCATCTACGTATCTTAAAATACCTATTGGAACCTTTAAACCAATTTAAAAATATCAACTTTACATACCTCAATTTGACACATAAACTTTTCCACTTATTTTCTCCCACTTATTCCACTTCAAATGAACTCTAATTACCACCATCATATTCTAGAGAGGCTAAAATTTGCTTAGGAGGCTTGGATTTGGAGAAAGATGAAGAGAGAATTGAAGAAAATGGAGGAAAAATTAAGATGAACAATTATGCCTTATGGAGGAGGAGGAGAGCTACTGGAATTCCAGGGATTTCTCTATAGAAATCTGATATTCCATCCTTTATACAGCCTCTCCTAATGGGCCAAATCAATTGGGCCAAACCAAAAGCCCATTTAGGTAATTTAAGCCCATTTTCCAACCAAAAATAATTTCTCCCACTTCCCAAGTTCAATTTCACTCAAAATTAATTTCATAATTCTTATAATATATAATTTATCCTACACATAAAATTTTAGCTCAATCGGAGACCGTTTATCGGTCCAATAATTTCTTACCAGTCCGATAACTCAATTTTCTGTCTCATTGTAAAATTTATTTTTCATTACCATTTAATTCCCCATAATATTTCAAGTAAGTCCACGCTTTCAGATTATTTTTCTGATGTCTATAACTCCATTTAGAGTCCAATCAAACTTTGGTCAAACTAGTCAAACTAAAGTCAACTGTCACACCGGTCCGGCTCACTGATTGAACCGGTTCAGTTCACCTTTCATCCTTAACTTCCATTTTACTCTTAATATCTCATTTGACCTTTGTTCCACCTTAATCAGGGTCCATCTCCGATCCGATTCAATTAAACCGGTCCGATTCACTCATTTTTCGGTGTCATTATAAAATTATTTTTTCACTATCAAACTGTTTTACACACTATTCTGAGTCCATTTATACCTTTAGATAACTTTTCAGAGGTCTTTTACTATCTTTAAAGTCTCGGTCAAATCTCGGTCAAACCTAGTTACTATTTGAATCGAACCAAAGGCTTTTCTTCAATTTAACTTTCGGGAATCTATTTGACCTCATTTTCACTCCAAATTATACCACCAGACTCCTTATAACTTGTACTTTCCAATAGACGTTTAACCTTTCTTCTCCTCTGTCTTTTAGGCCAATTATTAATATTTTCACCTGAAATTCACACTACATACTCTACAGATTTCGCTGATTACTACTGACCCGGTATTCAGGCCTTTACAGGGAATATTTAGAATTGTCACTAAATTTATGATGACATTGGGAAGTGGACGTAATGTGAATCATCCATGGCTTTATGGATGGTCTTGAGGTGTACTTTTTCAATTGTTAAGGAGTGTCGGAAAATCAATCCCAGTGCCAAAGAAGATTTTGTGAAATCTTCATTTCTAGACTAGTTGACATAAGTATCAATTTTTGAGTTAACGTTTATTTTTAATTAAAATAGGATTTAAGTTTTCCGTTGTTATTTGACGTAACGGTCTTATTTTTGGATTATTTGATTTTATTTATTGGTTGGATAAATGTATTTACTTATTTTGATGCATTGAACTTTATAATAAATGTGTTTATTTTAATTATTAATTGCTTTGCAATATTTTATGAGTAAAATGATTGCGTGTTTATTAAGTAGAGAGTTAATGAACTAATAAAAATTTCCCTCATAAGTTTGAGAACTTAATAATTCAATAATTCAAATTTACTATGCATGATATTTTAACCTGTAAAGTTGGACAATAGGACTTAGAGGTATTATAATGCCCCAATTTGCACCCTAGCCGTTTTGGACAGGTTTGGGGAATTTATATATTTATGTTTGGGGTAAATGAGCATAATTGTGATTATGAGTTAAGACATAATTGGAATTAATCTAATAGAAGAGGTTAATGTAGTAATCTCACATGTGAGGACCTAATTACATAAATATATGGGTTTAATTGCATCAATTGAGTAGTTGTATGTGTCTATAAATAAATATGTTTAATTAATAGCCAAATGCATGAAATTAAGTAAGAAGAAGGATTAATATGGTAAATGGACAAGGGGAACCAATCATGCATAGACATCTATCCATTCTAGAATTTAGAAGAGACTTCATGGCTTTATAAGCCATAAAGGTCAGCTGCTAAGAGGAAGAAGATAGCTAGCTGACCTTTCTCCTCCAAGGCAACCCTTTTCCATCTTTTTGACACCCAAAATCTGATTAGAAGTGGTTTCAAGTGGAATTAAAGCTAGAGATTTAATTTAAAAGTGGTTTTGAAGCATTAAAGGTAAGAACAAGTCGCTATTCATCATCTTCTTCCTCTTTGCTTTTTAGAGTGCAAGTTGTGATATGTATGATTATTATGAAAGTTGATATGGTTTTTCTATTTGAACTTGAATAAGAAGCAGCTATAGGAGAAAGAACAGGAAATGAGGTGAAGGACTAGAAAAAGAAACGTTTTTGAGGTTTGGGAACTTTTTATTCCTTTGTATTCAATTTATCTATAATTGAGTAATTGAGGTGTTTATGTGCCTGGAAATATTGCTAAAACGGTATGGGAGTTATTTGAGTGTAGAATAATGATTGTGGAAGTGGTTGTATGTGAAAAGAATGAGTTTAGATTTTTTTTTTTTATGTTAGAAATTATAAAACAGGGCATTAACGTGTTTTCCAAAAAAGCACAGCCGTGTTATGTAAAACACAGTTATGTTTCAGAAATGTACAACTGTGTTATGGAAAAACACAGTTGTGTTTCAATGTAACGGTGTATTTTTGTTGAGTTACATGGCGGTCAGATAACCCTTACCGTCGTGTGATAGTGTCAGACCCGAATCATTTGAGTTGTCCGGCAGCCCACACGGTGATTAGGACCTTCTGGCCTAATGTGGAAGCTTTACATGGTGGGCAAGAGTACCTTTACTACCGTGTAAATGCATTCTATCTAGAAACTTGTGATTTTGGATATACCACACGACGGCCAGAACTTTTTGCCCCCCGTGTGGTGTCCTTTACATGGCGGTCATGATTTTTCTTACCACCGTGTAAATGCATTCTGTTTTGACAATGTCTAATTTCCAATATTCCACACGACGTGTAGGTTTTCATGACCACCGTGTGACCCTTATTTTTCAGAAATTATTTGTGAATTTTTGCTATCAAATGGCTTCTAAATGACACCAAACTTTATGTAATGTTATTTATCATTAATAAATGATATTCACTGTATTTCTATACGATTTTGTGAACTACTCATATGAGGTATATGTGTACTATGCAAATTTTCACTTAATGGCATGGTATTATAAATGCATTAAATGATTGAAATTCGGATTCCTTCTCTCTTGCTTGCTTTAAACCGAGTAGTGGATAGATAAGCATGCCTATAGGGACTCTGATTGCTGCAGCCCCCATTTGTCCTGTACACCCCATTTGGGTCATCACTTATTTTAAAATAAATAAATAATATAAGAAAAATGTATTGTACCCTTGGATACCCCCCGTTTATACCTTCGAGTACCCTCGTTCAGTACTTTTTCTGTTATCCACTCTCATAGGTTAAGGTAGGCAATTGTATAATATTATTATGTACTCCTTACACTGAACTGAAATATACTCGTAATGGATATATGGTTACTCTCTATTCCATTTACTTTGAGGTTATAATTATGCATTATGTATCTATTAATGATCTATATTTATGCATTCATTATGTGTGCCTAGTGTTGATGACAGCTGTGAGTAGTTGTCCATCTCATGCATTCCCCACTAAGCTTTATGCTTATCATGGCTGTTCCATCCGTGCAGGTACTGAAGATCAAATAAGCGCCAGGGACATCCTGCATTAGCTAAGGCCAACACATCTATATAAGAACCCATATGTAGGGTTTACTTTTGTTATAAGTTTTGTATTTAATGTCTTTTTAGTTTGTAATTATATATATTAACACTGTAATCAGACATGTATATTAGTGGAATGTCTTTGAGTAATGCAATGAGATATGGATTTTGTTACAATTTCTTATATAGCCTAATAAATGATGAAATTTTATATTTCTGACTGTTAGACATGTATTCTGCTTGTGCACTCTCTTGTGCTTGAAGCGCAAGAGGCTCTTGAACCCTTAAGTTTTGTTATGCCTGAATTGAGGATGGCACTACAGCCCAACATAGGTGGGACTGAGATGCTTATGTGGCATGGAGAAAGAAGAATTCTACTGCTCGTATCATCTTGGTAAATGCAATGGTTGATGACCTCACTAAGCAGTTTCACAAGTATCAAAATGCAATGGATTTGTGGATTGCTTTGTGGGAGAAGTTCGGAGGTAAATTTGATACTTATCAAAAGAAGTCTAATCATACAATGTGAAAACAGCTAAGAGAGATAGAAAGTATAATAAGTGAACTTAGTGAGTATGGTCATAAGTTAACTGATGAGCAACAGATCCAAGCTATTATCCGTTCCTTACCTAAGAGTTGGAAGCATATTAAGATTTAACTACCTCATATGGACAAGCATTAAAACATTTGAGGATGCCACTTGTCATTTGGAGCTTGAAGGGGACCATTTGGCAGTGATAAAGGTCAATGCTGTAGTGCATATGGCACAGTCCCATTTTGATAGAATGAGTTCTAACCAGAAAAAGAAAAGAAGCTTCAGATGTAGGGATAAGGAAAAGGCTCAAGAGCCTAAAAAGAAAAAGGTAAAATAGAATCACGAAAGGTCTAAAGGAAAAAGGAAGGTAAATGTTTCAAGATTGAAATGTTTCAATTGCCAACAGAAAGGGCATTATGCAAGAGAATGCACTATGCCTAAAAAAGGTACACTATACTGACTCAAGAGTGAGTGAAATTAATGTATCTAGTTCTGTACTTTTTAACTGAATTTCATCTTTTATGGGTGATAGATTCAGGAGCAACAGTAACAATGGATCGAGATGCCTTTGTTAGGAATTCAGTTTATGTTATTACTTTATTAATTGAAACTCAGTTGTGATTTACATTTTAAGGATAATAGAGTACACTTATGCTTAAATGATATTTATTATGGTCCTGGTTATGTGCTGAATGATTTTATAGTTATGGCTATGGACCATGACTATTTGGATATAACTAATTTTTCCTTTAATTTCTTCTTCTTCACATAGTTATGATAATCATGTGAAATTATGGCATGTTAGATTAAACCACATAGGGCAAGATCGAATAAGTCGGTCAGCTAAAGCAAGTTTGCTAGCTGATTTAAATGAGGTTGAATTACCTATCTAAGCATTGCCCAAAAGGAAAACTAGTTAGAAAATCGTTCGAAAAAGGAACCAGAGCCAAAATTCCATTCCAATTAGGGCATTCTGACGTATGTGGTCTAATGAATGCAAGGGCAAGGCATGGGGCTTACTACTTCATCACATTTATAGATGACTATACTAGGTATGGTCATGTGTATTTGATCTCTCACAAATCAAAAGCATTTAGGTGCTTTAAGACTTATATGAATTTAGTTGAGAATCAATTAGAGAAGAGGATTAAAACTTTAAGAATTGATTGAGGTCGAGAATATCTTTTAGATGAATTTAAAGCTTTATGTGATGAAAAAGGGATTGAACATTAGTTGTCCATGCTAAGAACTCCACAACAAAATGATGTTGTGTAAAGAAGAAATAAGACTCTCCTTGATATGGTTAGATCTATGATGGCAGAGGCA
The DNA here is from genome assembly GCA_947683425.1 of Excoecaria cochinchinensis. Taxonomy (NCBI): domain Eukaryota; kingdom Viridiplantae; phylum Streptophyta; class Magnoliopsida; order Malpighiales; family Euphorbiaceae; genus Excoecaria; species Excoecaria cochinchinensis. Next base: position 8,987,089 of record CANTUQ010000208.1, on the reverse strand, counting down.
AATTTGCCAATCTCCTATTAGGAGCTCTATTGACTACCACACATGTTCTAAACCGTGTTCCCTCTAAATCTCTCACATCTAAACTTTATGAGTTGTGGACTGGTTGACAACCTGACCTAAGCCATTTATAACTTGGGGTTGTGCTGCTTACATCTATAATACCTCAAGTAAATTTGGTAAATTAGGACCAAGAGGTAAAAAGAGTATCTTTATAAGATGTTCTGAAGTATTAAAAGGATACATTTTCATGGGTGAGCAAGAGAATGGTACAGTGACAGAATTCAAATCACAAAACGTAATTTTAGAGAATGAATTTTCAAAGTTGGGCAAAGTGAATTAAGATTTCACTTTCTATGAAATTCAGGAAGAAGAACCATCAGGATCGCTCCATCTGAGTGGGAGGAAATTAGAGGAAGAGGGTTAAGACCTTCCTCCTTCATATGATCCGGATGTTCGAGACCCTTGTAGCACCCCAACACCCCTCGAGAGGAATATTGAGATGCTATGACGCGACCTCAGCAAGTGTACTGAATCGACAAGTAATATAATGGAGTAAAATTAAGACTCCGAGTTATCGTACCCAAGGGACTGAACGCGCAAGTGATGAAAATCAAATGTATGCTAAAGAATTCATAATTGTTTGAATTTATTGAATTAACTACTGATTAAAAACAAAGAATTTAAATAACCGAAAATAAGTAACATAAACAATCAATTAAATTGATGGCAATAGTTGCAATAAACTAAATGACTGAAAAATTAACAATATAAGAATTCAAAAATAGACAAACGTTGCTCAGGTTCACTCATCCACCCCATACCCAGATATGAATAAAATTAATCCAAGAATTATTTATGAAAGAATTCGGGATAACCCTCTTAACCCAGGCTTCCCAAACGGAGTCAGCCACTCTAATGATATGAATCCCAAACCGGAGTCAGCCACATCATCAGCCTATGCACGGGTCTAAAATCCTAAGTTCAGTTTATTTTCCCAATACGGAGTCAAATAACCCAAAACTTAATTATCTCACTCACCATTCTAGTCTTAAATCACAAATTCCTGCACTTTTAGATTCCCAATCGGAGTCGTCCAAAAGACACAGCAAGAATGATAAAAACTAAATATAGATAACCATGGTATTCAATCTATACAACTCAATAACCAACAAAAATAATGAAATAAATCATTCATCAAAACTGGAAATTAACTTGATAAAATCAATTCCATGAATCAATAATAAATACCAGTGAAATAAACCACTCAATCATATTTAAATTCAACGATGTTCAGAATTCACATCATGGGTAGGGGATTTAGAGATCCCCCAAACAACTAAAAGAACTACTCACAACCCATCACAAAATCAAAAGGAAAGAGGAAAGAATAAACCCAGAAATTCATTGAGGTGTAGATCCCGTTGAACCCTTAGTTTCTCAATCTCCTTCTTCAAATCTTCAATGGAGAAAATCTGGAAATTCTCTGAATGTAAAAAACCCCTCTTGAAACTAAAATTAGGTATTTCTAATGTAAAAACTCTTGAATTTGCAAATCCAATCTCAAGATAAAAATCCGAAATCTTTATTAGGAATAACTGAAAAACTATCACAAAAGTCTATCTCTAAAACCCTAACTTGAAAATAGATTCAAAAACTAGCAGCCGCCCCTCAAAATCAGAAACTTCTCTTTTTAAATCGCGAGGGGTCACGGTGGTAACCAGATTGGTTGCCACCGTGAGGTGTTGAGGAGATAAATCTGGATTGCTTGGGGATCGGGGGTCACGGTGGTAACCAATATAGGTTGCCACCGTGACCTTCTCAACTTTTTGCTTCTGTCCAGGAATTTCCTATGTCACGGTGGCAACCACATTACCTTGCCACCGTGAGGTAACTTCTCACTTGATTCTGTCTTGTTGCGAACTATGTCACGGCGGTGATGATATTTGGTTACCACCGTGACCCCCCAATTGGTACACATGTCACGGTGGTGAGTACTTTAGTTACCACCGTGACCTATATATGTTTCTCCTGCATTCTGTTTTAACTCCTTTGCATGTCACGGTGGTGACCAAATTCTTCACCACCGTGAGGTACCTAAAAATTCTGCACACACACAAATTAAACTTAATAAAAAACTAACAAAAATTACATAAAAACTCTAATTTCATTAACATTGACACAATTAATCTAAAATGAGCATATCACGATAATAAACACTACTAAACACCATAAATCATACGAAAACACTACCAAATCTAAATACTAAATTGAAGTTATCAAATACCCCACACTTAGACTTTGCTCGTCCTCGAGTACATGAATTATCCACATTCCTGAAAATTCAACAATTCTTCCCACACTTCCACTATTTCAACATAGATACCCTTATTCAACTTCCAATGATATTCCAGCCCAATCTTAGAGTGGCCAATTCTTAGAAAAGGGTAGGCAAAGGCATTTAGGCTAAATGGTAAAATAATAGTGTAACAAGAAAATTTCGTAGTACGCTTTTAGCATACTAAATCAGCTCAACGGGGCTAGCAATGGAAATAACATAAACAGGTAGGTCTAAAGCTATTTAAAATTGGTTATCAAAGAAATAAATTGCCTTAATCACGTCCTAAACTTGTTTAAGTTGTTATCATGTTTCGAAGGGTGATGAGGAAGGTTCTAATTATCCTACCATTCCTTCACTCAAAAACTCTTACGCACTGAATTTTTTTCAAATTTTTGCAAACAAGCCTATAGTGCATAAAAGATTGGAAATCACAAGATATATGACCGATCGAGATTCAATTTTCTTCTAAAATTTCCAACTACTCGTTTGCTAAGATGATATTTAAGAAATTCCATTCACAGCTTAAAGTTCAAAACATTCACATCAGGAATAACTAGAGGCAAGCTAAACTAAGATAGGAAAAATTCTCACAACCACAATTAAGTATTCAAATCACCTGAACTCAATCAAATATGCAAATATAATTAAGATAAAACATCAAACATGCAAAAACATGAAGAAAATGAAATAATTATTTACATATTAAGCTGTTGGAGTTAGTCGTCCTACCCCCCACTTAATACCTTGCTGTCCCCAGCAAGTTAAAAATAATTACAAAACACAGTTAATATGCAAATACAAAGAAAAATAAACAAAAAGATAATAGGTCTCCCTGGTCATATCTCTGGAGGTGGCGGTGGCGGTGGGAAATGGGCGTCAGCCCGTGCAGACCAGGCAGAAAATCCCTGTATCAGCTGGTCCATCTGGGACTGCATGTCTGCCTGAGACGCTGAGATGGTGCCCACAGATGTGGCAAGGGTATCCACTGACGCAGCGATGATGTCCATGCGAGCCATCAGAGCGTCATACTGTTGTGAAGATAAATGCGCAGGCTCTGGTGCTGGAGGTGCCTCCGGATCGTCCTCGTGCTCATAGGGCAAGCCTCCTAGACCCCGCTGGATTCCCTGAAGATACTCGGCGCAGGTAGTCAATCTGTATCCATGTCGAGTCGTCGCGTCGTCCACTACGACTTTCATGTTCTTCAACAGCTTCTTGTTAATAGTCGCAGTGGAAGAGAGTGGCTTAGGTTTCCTCAAGGGGTGATGCACAGCCTTAGAAATTACTGTGACCAACCCACCCAAAGCAATCTTCTTCACCTTCTTGGGGTGCCATTGCATCTCTTCCAACTTATGCCACAGATGGGGTGCCCCATTAATTTGCACACCCCGCACCATACAAGCGAGAAATAATGCTTCCGGTAAATTAACCTGACCTGGTGAGTCCACATGACTCGGGAAAGATAGTGAGAAAAATCGATGCAGGATCCGCATGGCATGAGTATCAAGATAGTGGGCCTTTGTCCGGCCCGATACATATTGCGTGGCTGTCACAGAATCTCTAATGATTGCCCAGGCAGCATCCTTATCATAATCCGCAAAACAGTCTGGGGCGAGGGCAGGAAAACCTAGCATTTCTGAAAAGTCGACAAAAGTGCGCTCATACAAAAGTCGACAAAACCTAGCACAGTTGACACGATATCCCTTGTCAACCCCGGATAGACTTTCTCGTTAATTGCAAACAGCCGCTCCCAACCAATATTAGAGATTAGCCGCTGTACTTCATCTTTAATTCCCAGCTTTTCCAACAGATCCAAATCCAAATAGCTCGTTGGAATGTACGAGCATTTGGTAAACAGAGCGTATACAGGTTTTTGACTGACAGGAACCCAGGAAGGGACATGTGAAATATCAACCGTAGGCTGGCTGGACGTTTGTCCTGATGAACTAGAGGCAAGAGCCGAACTTTTGCGCTTAGGAGCCACTGCACAACAAGGAAAAACGAAATTCAATAGCATGCTATGGGCATTAACAGTAATGGATTTAAAATAAAGCATAATGTTAAACTCCTACTAAGTTGTTAAACAATCTCTCAATTCCAAAATGAACAACATAACAGATGCCAGAATGCAAGAAGAATGAAAATGACATATGTACACTGTGGCAAAGGTGATGAGCAAATGCTTTATGAACCAAAGAATCACTTGTAGCAAAATGCAATCAATGGTTAAGAGAAATTGAGCTATTGTCAAAAGGCAAAATGGATAAATGAGAACAACAAACTCATGTGAACGTTATTCCGAAAGGATCTTGGCATTTCAGATTGGCAGGAATTGGAAAAAAAATAAGAAAATCATTCATTCAGACATTTAGTCGAACACCTGGTATGCAGATAAGTTACTGATTAAATTGAAGCTCAAAGATTATACTAACAACCCACAATGTCAACAATCAGGCATTACAATACAGAGTAAACAATAAAAAACCAGCAATTTCCATTATGAACCAAGAATTTGAAGAAAGATTTCAATTTAAATCCTATACACAAGCTTGCCCTAACATCCCAATTCAACTCGTTCATGGATTTAACATCAAAGATTGAAATTGAGGTTGAAGATAAGAATTGAGAATACCCCCAACATGAATTCAAAGCTTAAAGAGAAGTAAATCCTCAGTGGGAAGAAATAAAAAGACTTCTTACCTACCGCTATTGTAAAGACAAGAACAGGGAAAAGAACAATCACGAAAAGAAAATAAATGCAAAAATAGAAAGAAAAAGAAAGATTCGAATTACTTACTTGTTGTAGGTTGGCAGAACTCGAAGCCTAAAAGAAAGATTTGGAGGTCGAAATAGCAGATGAAGGGAAATTTTGAAATTTTTGAGAGTGCGATGTGCGGGTGAGTGAGAAACAAAACATGTAAAACTGGAATTTTAAAACAGATGTGCGCGTGGGTCACGGTGGTAACCAAATAGGTTGCCACCGTGAGGTACCTTAAACTTGTATTCCAGAATTGAAATGCCCCTTGGTCACGGTGACAACCAATTTCGTTGTCACCGTGACATATAAAAATTGCAAAACAGAATGGAAGTGTCCACATGTCACGGTGGTAACCAGATTTCATTGCCACCGTGACATGTGCAAACTCAAAACAGAATGGGACATACCTACATGTCATGGTGGTAACCAAATACCATTGCCACCGTGACATGTGCAAACTCAAAACAGAATGGGACTTACCTTTTGGTCACGGTGGTGACAAAATACCATTGCCACCGTGACATACGAAAAATTCCAATCCAGAATGGCTTCCTCATTTGGTCACGGTGGTAATGAGATTCCATTACCACCGTGACATATGTACATCCCAATTCCAGAATTCATTCTCCCTTGGTCACGGTGGTGACCAAATACCATTGCCACCGTGACCACCTGCAAACATGCAAACACATGTCATTAACCACTCAAAACTTCAGATATTAAAACTTTGAACAGTCTCCCTTTAAAGACATAATTTTCTTATGACGACAAACCAGCCAATCTCAACAAAAATAAACAGGATTAACTACCGAAATAGAAGAACTATAAAAACAAAAAATCATAAAAGGAAAAGAAGTTATGCATTTAACAAGTCCGCAGCTGGACTTATAAAACCGTTAAGGATCTGCAAGGTGGACGATCGCCAAAGCCTCATCATATTTTGATTCAAAATAAGGCTTCACATGGTGTCCATTGACCTTGAACTCATTTTCACCATTCAGGTGCTTCAATGTGATCACTCCAAACTGATCAGCTTTCACAACCTTATATGGCCCCTTCCACCGAGATTTTAACTTTCCAGGAAACAAACGCAACCTGCTATCATATAAAAGTACTTTCATACCTGGAGTGAATTCTTTTGGGACTAATCTCTTGTCATGCCATTTCTTCGTGTTTGCTTTATACTTCTCTGCTTGTTGGTACGACCAATAACGTATCTCTTCCAATTCGTTCATCTGGAGAAGTCTCTTCTCACCTGCACTCTTAATATCAAAATTTAAAAACTTGGTTGCCCAATAAGCCTTATGTTCTAATTCGACAGCGAGATGACAGGATTTACCAAAAACAAGCCTAAATGGGGATAATCCTATAGATGTTTTGAAAGCAGTTCGGTAAGCCCACAAAGCTTCATCCAACCTTAAACACCAATCCTTTCTAGATGAATTCACAGTTTTTTCTAGGATGGCCTTAAGTTCCCGTTTGGACACTTCAACCTGCCCATTAGCTTGAGCATGATAAGGGGTGGTTACCTTATGCCTAACTCCAAATTTTTGCAATAAAGCCTTAAATTGGTGGTTAACAAAATGTTTACCACCATCACTAATAATTGCTCTAGGGGCTCCAAATCGGGTGAATATATTCTTTCTCAAAAATTCCAGAACAACCTTGGCATCACAAGTTCTAGTGGCTATTGCTTCTACCCATTTACTCACATAGTCCACTGCTACCAAAATATACTCATACCCATAAGAAACCGGAAAAGGTCCCATAAAGTCTATCCCCCACAAATCAAACAATTCTACCTCTAGCAAGTTGGTTAAAGGCATCTCATCCCTCTTAGAAATGTTACCTACTCTCTGACACCTATCACAGGTTTTCACAAAGACTTGCACATCTTTAAACATAGTAAGCCAATAAAAACCAGAGGATAAAATTTTCGATACCGTTCGATTTGGTGCATGGTGCCCACCAGCTTCCCCACTATGACATGCCTTGACGATCGCTCCCTTCTCTTCATCCGAGATACATCTCCTCAGCACTTGATCAGTACATAGACAGAACAAATAGGGGTCATCCCAAATGTAGTATTTGGCATCAGCTTTCAGTTTCTTCTTTTGCTGCCAAGTAAAATCTTTAGGCATAAAACCTCCTGCAAGAAAATTTGCTATGTTAGCAAACCAAGGAACAGAAGTGTCACAAGAAAATACAGCACAAATATGCTCATCTGGAAATAAATCTAAAATTTCCCCTTTTTCAATACGATCATTTTCCAATCTGGACAGATGATCTGCCACAAAATTCTCAGCGCCCTTCTTATCCTTAATTTGCAAATCGAATTCCTGCAATAAAAGCACCCATCGAATCAGCCTCGATTTTGATTCCTTCTTTGCGAATAAATGCCTCAAGGCTGCATGATCCGACCACACCACCACTTTTGCACCTAGCAAATACGGCCTGAACTTTTCAAACGCATACACTATCGCCAGAAGTTCTTTCTCTGTGGTGGTGTAATTTACCTGTGCTCCTGTCAAAGTGTGACTAGCATAATATATTGCATAAAAAATCTTATCTCTTCGTTGTCCAAGCACTGCCCCTATTGCAAAGTCACTAGCATCACACATTAGTTCGAACGGTAAATTCCAATCCGGAGATATAATCACCGGAGCTGAAATAAGTCGTTTCTTTAAAGTTTCAAAAGCTAACATACGTGCACTGTCAAAAACAAAAGGAGCATCTTTCATAAGTAAATTAGACAAGGGTTTTGCAATTTTTGAAAAATCTTTAATAAAACGCCTGTAAAACCCCGCATGTCCTAAAAAACTCCTTATGCCCTTAACATTTGTCGGAGGTGGTAATTTTTCAATTACTTCAACTTTGGCCTTATCTACCTCTATCCCATTCTCTGAAATTTTATGTCCTAACACTATGCCCTCTTTCACCATAAAATGGCATTTTTTCCAATTCAATACCAGGTTAGTCTTTTCACACCTCCCTAGTACTAGATCAAGATGCTGTAAACAGCTCTCAAAATCAGCCCCATATATGGTGAAATCATCCATGAATACTTCCATAAATTTTTCTATAAAATCATGGAAAATGGCCATCATACACCGCTGAAACGTAGCCGGTGCATTACGTAACCCAAAAGGCATTCTCCTATATGCAAATGTGCCATATGGGCAGGTAAAGGTCATTTTCTCCTGATCCTCAGGGTCTATTGGAATCTGCATATATCCCGAATACCCATCTAAAAAACAGTAAAACCTATTACCCGCTAACCTCTCTAACATTTGGTCAATAAAAGGCAAAGGGAAATGGTCCTTCCTAGTGGCATTATTTAACCGCCTGAAATCAATGCAGACTCTCCAACCCGTAACTGTACGAGTTGGAATTAACTCATCTAGTTCATTCTTTACCACTGTCATTCCCTCCTTTTTAGGCACACATTGCACAGGGCTTATCCACTTACTGTCAGAGATAGGGTAGATAATACCTGAGTCTAGGAGTTTAAGTACCTCCTTCTTTACTACCTCTTGCATGACTGGATTGAGTCGCCGTTGAGGCTGAGCTACCGGCTTGCACTCCTCCTCCATTGGGATCCTATGTGTACAGTAGCTTGGGTCAATCCCCTTCAAATCTGAGGTCTTCCAGCCAATGGCTCCCTTGTGCTTTTTCAGCACCTCTAGCAGCATCGTCTCTTCTGCACATGACAACAAAGAAGAAATGATTACTGGTTTACTCTCATTTTCTAAAAACACATATTTCAAGTGAGAGGGAAGAGGTTTAAGTTCAAAATTTGAATCCCCCTCTTTAGGATCAATTTTCTCCTTGTTGTCTTCTATCTCCACACTTGCTATATCTTGTCCCCTCATTTCTTCTTCATATTCTTCTCCCTCCACTGAATGTAACAGACACTTATTTTCTGAATCAACTCCCAATTCTTTTTCTTGTACTTCCTCCACACAATCATCTATTACATCCATAAAATATATAGACTCTTTCACATCACCAGATGGGTATTTTTGAGCCTTATTCATATCTACCACCAACTCCTCACCATTAAACCTTAGGATAACCGTTTGACCATTAACATCGATCAACGCCTTGGCGGTATTTAAAAATGGCCTCCCCACAATTAATGGCACCTTGTGGTCTTCTTCCATCTCCATTACCACAAAGTCCACTGGAAAAATAAATTTCCCCACTTTCACTAGCAGATCCTCAATCACTCCCTTTGGTCTCCTCACGAACCTGTCTGCTAGTTGGAGTCGCATTCCTGTCTCCCTAAGCTCTCCAAGATTCAGCTTCCTGCATATAGAATAAGGCATTAAGTTTATGCTTGCACCCAGATCACATAAAGCATTACCGTAAAAATCTTCACCAATAGCACAAGGAAGAGTAAAGCTACCTGGATCTTCCAGTTTCTCAGGAATCTTGTTCATAATAATAGCACTGCAATTTTCTGTTAGCTGTACAGTTTTATGCCCTTCTAATTTCTTTTTATTAGAACAGAGTTCTTTCATGAATTTAGCATAGTTCGGCATATGAGCTAAAGCTTCAGCAAATGGTAAATTTATGTGTAGTTTCTTAAACATCTCTAGAAACCTAGCTTTTTGCTCATTTTTCTTTTCCTGTCTAGCAATAGCAGGAAATGGAAGTTTATTAATATCAAGATCCTTTATCTTAGGATTCACTATACTCTTTCCCTTGTCACTTTTAGGAGCATTTTCATTAACTTCTAACTTAGAGTTAGAGTTACTTACCGTCCGTGTCGGCTCCTCCTTTTCTGATAAAAGATTTTTACCTTGATCCTCTCTCGGTTCCACTTCCTTACCACTCCTCAGTGTAATTGCCTTAGCCTCCTCTTTTGGATTCCGGTCTACATTTGAAGGAAATGTTCCTGGTTGCCTCTGGGACATAGAATTTGCAAGCTGTCCCACTTGAGTCTCCAAATTTCTTATGGAGGCATCCTGGTTCCAGTTCCACTGCTCTTGAGACTTCCATCTAGACTCTTGATTTACCATGAATTGCTGTTGGTTATTCATAAACTGCTGTTGACTGTTAATGAATGTAGCCAACATGTCTTCCAGATTTGGCTTTCTCTCTTGAACGGGTGGCCTGGGTTGATAACCCGGTGGGTGATACTGCTGCCCTTGGTTTTGAGGAGGTGGATATGGTGGTTGATATGGCTGCCCGTGGTTTTGATGGATGTTTTGGTTGAAGGGAGCTCTTACTTGCGGATTAGAGGATGAAGCATTTGGATTTCCATCTTTCCAGGAGAAATTTGGATGATTTCTCCATCCCGGGTTATACGTGTTACTGTAAGGGTCATTCCTTCTGAAATCTCCCACAGTATTGACATCACCTATTGCTCCTTCACTTTCTTGCCCACCTTGCCCCTATTCATACCATCCACTCTCTTGGCCCACAGCAGCTACATTTTGCACTTTCAAACTACTCATCTCCTTCCTCATAGACTCCATTTGTGCCTTCAGCATCGATACCTCATCCACAGCATGTATCCCCCGTCTTCTCGGAACTGTCCTAGGATTAGACCATTGAGCATCATTAGCTGCCATTTCATCCAATAATTGAAAAGCTTCCTCTGGTAACCTATTTATAAATGACCCTCCTGATGAAGCATCTAATAAGGATCTTGTCTGTGGTGTAACCCCAGAATAAAAGGTGGTCATCAAATGGTAAATTGCTATCTCATGGTGTGGACAGCTTCTCAATAATCTTCTAAACCTTTCCCATGCTTCATGAAAGGGCTCCTCACTCATCTGACTAAAGCCTAATATACTATTTCTGATGTTCGCAGTCTTTGTGGGAGGGAAGAATCTCATCAAAAATTTTTCTTGCAACTGATCCCATGATCTAATTGACTGTCTAGGTAGCATTTGCAACCATTCACGAGCTTTTCCAATCAATGTAAAAGGGAACAACTTTAATCTTACCGCGTCAGATGACACTCCTGGAATTTGAACCGTATCACTGACCTCTAAGAAAATGTCCAAATGTTGTGCAGGATCTTTGACATCTGAACCCGAAAACTGATTTCGCTGTACCATACCGATGGTGGCTGGTTTAAGTTCAAATTGCACTCCCCTTGGCAGCACAATTGTCCTATTATCTTCATTCCATCTTGGTACTGCATAGTCTCTTATTGTCCTCTGTCTCGGGACCTCTTCTCTATAATTTCCCAGATTTTCATTTTGTGCCCTCGGCACTTGTTCATTCTCGGGAGGAACTTCACCAATAGGAAGAGGATTTTCTTCCATATTATTATTTCTGTTGGCTCTTATTCGTTGGTGTAAAGTCCTCTCGATTTCAGGATCGTAAGGTGCGATTTGTTCCTATCTGAATCTGCTCATGCACCTTCAACAACCACCTGAAAAGAATAAAAAAATAAATAAAAATAAGATAAAATAAAATAAAAAAATAATAACACACACAAGTAATAATCAAAACTTAAACAAACGCCAATCCCCGGCAACGGCGCCAAAAACTTGACGCGACCTCAGCAAGTGTACTGAATCGACAAGTAATATAATGGAATAAAATTAAGACTCCGAGTTATCGTACCCAAGGGACTGAACGCGCAAGTGATGAAAATCAAATGTATGCTAAAGAATTCATAATTGTTTGAATTTATTGAATTAACTACTGATTAAAAATAAAGAATTTAAATAACCGAAAATAAGTAACAGAAACAATCAATTAAATTGACGGCAATAATTGCAATAAACTAAATGACTGAAAAATTAACAATATAAGAATTCAAAAATAGACAAACGTTGCTCAGGTTCACTCATCCACCCCATACCCAGATATGAATAAAATTAATCCAAGAATTATTTATGAAAGAATTCGGGATAACCCTCTTAACCCAGGCTTCCCAAACGGAGTCAGCCACTCTAATGATATGAATCCCAAACCGGAGTCAGCCACATCATCAGCCTATGCACGGGTCTAAAATCCTAAGTTCAGTTTATTTTCCCAATACGGAGTCAAATAACCCAAAACTTAATTATCTCACTCACCATTCTAGTCTTAAATCACAAATTCCTGCACTTTTAGATTCCCAATTGGAGTCGTCCAAAAGACACAGCAAGAATGATAAAAACTAAATATAGATAACCATGGTATTCAATCTATACAACTCAATAACCAACAAAAATAATGAAATAAATCATTCATCAAAACTGGAAATTAACTTGATGAAATCAATTCCATGAATCAATAATAAATACCAGTGAAATAAACCACTCAATCATATTTAAATTCAACGATGTTCAGAATTCACATTATGGGTAGGGGATTTAGAGATCCCCCAAACAACTAAAAGAACTACTCACAACCCATCACAAAATCAAAAGGAAAGAGGAAAGAATAAACCCAGAAATTCAATGAGGTGTAGATCCCGTTGAACCCTTAGTTTCTCAATCTCCTTCTTCAAATCTTCAATGGAGAAAATCTGGAAATTCTCTGAATGTAAAAAACCCCTCTTGAAACTAAAATTAGGTATTTCTAATGTAAAAACTCTTGAATTTGCAAATCCAATCTCAAGATAAAAATCCGAAATCTTTATTAGGAATAACTGAAAAACTATCACAAAAGTCTATCTCTAAAACCCTAACTTGAAAATAGATTCAAAAACTAGCAGCCGCCCCTCAAAATCAGAAACTTCTCTTTTTAAATCGCGAGGGGTCACGGTGGTAACCAGATTGGTTGCCACCGTGAGGTGTTGAGGAGATAAATCTGGATTGCTTGGGGATCGGGGGTCACGGTGGTAACCAAGATAGGTTGCCACCGTGACCTTCTCAACTTTTTGCTTCTGTCCAAGAATTTCCTATGTCACAGTGGCAACCACATTACCTTGCCACCGTGAGGTAACTTCTCACTTGATTCTGTCTTGTTGCGAACTATGTCATGGTGGTGATGATATTTGGTTACCACCGTGACCCATAACAAGTCTGCATTCTGCCCAATTGGTACACATGTCACGGTGGTGAGTACTTTAGTTACCACCGTGACCTATGTTTCTCCTGCATTCTATTTTAACTCCCTTGCATGTCACGGTGGTGACCAAATTCTTCACCACCGTGAGGTACCTAAAAATTCTGCACACACACAAATTAAACTTAATCAAAAACTAACAAAAATTACATAAAAACTCTAATTTCATGAACATTGACACAATTAATCTAAAATGAGCATATCACGATAATAAACACTACTAAACACCATAAATCATACGAAAACACTACCAAATCTAAATACTAAATTGAAGTTATCATGCTACATGCACAAATACTACGCATACGGAAGAACACTCATGCATAAATGGAAGCAGAAGCAATACAAACATGCAGAAATAATCAATAAGCAGAAGCATCAATTAAGTGAAACCTGCTTGCATTAATGACCACTTAAAAAACAATATTCATATTACAAAAATAATATAACCATTCTTACATTACATGATCAAAATATACATATGCTAATACAAAGCATCTCCTTAGTAAAAACACTATACAAAAAGGAATCTTAACCAAAATGAAAGCTTCACTCCAATCCTAGTGGCTAGCAGATGGATGACTCAATGAAACCGAACCTGCATACCTACACGGATAAAGCGCCTATGCTAAGCGGTAACGCTTAGTGGGGATATACAGATACAAAGGACTACACACGAGTCCCAACTATACATAAAGATTATGCAATCATTCACACTTGTAATACTTAGCCATATCAGAGGCAAAACATAATCTGAACATATTTATCAATAGCACAACTAAAGCCATTACCTGTACCTTTCATGCCCATAATAATAATCACGTACATTCTCACAATACATAACACATGCCTTAGTTAGAATAATGTCAAATACACTTGCTAAAGCATGGTCTTATCACAAGCATTAACATGAATGCTCAAAAACAGTCAAACAATTACAAAGGCGATAGCTCAAAGTCAAATAACTAACAAGGAAGCCAAAGAAAGCCTGAACTCTCATAAATTGTGGATACGGGCACTGAAGATACTGATTGGACACGGTATTTAAACACACAAAAGACGTAAGTCTCAGATATACTTAAACCCGAAGGTAACAAAAGAGATCGAAACCTCTAAACAAAAGACACATACGAGTCTACAGAGCAGATGCGCAAAACCCTTTATAAGCATGCTTATCTATCCACTATCTTGACACTTCAGGCTCAACTAACACTCTAATCACAAAATCACATGTCCAACAATTACCCAAGTATCCAACCAAGGATGCGTAACCAATCCATTCATGTACAAGTCAAGCAAACCATCACACGGTTCATGCATATATATAATACACATAGGCTTAAAATACATGCACATTCATAAATAATGCAATGCCATACACAAACAAGAAGAAAAAGGCTTAACTTATAACTTTGTACAGTATCGCGATCGCGATAGAACCTAACAAACGAGTATGTTGCACACGCAGGCCTCGTCGCTCTCACGACAGAATGCCAAAGTGGCCTTTGTCGCGCAGTTCTCGCAAGCGACAAAACTCGGCATAGCTCAGCCATGTGCGAGAAAGCTCGGCAGGAAGACCTCGCCAAGGAGTGTTCTGTCACGCTCATGACTCCTGTTATGCTCGCGATAGAACCAAACTAAGTGTTCAACTCTAAGCAACACAAACCATCCAAGCACAAACTTCACAAACCAACTCAAAACTCACTTGCACGACCTTCCGAATCATACCAATGACACTTCTAAACACTAAATTACGATCAAATTCAATTAGTTACTAATATCAATCAAAGTGGCAAAATAGACATAAAGATCATATCAAGTATTACACATGCCAAAATCTATACATTTACCACATGCAAAGCTAACTATGGCCCTCAATTGAACAATAATACTTCTATAACATGCCAATATACCAGAAATTCTAAACATGCATCTATAACATAACATATCAACAAGCTCAAACACACATGCAATGTAATATCAAGGCACTCGATCCCAACCTCTAGGAAGCAGCTCAACTCCACTCCACTCTTCAAGACTATACCTTCTCCTTGCCCTTCTTTTTCCTTATATCAACAAATTCTTGCGCAATCCAAGAACACATACACTCTTAGTCCATTAACCAAACAGCTCTATACACAAAAAGAAAGGAGTAGAAGAAGATCATCATAAATCCATCTTGAACTTACTGTCCTTGCTTCACACGGAAACCCTTCAAACCATCCAATACAATTCAAATTCAAGCAGCCAAATGGTGAAAAGAATAGAAGCTCAAAATGTAGAAAATGAAAGAAAGGAAAAGAGAAAATAGAGAGAGAGAGAGGAATGAGTGGAAATCTCAAATTGCATGTGCTGTAATTGGGACAGAAAATTCCACTAACCCTTCCTTATATTGCATGCAATAATCCATGTGGCACACTCTCCTCTTTCCACCTAAGCCTCTCTTGACAAATGTCCCACTCACCACTGACTATCTCTTCAATTGGTCCATGGTAAATCTCTCTTAATTCCCTCCACTAAAAATCTACTGCACAAAATCTTTACTTAACTCATTCAATTAAGTCCATAATTACCCATAATTTCACTCTTTGTCCAATACTATTATACCCCTTTCAAAACAATTATACCACAAATCCTGCTAGGGTATAATTCGGGTTGTTACAATCTTCCCTCCTTAAGAAATTTCGTGCTCGAAATTTCCCCAAGTTACTACACATGAGATAATACTTTTACTTAATTAATAACTGAAATCAAACAAGCTTAAGCAATAAAGAACTCACCAGAAGGACCCGCTTGCTCATCTTCTTTCTCTCTGATCATTGCATAACATCGAGTTGGACCACTCGATGGAATTAGCTTCTCAACCATTTTCGATAACTCATGAGCGGCTCGACTTATTCTTCTTCCACCTCTTGTAGATCCAGTCACTATCATGTTACCCTGACTTGCTTGCTGAACTGCACTTTCTCTCAACTCTGGACAATTGACAAGCATATGCTCCATGCTGCCACACTTGAAGCACACTCCGGAGAGCTTTCTACATGTGCCCCGATGAAACTTCCTATGCCCACACTTTGGCACAAAGCTATCCTTACTAGAGGGTGCCAAAACACTTCCCCTTGATTCTTGCACTGGACCCGACCCTCGAGTATGCTGTCCACTAACCACTTCTCTAGCTTTCTTGCTATTAGGCACATTACTATCAACTACCTTCCTCTTATGCTCCTTTCTCTATTTTATCAATTCAGACTCTTCTAACTTCATTGCTGCTGAAACCAATTGGCAGTAACCCACAGCATACATGGCAGCCATGGCCAATAAAGGCCCTCTAATGTTCTCGCTTAAACCATCTTCAAAATGACAACACTTAAACTCTTCAATAAGCAATATGTCTGGCACATATTTACTTAGCCTACTGAATTCTTTCTCATATTCTCCCACAATTATACCCCTTTGCTTCAAACTCACAAATTCCTTCCATTTCGCCTCTCTGTATGCCTTAGTGACATACCTCTTCTCAAATTCTTGAACAAAGTACTCCCAGGTCATCTCAATAGGCCGCTGGGGATTCCTTAATACCAGCTTCCACCAATCATAAGCTGGGCCTTTCAGCAGAGATACTGCACAGGTAACTCTCTAGTCCAAGGGACAGTTTATCTCTTGTAGAATTCTGCTCGTCTTCTCTAACCAATACTTAGCTAAATCCGATTGAATCATAGTAGTACCATTAAATTCCTCTATCCCTCTCCTTCTAATAAGATCGGTAGGGGCCTTAGGGGCAGTTAACCTCTCAATCAATTGCATCATTTCTTACATCAATACCATATCTCCATAAGCTAGACCCATACCTTCAGCTCGAGGTCTCTCTTGTGTAAGATGATTAGCTCGTACTGGATGAACACTACACGTTGTCTCGCCTATCTCTTCATTCGGATCAGACTCTTTCTAAACTCTACACAAGACAACATCTGCATTAGGCCACAACTTTAGACAGACTCATACACATCTAAACACCTTATGGTCCAGAACCATCTACCTAAGCTCTGATACCACTAAACTGTAGCACCCCAACACCCCTCGAGAGGAATATCGGGATGCAACACGCATAAACACTACGCATACGAAAGAACACTTATGCACAAATGGGAGTGGAAGCAATACAAACATGTGAAAACAATCAATAAGCAGAAGTATCAATTAACTGAAACCTACTTTCATTAATGAGCACTTAAAAACAATATTCATATTACAAAAAGAATATAACCATTCTTACATTACATGATCAAAATATACATATGCCAATACAAAGTATCTCTTTAGCAAAAACACAATACAAAAAGGAATCTTAACAAAAATGAAAGCTTCAATCTAGTCCTAGTGGCCAACAGATGGATGACTCTCAACCAAATCGAACCTGTATACCTACACATTTAAAGCACCCGTGCTAAGCGATAACGCTTATTGGGGATATACAGATGCAAAGGACTACACACGAGTCACAACTATACACAAAGATTATGCAATCATTCACACTTGTAATACTTAGCCATATCAGAGGCAAAACATAATCTGAACATATTTATCAATAGCATAACTAAAGCCATTACCTGTACCTTTCATGCCCATAATAATAATCACGTACATTCTCACAATACATAACACATGCCTTAGTCAGAACAATGTCAAATACACTTGCTAAAGCATGGTCTTATCACAAGCATTAACATGAATGCTCAAAAATAATCAAACAATTACAAAAGCGATAGCTCAAAGTCAAATAACTAACAAGGAAGCCAAAGAATGCCTGAACTCTCATAAATTGTGGATACGGGTACTGCATATACTGATTGGACATAGTATCTAAACACACAAAAGACGTAAGTCTCAAATATACTTATACCCAAAGGTAACAGAAGAGATTGAAATCTCTAAACAAAAGACCCATACGAGTCTACAGAGCAGCTGCACAAAACCCTTTATAAGCATGCTTATCTATCCACTATTTTGATATTTCAGGCTCAACTAACACTCTAATCATAAAATCACATTTCCAACAATTGCCCAAGTATCCAAACAAGGAAGCATAACGAATCCATTTATGTATAAGTCAAGCAAACCATCACATGGTTCATGCATATATATAATACATATAGGCTTAAAATACATGCACATTCATAAACAATGCAACGCTATACATAAATAAGAAGAAAAAAGGCTTAACTTATAACTCTGCATAATGTCGCGCTCGCGATCCTTGTCAAACTTGTTACAGAACCTAACAAACGAGTATGTCGCACACGCGAGCCTCGTCGCTCTTGCGATAGAATGCCAAAGTGGCCTCTGTCGTGCCCACGATGGAGTTCGCACTGGCAACAAAACTTGGCATAGCTAGGCCATGCGCGAGAAAGCTCAGCAGGCTCAGTGATGCTTTGCAGGCAGACCTCCCAAAGGAGTATTCTGTCACTCTCGTGATAGAACCAAACTAAGTTTTTAACTCCAAGCAACACAAACCATCCAAGCACAAACTTCACATATCAACTCAAAATTCACTTGCACAACCTTCCGAATCATACCAATGACACTTCTAAACACTAAATCACAATCAAATTCAATTAATTACTAATATCAATCAAAGTGGCAAAATAGACATAAAGATCATATCAAGTACTACACATGCCGAAATCTATATATTTACCACATGCAAAGCTAACTATGGCCCTCAATTGAACAATAACACTTCTACAACATGCCAATATACCAGAAATTTTAAACATGCATCTATAACATAATATATCAACAATCTCAAAACACGCATGCAATGCAATATCAAGGCACACGATCCCAACCTCTAAGAAGTAGCTCAACTCCATTCTTCAAGACTACACCTTCTCCTTGCCTTTCTCTTTCCTTCTATCAACAACTTCTTGCACAATCCAAGAACACATACACTCTTAGTCCATTAACCAAAACAACTCTATACACAAAAAGAAAGGAGTAGAAGAAGATCATCATAAATCCATCTTGAACTTACTGTCCTTGCTTCACACGGAAACCCTTCAAACCATCCAATACAATTCAAATTCAAGCAGCCAAATGGTGAAAAGAATAGAAGCTCAAAATGTAGAAAATGAAAGAAAGGAAAAGAGAAAATAGAGAGAGAGGAATGAGTGGAAATCTCAAATTGCATGTGCTGTAATTGGGATAGAAAATTCCATTAACCCTTCCTTATATTGCATGCAATAATCCATGAGGCACACTCTCCTCTTGCCACCTAAGCCTCTCTTGACAAATGTCCCACTCACAACTAACTCTCTCTTCAATTGGTCCATGGCAAATCTCTCTTAATTCCCTCCACTAAAAATCTGTTGCACAAAATCTTTACTTAACTCACTCAATTAAGTCCTTAATTACCCATAATATCACTCTTAGTCCAATACTATTATACCCCTTTCAAAACAATTATACCATAAATCCTGCTGGGGTATAATCTGGGTTGTTACAACCCTAACTTGAGTGGGAGTATTCCTGACTCCAGTAGGAGTATGAAATATGGTCCCAATGGGAGCATTCCAAATTACCATGAATATATGAGACATGTTTATCAAGATTCAAAACAACAAAAATCTAAAATAAAAAGTGTTCCACGATGATGATTTGAGATCGAAGGCTTGAACGAAGCCCTTTTGGTTACTATGACACGTGCCAAACACCGTGGATATCAGAGGCCCACTTTTAAGGGCCTAGAAATATTCATTAAACTCGTGAGTATTGGTCACTTCGCAATAGACGGGGAATCACCCTTATTCGATTGTTGATGATCAAACTACGAGTGCATCTACTTTGGGCAATAAGATGTATTTTGGAGTCGCCACCTAATAAAACATTGAGAAAGTTTGTCTAACCTTGTGAAGCATAAGACCATACGAATGTGTCTATTTTGGGCAACAAAGGTTTTTGGAGTCGCCACCTAATAAAACGTTGAGAAAGTTCGTCTAACCTCCTGAACCCTAAGACCAGAGAGTGTTCGGGATATCACTCTTACTTGTACCTTGATTAAAGTTTATAAATGAGCTTTAAAGATTAAATTTCCATCTCTCTTCTCATGCAATTTATGCAAATAAGTAAAGTCGCAGTACAAGCACATAAGGAAAGTGGTAAATAAAACAATTATAAAATTAACTTACAATGGAAAAGGGCGGAATACAACCCTAACAAATAAAATGAAATAAATCATACAGAAAATGGGAACATTTAAGGTGGGAACATTGGCTCTCGCATGTATATTTACAAAAAATAAAGAGTTCTTTTAATTTTGTTAAGGAAAACCGGGGATGAAAGATCCTATTTTTAATAAAACAAGAACCTTTTTTTTTGAGGTGACATTTTGGGAATAAATCTGGACATTAGTCCTATTTTTATTAGAAAAATTCCATTTTATTAAATATAAACATTTTATTTTAACGTGCGTAAAACAAATTTTTTATTACCAGTCAAATCAAAATGATAGTTAAAAAGCAAAAATAACAAAAATAAGTAACAAAGATACATAAAATAAAGGAATAAACCAAACCACGTCCCCAAATCCCTTAGCCTCTAGATCTTCACTTATTAGCAATGCTCAATTGAAAAGGTATATTATGGGCTAAATAAAAAAAAGAAAATAACATGTTAGCAAAATTACATGAAAATTTAAAATAAATATATAAACATAATACTGAAATAAAAGAAAGAAAAGTAAAAGTTAACATGATAAAATAATTCTACTTGCATTAAAATAACATATTAAAATACAGCATGCAAACATGGCATTAAAATAAACAAGAAAAAGAGTAAAAAATGGATACAAGAGGGCAAAAGGAGCCAAGGATGACCTAAAGGAGGAGGGACGCCTAAAGGAAAGGGCAACGGACGGGTGGAAGAGGACTCTACCACGTCCCATCCCTCGCTTGAGGGATAGGCGCCGGTCGGATCTTCTTCCCGTCTGTCGTTTCCAGTGAGCCTAGAAACGGGTAAACTCCATTTTCAAACATATCAAGCTTATTCCAATGCACATTTTTACATATTCTTAATCCATTTTTTACAGAATCATTCCAAAACAACTAAAATAAGAGATCTAATATGAAGAACAATAAAAACCAAGGCAAATAATTTATTTACATTTTGAACCAAAAATACATTTCATGCCATATATTTGAATTAATGCACAAATAATAAACCTTGGACCCAGAATATTACCATCAGTGTTTAGATCTCCGAAGAACAAAAAGATGCTTAGTATTTTTCTTTAAATTTGGCAAAGAAATTCAAAATAAAGTGAAGCTTTTCACTTTCTCTCTCTAACGTCTCTCTGCAAAACTCTTTAAAACAATGGAAAATTCAAGAGATTGATCAAGAAAAGAGAACTAATTTCTCTTCCTTAATGACTATCTCAATTTTAGAAATTAAAATTCAAAATCAGTTTCAACTAAAGACTTTTTTCTAGGATTTCTTTTCATCCAAAGAACTCTTTCCCCTTCTTCGTGTCTTCTCTTTTCTATTTATAACCCCAAAAACCCTTGATTTTCTTGGTTTAAACTTATATTTAGGAACAAAATCAAATCTTTTCATTTTTAAAACCTTAAAATCCATATAGAAAATCTAGTTTTGGATTTAAAATATATTTCCCAGATTTCCCCGTTGAAGAGAATCTAAAAACTGGATTCCGATCACGACTGACGAGCATCCCTCGCGAAAAGGCCAGAATCCTAACATTGCCACTCTTGGCCTGTCCAAACGGAGGACGAGAGCACCTACCACCTAATGGACGGGCGTCCATTTCATGAGGGACGGGCATCCATCACCAAGAATTCAAGTACCCTACGAGGCCAGGCATCCATAAGGCTCGACGGACTAGTATCCCTCATGAGGGACAGGCATCCATCACTAAAAAGTTGTAATTTTTGCGGTTTAAACCCTTTTTCAAATCTAGTGAAGACACAAAAGAATTTTGGTCACAGAGAAACTTCAAAATTTGCAAAATTCAAAGACCGAAGCAAGCAGTTTCAGCTCTCCACCTGTGAAATAGGTATCAGTATCCTCATCGGGTAACTATGATCTGGGCTGCCTCGGGATCCAGTGTCTATAGTTGCCCTACAAGACGGGAAATAGCCTAAAAATATTCAAGAGGCTCTTTCATACCCATTTAATAAAAATGGATTAAAGAAATGGAAGAAAAATGGTATCTATAAGATCAAACCATGTTTGGGAACTGGTTTGTAACACCCCTTACCCATACGTAGTAAACCGTATCATAATATGGTCGGTTCACCACATTGAGTGAAGGATGCTACAAAACTATGCATGCTCAATAAGACAACAAATAATAAAAGACAGAATTATAAAACTTCTTTCATAATAAAACCGTTTTCACATAATAAATCTAAACAGTTCACTTTTCACTATTACACAAACATTTATCATAAATAACTTTACACACAGAAAAGCTGGTTTCATTACACACTTATTATAATACATACAATATAATATTTATTAGAGAAAAAGATTTCAATTACATGACAATTACAAAATACAAAAATCCACTTCAAAAACTCCTACAGACTCGTTGGCCTTGACTGATGCGGGATATCCTTAGAGACACATCTATCTTCGATACCAGTATGGAAGAAACACCCGTGCTAAGCTTACAGTTTAGTAGGGAAACATATATGATAAGGACGACCACTCAATATTCATTCATTTCATACACATTTACTAGAATGAACGTCATTTGCTACATCTTTTTCATTTAACTGACATCAGCTTCAGATAAAAAATTACTTAGGTACCCGTAGATACCACACAATTCCACATAGGTGTCCATAAAGGATCCAGAATAGAGGAGTGCATAGAGCACAAGTTCAAATGGCATTTATCACAAATGCATCAGATGCTTATTCACGTATTCATTGTGCAAATCGTCACCGAACTTATCAATTAATTCACATTATTTTACTCTTTTAATTGCCTGCTAAGTCAAGGGGGTGGATAACCGAGTAAATAGAACACATTGGGAGTACCCGTGGGTACAAGCGAAAAGCAACATCTTATTTTCTCATTCAAAATATTTTCACATTGGGGATCTTAAACAAGATCCTTACACATTGAGGTTCGCGAGCAACCAAACGGGGACCTGATCAGGATCCAAACAGAACAAAGTGGCTGCAGCATCAGAACTCTATAGGCATGCCTATCTATCCACGACCGACTCACGCAGGCTAAATTTTCCACATCATTATTGAATTCGTCACGTTTCACTTATATATATGCATTCCAATAAATACTTCCATTAAATACTTGCAACATTCTTTTATGATCACATGCATTCATATATTTGCATATCATATGTACAATTACATTTATCATATTCAAAACTAATCACATGCAGTTTTATAGATTGAAGTATTCATAAGAACATATCAAACATAATCATATTATTAATCATCATGCATTCATTTAAACTTAACAGATAAGCTTACATTTCATTATACATATACATTTATAAGATAATAATAGTAGATCAAATTCTCATATTTCAATAATTACTATACATGGGAACACATTGAATAATTCATATTTTAAATCATATATGCATAGCATAAATGAGCAACCATACAAAGAAGAAGATCTTTCAAAAACATTTTGAAACAGAGAGGGGACTGTCGCGGTCGTGACAGTGGCCAAGCTTGCTCTGCGGACGAGGAACCGAGAATGATTCATGCTCAGAGACATGACTCGGGAAGGAAAATCACAGAGGAATAAAGAAGGCACAAGAGGGAGAGGAGACTGTCACGAGTCATGCTCAGCGGCACGAATCGTGTTGTGCACCAAGTGCACGACTCCTGCACCATGTGCACGACTCCTGCACAAGTGCACGGGCACCATGTGCATAACTTGTGCACCAAGTGCATGATTCGTGGACCCCCCCCATGAACTCTGAAATGGTAGGTTCTTTTCGCGATAGAGTCGCATTTTCCAGATTATTGCAGAACCCAGTTTTCCAAACTTCAACATAACTCAAATCAAACTTTCAAATCATCAAAAGCAATATAAAACCCAACTTTTAAACCAATTAGAAACTTCATTAATCACATACTTTTCCAGAATTCCAAATCAAAAACCAAAATCACAAAATAAATCAAATACACCAAAAATCCATAACCTCAACTCCTTTGCTCCAATTAGCTTCTTAGATGATCTTTCTTGCTTCCACGCTCATTCAAAATCTTTCACATCCAATAATCCTTATCCAAAACACATAAACATAAAAACCCTAACTCAAATCAGTCCCTAACAAAATCAACATAAGATGAAGGAGAAGAAGAAAACACAACAAAACGTTACCAAATCACACTTGAGTTGATCAATTCCACCTAAAACTCAGCCAAAAGAAGATGGATCAAGATAAAACAAGAGGAAGAAGAAGAAGAGAAGAGGAAGTAGCGTGAGGAGGAGAGAACGGAAGAGCAAGGCAGCTAAAAATGATGCTCTCTCTTTCTCTCTCCTTGCTATTTATACCCCTCTCTAATTCTTTGCCACATGTCATCTTTCCATAGGTCCAATTCTCCTTTTAATCCTCCAACTTCTCATATCCTTATGCACTGAGATTTTATAACTTAATAGTCCTTCACATAAATAAATTTTATTCTTTCAATCATGTTCGAATTCCATACTTAACAATTTTATCATTGGCTGCACTTTGATCACTACTCATCAACAATATGACTAAATCCTTCTAGGGTACATTTCGGGGTGTGACAATTCTTCCCTCCTAAAAGAATTTCGTCCTCGAAATTCACTTACATCGGAAAAATCCAAAGTCTATAGTCCAATTCACTATCATTTATACTGATCATTTTTGCATCATCATATAACACTTACGTTTTACACTTATAATACATACATTTCACTCATCTCAATACACCTTTACTTTTAATATACTTATTTGATATTACTTATCCTTATCGCTATACTCCCAAAACACTTCCTTTAATTCCAGATAGCTATACAAATCATAACTTTCTCTTGTCCATAACTAAACTCAAAATTATAAAAGGGATTTAGATAAATCTCGTACTTCTTTTCTCACTATCTCACATTTGAATCCATCACATTTATCAGAAAAGTCCTTACTCTAACCACCAATCAGAAACAAAGCACATACACCTCACATATAGGTAAACCATTTAACTTACAACATTTTACTGCAAAATTCCTTAATACATCAAAAACATCCGATATATATGCTACTTTCTTTACCAATAACACTCGCGTCTTTCTCCAAAATATTTTCACATTTTCTTACGTCAAATTCCAAAATATTCTTTCTATTTAACTCTAATTATATAAACAATACACTTTCCTTAACAATTACTATGCTCTTAAATCACACATCTAATCTTAATATCAAATACTCATTGGACACCTGTCAGCTTTCTCTCCATCAAAATGCATACACAAATGCTTCCAATGTGTGATCAATGGATGATGATGCAATGAGGATGTGATGGTTCATGTATGCAATATGATGCAGAAATGCAATTGATGTTATAATGATGTACTTTTCCCATCCCCATGGTTCAATAAGCTTATATGCAAACAATTTTTTGGAGAAAGCTGACAGGCATACATAGCATCACTATAATCATACAAAAATCCAAACACTCTTTATTTCCAAAACACCGAAATATCTATTCCAATAAGATAACCACATATCAGTGCACTTCAAGATCTTCCATGAAACCTTTTCCTTAAGCCACCTATTATCAAACAACATCTTAACAGAATTCTAATAGCTCATTTAACAAACACATTCTAAATCGTACACAGTTATAATAATTTAAGGCAGGTAGATCGTGACCTACCGAGCCAACACTTAACTAAACACTTTATAAAATCGGAAGGTTTCCCTTCCCAAAATATATCTAAAGGACAAGGTGGTCCGCTTTGGCCAACGCTAAACTATATAGACACACTTCGAAACACCTAGTTAACCAGAACCGACTAAATCGGAGCTCTAATACCACTAATTGTAACACCCCCAACTCCCACACGTAGCATAACGAAGGACGGAGAGCTACGGTGAGCGAAGGTTGCTATCGGATGAGACACTTACTTAGCAAAACAGAAGACGGAATAATAAAATGTCTAACATCTAGAACCTCAACCACATACACATCCTAAACTTATCTCACACACACCATCATTCGCACTAAAGATTACAACATCTCATTACAAATGCTAAATTAATGAAAACTTAATTACATGCCTAAATCAAAAACATTTCCTATACAGATCTACCAACTTGTTTGCCAAAGTCACAAAGGACAGCTGCGCTACTCTGATCTCCTAACCTGCACGGAGAAACACCCGTGCTAAGCGATAACGCTTAGGAGGGATCCACAAACAATAATAACCATCCACTCACAGTGATTGTGATACCAGCACATGCATTTACACATATTCATAAGCATAAAATATACCGGTTAAATTTATCACAAATTCATATTCTTTCCTCATACGAAAACTTACACCATTTCCGATACACATTTGCTTTTATACCATAGCCAGAATTTACTTTAATACCTTTTTAATTTACATTGACATAATATATACTAACTATTTGCCTAATTCATTTAAATTAACCAAGTGAACACTTATATCTCCTAGGTTACCAAAGATACATTTGCTAGCGGGCAAAATTAAATCAAATCGGTTCCTATTATTACTAATATTTCCAAAATCATGCAAATTGCAGTATTAGCACTTACATTAAAACATTTCATTTATTCAACCCATTAATTGATCAAAACCAACAAAAACATTTAGACTTTCTGATTTAGTTAGGGCTTGGAATAATTATTCCAATCTTCCTATGCATCCCTATGACTGGGGAATCATAACCACGTAGTTCTACAGAAAATCTTTGTACATACATATTCCAAAATTAATTCTAAATCCTTTCTTAAATTCGGTTATCTATATTGTTCTTACAACTTTATTTCCCATTAACTATAAATCAACATGCAATTATCATATCGTTCGAGAACCAACAACAATACCTAAGGATTCCTTACCGATATACTTACATTGGTCGTCCAAGCTAAAGTTCAGAAGACAAGCAAATACATAACATACCTGTGTTATCAATTTAACATGTAAATGAACATATTATAGAATTCATTCACTAATTACTCAACCATAACAAATATGCATATCAAATATTTCAATAATTCTTTACAAAGACTTTATACAGACAATCATACCCATAGCTTTTGAACAGATTTATAACATGCATTATACACATACAAATTCTCATGCAATCAATATTCATTCATTTCATACACATTTACTAGAACGAACGTCATTTGCTACATCTTTTTCATTTAACTGACATTAGCTTCAAATACAAAAGTACTTAGGTACCCGTAGATACCACACAATTCCACATAGGTGTCCCTGAAGGATCCAGAACAGAGGAGTGCATAGAGCACAAGTTCAAATGGCATTTATCACAAATGCATCGGATGTTTTTTCACGTATTTATTGTGCAAATCGTATTTATTGTGCATCAGGTGATTTTTCACGTATTTATCAATTAATTCACATTATTTTACTCTTTTAATTGCCTGCTAAGTCAAGGGGGTGGATGAACGAGTAAACAGAACACATTGGGAGTACCCGTGGGTGCAAGCGAAAAGCAACATCTTATTTTCTCATTCAAAACATTTTCACATTGGGGACCTTAAACAAGATCCCTACACATTGAGGTTTGCGAGGAACCAAATGGGGACCTGATCAAGATCCAAATAGAACAAAGGGGCTGCAGCATTAGAACTCTATAGGCAGGCCTATTTATCCACGACCGAGTCACGTAGGCTAAATTTTCCATATCATTATTGAATTCGTCACGTTTCACTTATAAATATACATTCCATTAAATACCTGCAACATTCTTTTATGATCACATGCATTCATATATTTGCATATCATATGTACAATTACATTTATCATATTCAAAACTAATCACGTCTAGTTTCATAGATTGAAGTATTCATAAGAACATATTAAACATAATCATATTATTAGTCATCATACATTCATTTAAACTTAATAGATAAGCTTACATTTCATTATACATATACATTTATAACAAAATAATAGTAGATCAAATTCTCATATTTCAATAATTACTATGCATGGGAACACATTGAATAATTAACATTTTAAATCATATATGCATAGCATAAATGAGAAACCATGCAAAGAAGAAGATCTTCCAAAAACATTTTGAAACAGAGAGGGGACTATTGCGATCGCGACCAAAGGTCGCGCTCGTGACAGTGGCCAAGCTTGCTATGCGTACAAGGAACCGAGCACGAGTCGTACTCAGAGACACAACTCGTGAAGGAGTATCACAAAGGAACAAAGCAGGCACAAGAGGGAGAGGAGACTGTCACGAGTTGTGCTTAGCGACATGACTCGTGCTCCATGTGCATGACTCTTGCACCACGTGTATGACTCGTGCACTAGTGCACGTGCATGACTCATTCACCAAGTGCACTACTCGTGCACCCCCTCACGAACTCTCAGCTGGTAGGTTCTTCTCGCGACAGAGTCATGTTTTCCAGATTATTGCAGAACCCAGTTTTCCAAACTTCAACATAACTCAAATCAAACTTTCAAATCGTCAAAAGTAATATAAAACCCAACTTTTAAACCAAGTAGAAACCTCATTAATCACACACTTTCCAGAATTCCAAATCAAAAACCAAAATCACAAAATGAATCAAATACACTAAAAATATCTAAACTCAACTCCTTTGCTCCAATTAGCTTCGTAGATGATCTTTCTTGCTTCAAAAATCATTCAAAATCTTTCTCATCCAAGAATCCTCATCCAAAACACACAAACATAAAAACCCTAACTCAAATCAGTCCCTAATAAAATCAACAAAAGTTGAAGGAGAAGAAGAAAACCCGATAAAACCTTACCAAATCACACTTGAGTTGATCAATTCCACCCAAAACTGTAACACCCCCTACCCATACGTAGGCGATCCCATCCGATAAGGAGTGAGATGTCGTATGAGTCAGGGTGCCACCAAACGGATACAAAGCAAACCATACAATCATTCATAACATACATACCGAAATACGGGATAATTAAAAACTTTAAGGGAAAAGAAAACAATAGCTGATCATACATTAATATAATAAATCATTACAATAATGTTCTGATCAAACCAGCTGAGACAAAAGATATTACATAACCATAATATAAGTACATAAGCGGAAGCTATAACAAAACTGATACAAGAGAGTTCTATACAAAAAGAATCATCAAATATTACAAAAGCTAAGCCCTACACTAAAATCTTCTGTGTTGGCTTGACGGCGGCGACTCTCTCAAAGCAAAACTCCTTCCGCACCTGAACGGGTAAAAACACCGTGCTAAGAGATAAACGTTTAGTGGGGAAACACACATAAAATATGGACGGCCATTCACAATGGTCGTCAAGGCATAACACATTCATAATGGCAAATGCGATAGTTATAGTATAAACTATAAGCATGCTTACAATTTAAAGCCATACATTCCGCGTCTCAATTCATGTCCATTCCAAAATAATCAAGCATACGTCTCATCATTATACTCATTCAGATATCATATTTATATAGTCAAATCAGAGCAGAGCAAACCAATCGAACACCTGCTGACTCGAGGTAGTGGATAACGAGTGAACTGAGGGTACCTTACGGGTACAAATCGATTACTGAGGGTACCTCATAGGTACAAATCAAAAGTCATTTCATTTTTATCATTAACACAATATTTTTACTGAGGGGACCTTAAACAAGATCCAAATACTGAGGGGTTCGCGAGGAACCTAACGGGGACCTGATCGGGGTCCAAACTGAACTGAAGGCTACAGCTAAAAGACTCTATTAGGCATGCCTAACTATCCACTTACTAGACTCTAGCAGGTCATGCGTAACACAAGTTACATCCGAATACTCATCACAAAAGGAATTCATACATGAGCATAACTCAATATATATATTAATACATAAAACACATACTACTTTAGCATAGCAAAATACAAAATTAATTGATGCTAAAAAGATAGAATAACACTAAACAATAAATAAAACCAAACACAAGAGGAAAAGGAGTGAAAAGAAAAGAAGTCCAAAATCTGCATATTTGGACAGAAGCATTTTACACGGCGGTGTGGGAAATCCATACCGCCGTGTAAGACAGTTTACACGGGAGTATGGGGTATCCCATACCACCGTGTAACATGCCCAACACAGCTGGACTAAGGCTTGAACACTGCTCCAACAGAGGCATTTCACACGGCTGTAAGGGAAACCCATACCGCCGTGTGAAACTCACAGGTCAAAACATAACTGGGCAGTAGCGTTTTACACGGCGGTATGGGTGTATCCTCACCGCCGTGTAAAATCTCAGCCTTGCAATTTCTGAGGAATTTCCTCGATCCACACGGCGGTGAGCTATTTCCTTACCGCAGTGTGACTTCTAGAAATTCCAGAAATCGCAGAAGTCGCTCCAAAAATCAGAATCCAAAATCACACACATCACCAAATACACACTCCAAACCATAATTTTGACCCAAGAACTTACCTTTCCAGCTCAAACCACAAACACCCTCATTAATAACACAATTATTCATCCAATAATCCAACATTCATAAATTAAAATTAACAAAACCTACCCATGCATAACTAAATCATCATACTCTCAAATTCACAATTTCCAACACTTAATAACAGTAAATCCCAACCATTAATACACACATACACACCTTATTAAACCATATCATGCAATATTTCCCAAAAAAATACACAAACCAACTCAAAACATCAAACACACCCAAATTAGAGACAAGTCCCAAACCTGAAATTCTAAGCTTCAATCACTTAGCTCCGCTAGTCCCAGCAATTTCCTTGCCCTTAGGATCGCGGGAAGGATCCACTAACAATTAAAACCAACAAGAACAACAAAGAACAAACCCTAGTTAAATCTAAACCCAAAGAAGAAGAAGAAGATGAAAACAAATGAAAAATAAGATGAGAAGAATACATTTACTTACCAAAGAGGATGCAAAGAGATGATTAATTCCACCAATAAAGACTTGAATCCACCCTAAAGTTCTTAGAGTGAAGAAAATGAAGAAGAAGAAGAAGAAGAAGTTGATGAGGGGAAGAAGGAAACGTGAATCTGCCCTTTCCCCTTTTATTTCCTTTTTCTTTTTCTTTTCTTTGCCCTAAACATGTGTCAATTTCCTGTTGGTGAAACTAACCACTCACACCCAACAAGCCATGCACTACACACACACAATGCATTCCCAACTAAAAGCACCCTACAATGGTATGAACACACACACTATGCACTCTCAACTTAAAACACCCTAATATGATATGCTCAAATGCACACAATCATTTCCTAATTAATTCACACACTAATGTCACACATATTACCATATGCTAATAAAACCCTAAAAACATGCATTTTTATTAAAATACCCTTAAAACACATGCTAAAATACACATATGCATGCACACACATATGGCTCATTCTACTAGGGGGCAAACGGGGTGTGACAACTCTCCCCTACTAACAAGAATTTCGTCCTCGAAATTCTCACCTGAACTGAACAACTGCGGATACTGAGCTCTCATCGACTCTTCCGGTTCCCATGTCACTTCTTTGACTTCATGATGGTTCCATAACACTTTTACCAATGGGATCTGCTTACTTCTCAACTGTCTCACCTCTCGGGCTAGAATGGCTCTCGGTTCCTCATCGTAGGAAAAATCTGGTTGTACTTGCACATCCTGAACCAAAAGAACATGCGAAAGATCTGATATGTACCGACGAAGCATCAAAACATGGAACACATCGTACAGTTTTGCCAACTCCATCGGTAACGCCAATCTATAGGCTACCGGTCCAACATTAGCCAAAATCTCATAAGGACCTATGAAACGAGGACTAAGCTTACCTTTCTTTCCAAACTGAAGCACTTTCCTCCAAGGTGAAACTTTAAGGAAAACCTTATCCCCGATCTCAAATTGCACGTCTTTCCTCTTCAAGTTGGCATAAGACTTTTGTCAATCCTTGGCCGCCTTCAAATTCAGCTGTACATCTCTGATCTTTTCTTCGGTATCTCTAACCAATTCTGGCCCAATCACTGATCTCTCGGATAGCTCGGTCCAACAAACCGGAGTCCTACATTGTCGACCATATAAATCCTCATAAGGTGCCATACCGATGCTCGACTGAAAGCTATTATTGTAGGCAAACTCCATAAGCGACACATATCTGTCCTAACTACCCGGAAAATCCAAAGCACATGCCCTCATCATATCCTCTAGAATCTGAATGACTCGCTCTGACTGACCATCTGTCTGAGGATAAAACGTTGTACTGAAGTTCAACTTAGTACCCAAAGCTCTCCGCAACTCTTTCCAAAACTTGGAAGTAAACCTTGGATCCCGATCTGACATTATGGATAATGGCACACCATGCAACCGGACTATCTCATCCACATAGATACTGGCCAATCTATCCATCGAGTAGTCCACTCTAACTGGTAGAAAGTGAGCTGACTTTGTAAGCCGATCCACTATTACCCAAACTGAGTCATGCTTCCTCTGAGTCAAAGGCAAACCAGATACAAAGTCCATGGCTATATCATCCCACTTCCACTCAGGAATGGATAAAGGCGTAAGCAATCCCGAAGGAACTTGATGCTCGGCCTTTACCTGCTGACATGTCAAGCACTTGGACACAAAATCCACGATGTCTCTCTTCATACCGGACCACCAATAAATCTGTTTCATGTCCCGATACATCTTCTCACTGCCAGGATGCATAGTAAAAACTGTACTATGCACCTCACTCATAAGCTGTCTCCTCAAATCCTCATACTCTGGCACACACAAGCGATTTCTGAACATAAGCACCTCATCCTGAACTGAGAACTCTGACTGCTTACCGGATCTAACCTCTTGCACAAACCGCTGTAGCCTCTCATCATCCCTCTGAGCATCCACAATCCTCTAACTCAAAGTAGGCTTCACACGCAATTGAGCAATCAAAGCCCCATCCAAACCAAACCAAGGAAACTCCTCACTTCCTGAACATTTCTAGGCGCTTTCTAATCAACTATTGCCTCAATCTTGGCCGGATCAACCTGAATACCCCTAGCTGAAACAATGTGGCCCAAAAATGACACTTCCGAAAGCCAAAAATCACACTTGCTAAGCTTGGCAAACAACCGATGCTCTCTCAACATCTGCAAAACCAATCGGAGATGCTCCTCATGCTCACTCTCATCCTTGGAATACACCAAGATGTCATCAATGAACACTACTACAAATCGGTCTAAGTATGGCCTAAACACTCGATTCATCAAATCCATAAAAGCCGCTGGAGCATTGGTCAAACCAAACGGCATCACAAGAAAATCATAGTGGCCATACCTAGTCCGAAATGCAGTCTTAACCACATCCGCATCCTGAACTCGTAGCTGGTAATACCCTGATCGAAGATCTATCTTGGAGAAAACACCCGCACCACGAAGCTGATCAAATAAATCATCAATCCTAGGCAACGGATACTTATTCTTCACTGTGACCTTATTGATTTACCTGTAGTCGATACACATCCGCAGAGATCCATCTTTCTTTTTGACAAACAAAACTGGAGCTCCCTAAGGAGATATGCTAGGTCGAATAAACCCCTTATCCAATAGCTCTTGTAGTTGAGTCTTAAGTTCCCTCAACTCTACAGGAGCCATCTGATAAGGTGCTTTCGATATAGGTGTGGTACCCGGCATAATCTCAATAGACAACTCGACCTCTCTCTCAGGAGGCAAACCAGGGAACTCGCTCGGGAACACATCACTAAACTCACGCACTACAGGAATATACTCAATCTGAACTTGATCTCTCTTGGAATCCAACACGACCGCTAGAAACGCCTCACAACCTTTCCTGATAAACCTCTTGGCTTGCATCGCAGAAATCACATTATTCAAAGAACTAGCACCCAAACCTTTTATAAACACAGGAGACTGACCTCTATCCCGAAGCACAACTGTCTTCCTATGGCAATCAACTACAGCCCGATGCTTACCTAACCAGTCCATACCCAAAATCAGATCAAACTCTCTGAAAGGCAACTTAATCAAATCCGCTGGAAGCACAACTCCCTCAACCATCAGAGGAAAACTCCTAAAGACTCTACTCACACTGACACTATGCCCTAATGGACTGGTCACACATATCTCATAATCTAACTGATCAACCGTATGCAACTTATCAACAATTTTATCTGTGCACAAGTATGAGTGTGTGGAACAAGGATCAATTAGAGCATACAATTCAGTGTCATGGAGTAGGAACTTACCAGCAATAACATCAGGTGCATCCTGCTCCTCTCTGGCTCGCACAGCATAAGCTCTAGCCGCGATTGGCAACTGACGCTCCACTGTCTCTGATACAACACCCTCTCTAGGTCGACCCCCTCGACCTCTACCACGGCCTCTACCACGGGTAGTCTGAGTAGCATTCGAACCAACCCTGCTGGCCTCTCTCTGGGAACCTGAATCCTCATACAATCTCGGACAACTAGCCAAAAGATGCTCAGTGCTCCCACACCTGAAGCACGCACCAGAGAGCCACCTACACTCGCCTCGGTGAGTCTTACTGCAATGAGGACATACAGATGTAGTCTTAGGTCTACCACCTCTACCAGAACCTGACACAGCTGTAGACCCCGGTCTTCTACCTCTAGTAGCCGGCCAGATGATGACTCATCCTGTGGGTTCCTTGATCTCTTACCCGAGGATGAAGAAGAAGATCCTCCGCGAGAAGGGTTCCTCCTTTGAGCCCTCTCTCTCAGCACAGATTCTGACCTCTCAGCCCTCATAGCAGCTTCTACTATCTGGTAGTAACTTACCCCAGGCATACACATCAAAGAAATCAAAGCAATCTTCAACGACTCGTTCAACTCCGCTTCAAAATGCTTGCATCTGAAATCATCTGTCATAATCCCACGCGGAGCATAGCGAGACAACCGATTAAACTCTTTCTCATAGTCTGAAACTGACATGGCCCTCTACCTCAAACTCAAAAACTGCGCCCATTTAGCATCCCTATAAGTCTGAGTTACATACTTCTTTGTGAACTCTCCCTCAAAGAAATCCCAAGTAATCGGATCCGGTAGCTGAGGATGCCTGCAAACCAATTCCCACCATTCAAAAGCGGATCCTTGCAATAAAGCCAGAGCACACTCTGCCTGCTGGTCGGGAGGACACCGAACTTCTCTCAAAGCACGCTTCACTTTATCTAACCATTTCTCAGCTATCTCAGACTCATCCAAACCTGTGCCATAGAAGTCTTCAACACCGGCCCTTCTCAAGTTCTCCATAGGGGCTCTAGGAGCAGTCACTCTCTCCAAGACCCTAGCCATGTCCTGTGATAATCTGAACATAGCCTCAAAAGGCATGGCTGCGGCCTCGGGCTGGACCCTAGCATGTTGAGCCGATACATAAACAGAAATAGACGGATCTTGACCTACCGCTGGAGGATTCACACTTTCAGCGGATTCCTCAAGCGCACCACGAGCAGAATCAGAATCCATCTAACAAACAAAAGGACAACCACATCAGCCAACATACATCTAGACACATACACATCTATACACCTCCACACATCAACAAAACAACACCCAGAAACGCCTAAACCGGAGCTCTGATACCAAAAACTGTAACACCCCCTACCCATACATAGGCGATCCCATCCGATAAGGAGTGAGATGCCGTATGAGTCAGGGTGCCACCAATAAAGACTTGAATCCACACTAAAGTTCTTAGAGTGAAGAAAATGAAGAAGAAGAAGAATAAGAAGTTGATGAGGGGAAGAAGGAAATGTGAATCTGCCCTTTCCCCTTCTTTCTTTCCTTTTCTTTTTTTTTTCTTTGCCCTAAACATGTGTCAATTTCCTGTTGGTGAAACTAACCACTCACACCCAACAAGCCATGCGCTACACACACACAATGCATTCCTAACTAAAAGCACCCTACAATGGTATGAACACACACACTATGCACTCTCAACTTAAAACACCCTAATATGATATGCTCAAATGCACACAATCATTTCCCAATTAATTCACACACTAATGTCACACATATTACCATATGCTAATAAAACCCTAAAAACATGCATTTTTATTAAAATACCCTTAAAACACATGCTAAAATACATATATGCATGCACACACATATGGCTCATTCTACTAGGGGGCAAACGGGGTGTGATAAAAACTCAGCCAAAAGAAGATTGATCAAGATAAAAAAAGAGGAAGAAGAAGAAGAGGAGAGGAAGTAGCGTGAGGAGGAGAGGATGGGAGAGCAAGGCAGCTAAAAATACTGCTCTCTCTTTCTCTCTCCTTACTATTTATACCCCTCTCTAATTCCTTGCCACATGTCATCTTTCTATAGGTTTAATTTAGATATTTGTGTCAAATTCTCCTTTTAATCCTCCAACTTCTCATATCCTTATGCACTGAGATTTTATAACTTAATAATCATTCACATAGGCCCATATAAATAAATTTTATTCTTTCAATCATGTCCGAATTCC
The DNA here is from genome assembly GCA_947683425.1 of Excoecaria cochinchinensis. Classification (NCBI taxonomy): domain Eukaryota; kingdom Viridiplantae; phylum Streptophyta; class Magnoliopsida; order Malpighiales; family Euphorbiaceae; genus Excoecaria; species Excoecaria cochinchinensis. Next base: position 8,950,263 of record CANTUQ010000208.1, on the reverse strand, counting down.
ATACTTCACAATTTTACCATTGGCCGCACTTGCCGAAACTTTTATTTAAATCCTTAATTTGTCCATTTGGCAATACTTAACTCGTCAAATTACACAACTTTGATCACTACTCATCTACAATATGCCCAAATCCTTCTAGGGTACATTTCGGGGTGTGACAAGAAAGGCTGGTGTGTGTATATCTTGCATGTGTTTAGTATTTTTTAAAATTTTTGGGTTAATATTATTATTAACCTTAGGGATATAATTGCATGTTTTAAATAATTTAAAGGGTATAGTTGTGTGTGGCATAGTTTTATTATGTGGTTTGAGTGTGTTTTGAGAAGAAAATAAGGATTAGTAGTGAGTTTTGCCAAATCCATCACACAAGTATGACAAGTGGTTGGTGGAGATGAGGAAAGAGAAGAAGAAGATAAGAATTGGCTTTTGGACCAAGAGAAAGAATGTGAGAGAGAAAGAGAGCATATCTGCCTTCTCCCTCTTCAGTTTTCCCTTTCCCATTCTAACCCTCTCTTCTCCTCCTCCTCACTCTTCTTAATTCATCAAGCTGCTGTAGTGTGTTAGTTGGTTTGGCAAATTTTAGAGTTATTTAGGTAAGTGAATAGTGTTCTTCTTCTCTTCTTTCCTCAATTTTCGTTGGTATCTGGGTGTTTGGGTTTTGAGCTATTGGTGCAGTTTGGTTTGGTTGTTCAGAAATTCCTGCAAGAGAAGTGAAAGGAAAGGAGAAAGTAGGTGAAAGTGCGGGTAATTAAGCTTTGTGGAGCTTAGGAGCCAAGGTTTGGGAATTCATGTTAATATCTTTGAGTTATTCCTTTGAAACATTAACATGAATTTCTGTAAAAATTGAGTTATTAAGCATGTTTATATGTATGATTGAGTTGGGTTTTGACAATTTTAAGTAGCAATTGGAAATGGAGGTGGAGTATATAATTTAAGAGTGACTTTATGTGGTAATTGGGGAATTTTCTTGGTTTTAAACCTTTTGTTTCAAATTGTTCTCTTTTGCCTTTTTAATCACTTCTAATTAGTGTAAAACTTGGGTAATGTGATGGGCAATATGTTTGATTGCCTTGTGATGGTTTGGGTTGAAGTTCTTTGGTCAATTGCATGATTTTGTGGAAGTTTGGCTTGAGGAGAGTTGTGCAGGTCGGCATCAGAGCATGAAGCTCGACTCTATCGCCAGCACAACAGAGAGCGAGTTCATCTGAGCTTCCGCCAAGGTGTCCTCTGTGGCGATCGCGACCTCGATTGTGAGATCAACAAAGAGTTCGGTAGCCAAACTTTTGCTAGGTTGTTCCCTGTCACGAGCTCGTCTGTGTGCACGAGTATGACCAAGGCCCTTCTGCCCTTTGTCATGAGCGCAACAGAGGCATTCCAACTCTCTTTTGCGAACGCGATGGGTTGTCACGAGCGTGACCTTTGTTGAAATCCGTCTCTGTCACGGGCGCTACTATGGTCGCGAGCGCGACCCTTCTCTATGCCTTAAATATTTATTATTTGTTACACTTTGCATGGTTTCTCACTTATAATTTATATATGTTTCTATGTATGAACTATAATGTGCTTTATCGTGTGAACAATATTTGACTTAATATCTTAAACTGCAATAGTCAAGTAGTGGATAGATAGGCATGCCTATAGGGTTCTGTTTATTGTAGCCTATGTGTTTCTTTGGACCCTAATCAGGTCCCTATCCATTTGGGTCCTCGCGATCCCTATGTGATTCGGATCTTACTTAAGATCCCTATGTGTTATTGTTTGAAAAAAAAAGAGAGAAAAAGAGAATATCTATTTATACCTACAGGTACCTATGCGTTCACCCAGTATCCACCCTAGTGAGTTTGCAGGCGTTATTATGTATATGCGTATGATATGAAATAATGTGAATTACTGAGATGGCTTTATGTGGATGGTTGAAGTGATGCTATTATTAATGAATGATATTTTTAGTTAAGCTTATTATGCTTTATTTGTATATATGTGCCATGTGTTTGCGAATTGCATTGACGTCCACTGTGACTGGTCGTTCATCTCTTGTTTTCCCCACTAAGGCATAGCGCTTAGCATGGATGTTTCATCCATGTAGGTGTGGAAGCGGTAGGAGATTTTGGAAGGATTGATCCGCAACAGCCAAGGCTAACACAATAAGAAGGACTTTTATTTTAGTGTTAGCTTTTGGTGATTTGTAATTTCTGAATGTAAAGCTTTTGGATTATAACCAGATTTGTAAAATGTAATATGTACAGTTATGAAATTTTATAAGACTCGTATTTGTATTTAAGTAATGATGATTTTGTAATTCCAACTCAGCTATATAAATATTTTATTTATGAATGAATGAGATGTTTGAAAGAGAAATTTTTGTCAACCCCAATTCTATTATGTGTGTGTATATATATATATGTATGGTTATGCATGTGTATTTGTGATGCGCGCCGAACCCCGGGGTGCCCCGAATGACCCGCTTTTAGGGTATTTGAGAGAAGTTCATAACTTGTAAACATTATAAGGGCATCTATTTTGGGCAACAAGGAGGTTTCTTAGAGTCGTCACCCAATAAAACATTGGGGAAGGTCATCTAGCCACACTAAGCTTAAGCAGTGCAGGTGTTCCTATTTTGGGCAATCAGAGATATTTTGGAATCCTTCTTCCAATAGAACATTAGAAAGATTCATCTAATCTCGTGAAGCCTAAGACAAAGCATATACGTCTATTTTGGGCAAGCCATAGATATTTTGGAGTCCCCACCCTAATAGAACATTGGGATGGTTCGTCTAACCTCATGGAGCCTAAGACAATGCAACTTGGGCCTATTTTGGGCAACAAGAGATATTTTAGAATTCCCTCTCCAATAGAACATTGGAAAGGTTCATCTAACCTCATTGAGCCTAAGACTAGAGATGGTTCGGGACTTTCCATTTATTCATACCTTGATTAAATTATAATTGAGTTTTGAATTTAAAATTTTCATTCCATTTTCTCACTCAGTTCAATGCAAAAAACTAAAGCTCAGATCAATCATATAACAGAAAGCATTAAATAAAGCAAGATTAAAATAGGGTAGATAACAGATAAGTTACAACAAAACTAGGCGCGAATTATAACCCCCAATATTAAATAAATGCGAATCATGAATAAAATGGGGTATTCATTGAAGATGAGGACATTGGTCCTCGCATGCATATTTAAATTAAAATAATATTAAAATATCTATTTTGTAAAAAAAAAAATCAGGACATTGGTCCTATTTTATTTAGAAAAATCCCATTAATTTGTAGAAATCTTTAGCCATTTTTACATTAGCGGGCTCAAAAAATAATAAACAATAACTAAGATTTAAAATTGAAATAAGATAAGGAGATAAACCCAATCAGTGTCACAGGATCATTCTAAAGGGATCTCCCTTTCCCAGTACTCCGAATCCAAGGAAAATAATTACACTCATAAAAGCAGAGAACACATTAGTAAAAATAAAAAAAAACAAAAATGGGCAGGATTAAAAAAAATGGATAAAAACTAAGAAAGAGAGGAAAATCACCTTGAAAATGAAGTAAAAATAAGAAAAATCATGAAATAGTAAAGAAAATGGAATGGAGAGCCTAGGGACAGCCCAAACCGCATGAGTGACGGCCGTCCTTGGGCCGACCGATGGGCAAAAGAAGACTTCCATGAAGGCCCATTGCTCGCTTGAGCGACGGCCGTCGGTGGAGCTTCGACCAGTTGGTCGCCCCTGATACAAAAAAAAAAAAAAAACAAAGAAAACAATCCAATTAAAACTCAAATTTGATTTTTAATCCCCTTTTAAGCAATTAGACACAGACAAAGCAATGTAAAGCAACAAAATGAATTAAAGATCAGTCTAGAATATTACCTTCTGAAGGCGAGTGTTATGTGATCTCTTCCCTTGAATTCTACAAGAATCAATCGGCAATGTGGAATTTCAGAAAATTTTCTACAGCAAAATTGTATTTTTCAAAATTAATTCAAGACAAAAAAATTAATTTTTCCTTCTTGAAATTTTTTGTAGCAATTATGAGGATTAAAAGGACAAATCGAGCAAAAATGAATTGATTTCGCTTCCTTGAATTTACCTTATTTCAAAAAAGATTTAATGCAATTTTTGTGGAATAAAGAAGAAGAAAACTTCTGACAATTCTTTTGGGAATTTCTGAAAAATTTTCCAACCCCGATGAATGAGCTTCAACTTCTTATTTATAGTTTCAAACTAAAAATTCAAAAACTTTTAAATTTTAAATTTGAATAAATTGAAAAAGATTTATGATATCAAGATCAAAACCACCTGATTTTGGGGGTATTTGGAAATCAAATCAGATATTTGAGAATATTTGGAAATCAAACAAAATATTTGGAAATATTTAGGAAATATTTTGAAATTCTGTGAAATCCCCTTGTAAATCCCTCAAATTCGCAGCAGATCGTCCACTGACGGGCGCTGGTCGCCAGGCATCCTTGGCCATTTTGAGCGATGGGCAGTCATGAGGGACGGGTGTCAGCGACGGGTGTCGCTCAAGAGAGGGGTGCACCGTCCCATACGATCGACGGGCATCACTTGCTCAGGATGGGCATCCCTTAAGCGCGAGCTGCAGGCGTCACCCACATGAGGGACGGGCATCCCAGTGGCAAGCGACGGGCGTCGCTCACTATGGAACGGGCGTCCCTCAAGCGCAGGCAACAGACATCACCCGCAAGAGGGATGGGCATCCTAGGGAGAGCGACGAGCATTGCTTAACCGACGGGTGTCCCGTCGGTCAACCCAAAGGCAGATTTTTCAACTGAAAACTCTTTTCGATACATAGCAACCTCATGTCGCTAGAAATCCTCAGTCATTGAGAATTCAAAGGGCAAAAATCTACATCATTCGTCCTTTTTCTCGAAGATGGGAATCGATATCTTTATCAGGTAATTCTGATCTGGACCGCCTCAGGACTTGGTGTCTACAGTTGCCCCCAATTTTGGTGAAACTAGTGCACTAGTGTCTAAATGAGCCAAAATTCAGAGAAGAAGGGAAAAAATGCGTACCTGAAGCAATCCTTACCTTTCTATGGTTGTTAAAGCTTGCGGCTTATCATTATTGAGTTGTAGTGTATTCTACCATGACTCCTTTGCAATCATTTTGCTTATCCCCATTCGATCTGTATGGCATATCCTTGCTAACCCCCATCCGATCTGCATGGTAACTAATCGCTACCGTTTGAGCTGCAGTGTTATCCAACTACGACTCAAACGTGATTGTTCTGCTGACCTTCATCCGATCTGCACGGCATGCACTTGCTAACCCCCATCCGATCTGCAAGGCATCTAATCACTACTGTTGAGCTATAGTGTTATCCAACTATGACTCAAATGTGATTATTCTACCGCATTTATCCTGCTGGCTTCTGTCCGATCTGCATGGCATGCACTTGCTAACCCCCATCAGATCTGCAAGGCATCTGATTGCTGCCGTTGAGCTGTAGTGTTATCCAACTATGACTCAAATGCAATTGTTCTACCGCATTTATCTTGCTAACCACCATTCGGCCTGCACGGTATATGCTTGCTAACTCCCATCCGGCCTGCACGGTATATGCTTGCTAACTCCCATCCGATCTACAAAACATTTGATTGTTGTTGTTGAATTGCAGTGTATTCTACTACAACTCGATATACCACATTTATCTTACAGGACGCCATCCGGCCGTCATGATTTCTTAATTGGCTGACCATCGTTCGGTCGGCATGATTTCTAATTTTCTTCTAAGCCATAAGCAAATTCTGTTACAACTCAACTGACAAAAAATTCTTTTCTGATGATGCACTTGTTTTGCATGTCCTATGTTCTACCTACAATTTCAAAAGAGTTCATTATCTTATTGCATTGGTTGGGTCCTTTTAAGGTGTGGAGTTCATGTCCTTATCTATGTTTATTATTATTTATTTTGTTCATCTTTTCTATTCTTTATTTTGCTTGTTTTTCCTGTTATGTTATCTCCATACATCGGCCCTTTTTGAAACCAAACATAAAATATAAACAAAATATGCAAAAGGTTAAAATAAATTTACATTTTAACAAAGTAAAAAATTTACTAACAAAAGTGCAGATTTTGTACATCGATAGACAAAAAAAAAAAAATAAAACTCCCTGAATAAGCTATAGAGATGTGTAATCTGTAGGCTCCTCTGGGTCCTGCTTGTCATCTGATACTGGAATGGGCTGAATGCCGAAGGAGGATGGTCCTATGGTGGAGGTGAACGGTCCAGCTCTAGAGGTTGGGAGCTGACTAGAAGGGGCTAATAGTTCGGCTCCTGCAACTGGCAGAGAAGGGATGATGATCTGTGGTGGCCGTACAGGTGCTGCCTGCTATACTGCTCGAGCAGCCTGCTAGAACTAAACCTAAGCATATCCATACAGGAATGGCTGCACAACAGTCCTAAAAAAATCTAAGGTCTCGTTGATCACACTGCCTTGCCCTCTAATAGCCTGGGTCTGCTCCAAACTCCGGTGTCTGGATGTCTCTTTGATATCCGCGAGCCTAGTCTCTGTCTGCTCCCTCAGGTCCTTGATGGATCCCAATATAGTTGGCATGGTACCCTCTAAAACCTCCACCCGAAATCTGAAGGCGGTAATTGACTCATCTAGCATCTGAATAGCCTCATCAACCCTTTGGGCTGCCGCAATTTGGGAAGCACTTAGACTCTGCCTCAGCACCTCTATTTGTCTCCTCTGCCCCTCTATGACCATTTCCTGCTGGTCCAAGAGCTCAGGGATAACCCAGTCCCTCTCCTCCTACCATCGCTCCATAGCGGCAAGAGCGGTGGTGATGGAAGCAAGGATGTCTGGCTGTGCTGGCTAAGGAGGCGGTGGTGGGCTAGGCTGTGTCGACTGCGCGTGAGGCTATGATGGTGGAGGACCTGTGGATGTAGATGCTCCTAGGTCCCCTTACCTGCTGTACAGATGGTATCTCCCAGTCTCCCGAAGCTCAGAGTGCTCGACTCGCGGTGGTGGTGGTGGAGTAAGGCTCTGCGCTCTCTATGACAGTGAGGTACTCAGTAGGTCATCGACACTAAACTTAATGTCCATATCAAGCGATGTATGATGCTGACTCTTCTCTAGCTAAGGCTACTGTAGAGCCTGGTACCCCTGAGACTGAGGCTGGTGCAGAGGCTACTCCTCCAGGGGCCACCTCCTGATCGTCCTCCTCTAGCTAGAGGGGAGGAAGGTGGAACAGTCATCGGGTCTCTGCCATAGTGAGTAGGGTATTTGTTGGGGGTTTTTATCTAGTGTGTGTTGTTTGGTAACATGGACTAAAGGCAATAATATAGTGGATTGTGTGTTTGGTACCTAAGATGGAAAATATCTACTCAAGTATTATATGGTGTATGTGAGATTATGGTGCCAAGTTTGAAAGTCAAAAGTGGGATTATTGGTCCTATAGGAAGTTGCCAAGTGGAATGAGTAGGTGGAGCAATTAATGAAAAGGGAAAAGAAAGAGAAAAGAGGGAAAGGAAATCTGCCTCACGTCCCTCTCTCCTCTCTTTCTCGGTTTTCTTCTCTCTTTTCCTTGTTCATCCTCTACTTCATCTCCTTTCTTGGTGGCTGGTTTCTTGCAAGATCCTTGGTTGCTTTGTTTGAGTTTAGAGCAAGATTGAAGAGGTGAGTGTGGCATTTAGGGTTCCCTGCGTTTTGAGTTCATCTCCTTCCTTCTCTTCTTTTGATTTTGTTTAAGTAAAGGTTTTTGGATGAGTAATTTGTGGGTTTTGGTTTTGTGCAAGCTTTGGGTATCAAGAGAAGCTCAAGGGTAAAGAGAAGGTGAAGATGGGGTTTTGAAGCTTTAAAGAAATCAGGTTTGGGAGCTTTGATTTATGAAATTGTACTTGTGAGTTGTTGTGCCTAATTCTCACTTAGGATGTAAATGAGTTTGTATTGTTTAAATCTATGGAATTTTGAGTGTTTTGGCATGTGTATAGGTATGATTGATGTGGGTAGATGAGTTAGTAATGCATGATTAGGATTGAATTGAAGGTATGTGAGTTTGGGAAATTATGTGCCATTTATTTTGTGCATTTTCATGATTTTTGGTATCTTTGATGGAATTTCTGAGAAATTGATGTTTAAAGAGGTTCATGTTAGTATAAATGTTATGGGTTTTGGTTGATTTAAGTTGTGATGATTGATTGTTGAATTTTGGAAGTAAAAATTGAAGTTGTTGAGTTTAGGATTTACTTTGTGAGTTTAAGATTGTGATTTTGTGAGTTATGCATATATGAGTTTTGCTAATTTGTGGTTTCTATTTAGTTGGATTAATTGAATGATTAAGTATGTTATTGCATGTGATGATTGAAGTTATTGAGTTTTTGCCTGGAAATTTCGTGGTCCTGTCACTAGTAGTGACGACTGTCACGAGTCGTGATAGTAAGCCCCTGTCACTAGTAGTGACGATTGTCATGAGTCATGACAGTAAGCCAAGCCCCTGTCACTAGTAGTGACGACTGTCACGAGTCGTGACAGTAAGCCCCTGTCACTAGTAGTGATGATTGTCATGAGTCATGACAGTAAGCCCCTGTCACTAGTAGTGACGATTGTCACGAGTCGTGACAGTAAGCCCCTGTCACGAGTAGTGACAGTAAGCCCCTGTCACGAGTAGTGACCTCTGTCACGAGTAGTGACCGCCTCCTCTCCCACAACATGTTTCTAAATGTCTTCTGTCTTGAATTTTGATGTTTTAACTCTTGTCCTTTGTTCATTTTAACTTATGTTCTGGTTTTTAATAGTTATTTAACGTCACCTCAGTTTTTAAGTTATATTTAACTGTAATTATCTTTGTTGCATCGTATTATATTGAATATTATGTTTCGATTATGGAATATTTTTGCATGGCCTGCAAGAGTCAGTCTAGTGGATAGTTAGGCATGCCTAATAGAGTTTCGTTAGCTGCAGCCCCTTTGAATGTTTGGACCCTGATCAGGTCCCCCGTTGGGTTCCTCGCGAACCCTTTATGTGCTCGGATCCTCATGATCTTTTTAATGTGTTTGGATCTTGTTTAAGATCCCCTTCAGAAAAATGTTTTGAATAAAATTATAAGATAGTATTCGATTCGCACCCGTAAGGTGGTGATAGTATTCGATTCGCACCCGTAAGGTGGTGATAGTATACTCGTTATCCACTATTTTGAGTCATCAGGTATTCTGTTTGTTTTGCCTAATATGAACAAGAGAATGTGATATTCGAATAAGCATGATTCTAGACATGTGAATCGGTTATGTATCTGAATGTGATTATAAACCTCTGAATGGGTTGAGTATGACCTAAACATGTGAATTGGACATATTTATCTGCATATATATGTATATGTATATCATATTGTGAATGTATTGTATGCCGTCGATTGTGGAATATAAGTACTGGAACTAAGACGTGCATGGCTGTGACCATGATCTTTCGAATGCCCTGAATACACTTTATCATGTCATGCTTATAAGAATATGAATTAATAGGTTTTGAATGCTATGATTAGTAAACACGTGCACAACCATGATTTTATCCTATTGACTGTTATGGTGATGTATGTGAATCAAAATACGTACGAATGTGCTCTTGACCTTGGAATGTTATATATATGGTATTATGTTGCATGCGCTCTCTCTCTCTCTCTCTAGTTTATCCTATTGTAGTGATTTCGGCGTGTGTTCATGTGTTTACATTTCAAGGCATGATATTGTATGGATTAGAGTCGAGCAGTGGAAGTGTGGTGATTTGATGTTATACCTTGGGTTCCGTTTAGTGTATGCGTCTTGTGACATGATTAAAGTATATGTTGATACCTGGTAATGATGCATGGTAGTTGAGTGTATTATTGCTTGGTAACTGTGTTGCATGAGAACGAGTTTCCGCTAAAGTAACGGTACCTTGGTATGATATTTGCATGTGTAAATGTTCACGAGATTATATATGGTGAATTGTTGCTAGCTGATCTCTCGGCGAGCCCGATAAGTATATGCATAAGAATTTGTATGTAGTTTTACATGAATATTTGTATCTACTGTGATCCTTTGTCTACTTGGGGCTTTGCTTAATATGATATAAGAGTGTAGTTTTTGGACGAATATGATATTGAGATGAGCACTCAGGTAATTTGTATAAGTATGTGTGTATGATCTTCAGAATGCATGGCTTTCCTATGCAGGCTTGTATATCCATCTGTTATGGTTATTTGCATGTGCCATTTGCGTATGTGACTTGCTTTGGTGACCATTGTGAATGGTCGTCCATATTGCTTGTATGTTCTCCCCACTAAGCGTTTATCGCTTAGAACGGGCTCTTTTCCCGTGCAGGTGGCAGGTTTGGTTCTGTTCGAGTCGAGCATCTGCAGGGTCGGCCACATAGGAGTTTAGAAGTTCTGTATTTTGTTATCAGCTTATGTAATTTTGGATTTTGTAATTCAGTAATGTTTTGTATATGTATAGTTTTAAAGATCTTGATATAATTTTGGGCTATGAAAGTGTTTTTGAATATTAACGTTTTGAAATAATTTTTATATCTTTTCTGCCTATTGAATGCTTCCACTGAATGAATGCTTGTGTGCATGATAGTATGCTTTCGCTTAGTGCTCGTGTGTGTGTGTGCGATGGAATGCATGATCACCTTGTGCCCTCAAAAGTTTTTAATTTCCCCGTATTTTTGCATGATTGTATGCCTTCGCTTAGCGTAAGTTGCATGTATGTGAGTGAGTGTCGGTAGCGCACCCGCGTCCTTCCAACGGGGACGCAGGGGGTGTTACAGCCTGCCCGTCCCAAGTATGAGTTGGAGAGAACTCTATGTATGTAACGCAATGCCTGAGATGAGAGTACCATACTCTTTGCCGTGTCATGGTCATAAGGTACTCTCGGCATGGCGATAGCCTCCCAATACTTCCTCCAGATAGCTCTCTGAGGTATCATCATGCCATCCTCGTGAGGAAGCCCCATGGCCTGTGCAAAAACGCAGCGAGTGATGCTATAGTGGCGTCCTCTAACCCAAAACTGGATGACTCCCTCCTTTGAGTCTGACCTCTGGAATCTCCAATAATATAAGGTGGCTAGGAACTCTCTATCAACCTCTAGGTGGGTCTGAAAGGAGGGCTAGAGGAACTCTGTCCAGCCTGTTGTGCCTATAAGTTACAAAATGCGGGGTCATTCTTCTGAACTGCACTGAGTCTGCTCCAGACTTTCAAAGTACAGGGTTGTTTTATGTCATAGCCTCACTTGTCCCCTGGATAAAACAAACTCTGTTATATCAATTTATCATGATAATCATTTTGATCATCTACCTTTTTATGAATGTTCAATTGTTACAATCTCATTTTCTCATTTTATCATTTATGGTTTGTCATCTCATATATGTTACTTTCATCTTGGCCACGTCAAAAGCGTGCTACAGAGGAAAGGTAAAGGAAACAATAGATCATCTACATACAAAATATGTCTGCTTAGTACAAAACAGATAGATCTAAAAATTACGATAGAGTGTCTCCCTGAATGTTGACTACAGACAAACAGTGGGCTTCTTCAGGTGACTCTCACCTGGTATGTACGCCATCGGCACGCCTGGTCCTCTTTACGAGCTCGCATGAATTTAACTTGCGCGGGCTTCATCTTGACTTCATCTTGCCGAAGCAGGCCTTTAGTTCGGACTCTTCTTGTAAAGTTATCGGCACAAAAGCATGTATAAGAGATTGTGTGTGCATAATGTGTATAAAATATATACACAAAGCTATATGCATGAAACACATGCAAAAGATCAACCTACAAAAATTATGTATGCGCAACTATACGCGTAAAGGATTGGATGCATGTGATGTATGCTTATGATGTGCATGCTAAACATGTGCAAAGAGTTATGTGTTACATGTATGCAGAAGTTATGTACATAGGGTTTGCAGAAAGAATTGCATATACAAGTTATAAATGAAGTTCATGCATGCATGAATGGATAGTGGGTTTCGTGAAAGGCTATGCCTGTGTAAAGTTGTGCAGAGAGGTATGCAAAAGATCGCACATGCAGGACGTGCATGAAATGCACGAGTGGATAGACCACATCCTGGGTGATTAAGGAACTCGTTGAGGGTATTGTTTATACTGTCTGATGCCCCCAAGGACCTAGAAGAGTATCTTCTCGGCTTAGGAATTCTGACCCACAATCCCTTCAAGGAGAACCGTCCGGTGTGCATCTTTGTCCTCCCGGGCAATGAGTACTTTCCTTTTGCTATGCACGGCACAGCATTTTGCCCCCCTAAGATTCTGACTCATGTCCCGCATTATACCTCTTCTCCCCGAAAGGAGGTCATCTGAAGAACCACCGCCTTATTGCTCCAGGTGTCGAAAGTCTATACCCCATCCGTCCGAAGGGAGATCGTCTAAAGTGCCGCCGCCTTATTGCTCCAGGCATTTGAAGTAATTGATTAAAGGTAGTGTGTCCCTTGTGGATTTTTACACTATCTTTTCTTAGCGGGAAATGCATCCTTTTTGGATTTTCACACAACCCTGCGCTTAATTTTTGCCTGGAAAGGACCCAACCCAATCCAGCGGTTTTTAATCATTTCATCTTTTGTAGGACAGATTGCCTGTTTCCAGGTTTTCACCCTACCCTTCGGCCTAACTTTTTCTTAAAGAGTCAGTTACGTTTTTCATCCCTAACGGCCTTCCTTCTTTCTCTTTTCTCCTTTTTTTTTTTGAAAGGTATAGCTGCAAGAAAAGTTGAAGCACTATCAGAGCCCCCTTCCTAGAGCGATCAGCAGCTACCCATTGAGGCATCTTCTTTCCCAGACTGCAGTTATATTCCTCTGCCTTTCCCGATGAAGATGTTACCAGACTGGCCAAGGGGGCAGACAAAGATATCAGCTTTATGTGCCCCCGGTCCCCACTTTTCTGCTGTGACTCCGGATGGTTCTTCAAGGTGTGTCTCATTGCGCGATCTCTGTGAGGCTACCTTCCATATCACCGCTCGTTGTGTCCAACAGTTCAGATGGAATTCAAGATGTTGTGAGGCCCCTCCTATCCATTCTAGATGGCATCTTACCTTCGACTTTCACCTCCAAGTACCATTGCCTCTGGACCCAACTGCCTATAAAGGCTATTATATGACTAATCGAAGATTGCCCCTTTGCTTCTACTAGTGCATACAAGATATGGGTGCCCAGTCCAGCGGTTGATAATAGGATCCATCGACTTAAGCGCCTGGCCAGAGAGAGCAGAGTATAGTTATTTAGATTAGGTGCCTTCTGTAACACCCCGATACCCCCTTTGGAAGGATACCGGAGCACTACATACACAAACACATATACATACACTCATGTATCACGGAAGCGGTAACATATAAATCGAAAAGATATCGAATCCATATATATATATATATATATATATAAATATAACAATATAAGTTTTACAAAAGAGATTTGTAAACCCTTTTACATAGACATATACAGAAACGTTCCTTTACAAAATTACATTGCTAAAACCAAAATCCATGTACAAAACTTATATCAATACAAAAATATAAGCGAACGACAAAAAGGAACTTCATCTATAGACTTCTAGTGGCTGACCTGCAGATGCCCGACTCCAAACAAAACCTGCCGCCTATACAAGAAAACAGCCCATGCTAAGCGATAACGCTTAGTTGGGAAGAATAAAAACCAAGAGAAACACGCATACCATAATAATAATAACAATCAAATGCATAATCATTAGCTTACAACATATGAGAACATTTATATAACCATATATTTATGCGATCTAAACATTGTATGATCATATAACAACTTTACATGTTTATGGCACATATACTGAGGTAATAAGTAACCAATCATCAAATCACTTTACATATAGTTGTGTATCATATACATAAACATATATCATACTCACGAATAAAAAGTAAATAACAATAAATATCCAACTACAATTATCTCATCATATCTTGTCATATCTCAAGAACTTAAACATGTGGCATATACCCATTTCATAACATTGGAAACATATAATAGCCTGTTTACTCACTAAACTAATGGATATGGGTACTATTGATACTGATAGGACACAGTATCGAAAGCATATGGAGACGTAAGTCTCAAATCGTGTATACCCGAAGGTAAGGGGAGACCGAAGTCTCAAATCATATGGACCCAAATGGGATCGACTTGTAAGACCCAAACAGAGTCAACATGTAGCAGCTGCACTCACACTCTAACCCTTAATAAGCATGCTTACTATCCACTAAAATGACTAATCAGGCTCAAAATAACAACTTATCTATACTCTAAAATTATTGTCATACAATAGAGTATAATTCAATCATAACCACATAATTCAGGTATACATATACACCGATCAATTTCGGAGACTCATAGATTATATACAGGCCTATTAATCGTGAACATGTAACTTATAATAAGAAACCATAATATCATACAGGCATAAGCAAGAATCATGTACCATGCAGTAGTGAGAACCCATGCAAAGTGAAACATGAAAATCATTTTCGGACAATAGGGCAGGTAGGAAGGGCTTCTGTCATGATCGCGACATGCGTTGCGCTCGCGACAGTAATCGAAATTATGCTGCGAGAGATGAGCTCGTCATGACTCGTGTAAGATGTCATGACTTGTGACACTAGCTGCACGAGTCGTACCAAGCCTCACGACTCTTCACTACAAGAAAATACAGTTTTCGCGACGGATATTTAGCGACGGAACAATTTCCGTTGCTAATTAGCGATGGAATTTGCTTTCTGTCGCTAATTAGCGACGGAATTCCCTTTTCGTCGCAAATTAGCGACGGAATGTCCTTTCCGTCGCTAAAAATGGCGGCAATAATTTCCCTCCAGTTTTAACGACCGAAATTACGACGGAAATAGAATTCCGTCGCTAAAATTAGCGACGGAATTTGAATTCCGTCGCTAAAATTATTAAAAAAAATAATTTCTTTTATTAGCGATGGAATTAATTTCCGTCGTTAAATAAAATTAAATATATTAATTAGAGGTGTCAAAATTAACCCAAACCCAACAACTCACCCAAACCCATCCAAAAAAAATTGACCCAAATCCAACCCAACTAAAAAATTGACCCATTTAAACCCACCAAAAATCTACCCACATAAAATACAACCCATTTGGTTCATTCTTCCTCAACCCAATGGGTGTTTTTTTCATTATTTTTTTAATATTAAAACTTTTGTCTTAATGAACAAGATCTTTTTCTTAAACTGTCCCGCTGTATTATTATTGTGTAATGTATATGCGTATACGTATTTTGTTGGTTAAATTTGTAATGGCTGAGTTATCGGGTTAGTCGTGAATAGTATTTTTCGATGGAAAATAGTGCACGGGGACAAAAATTACACCTGAAAGTAAAAAATATTTTATTTGACCATCGAAAAATACTAGTCACAAGGAGTCCGAGGGTAGAATGTGGAGAAAAAATAAACTCAAATAGATCTCTAAAAGTCAAAAATAAAAAAAAAGCCCGGCTCATTTTAAAGGTTATCCGGTTTGACCAACATTTGACTGGATCTCTAAAAATAACAAATGACCTCTAAAAATTATTTTAATGATATATATAGACTTAGATTAATATTTAGAAATTTTTAACAGTGAAAAATTAATTTTTTGGTAACACTGAAAAATTGTCTAAACTGACTGATTTAAATGTACCAGATCGAGAAACGGACTCTGTTTGAGCTGAAATTTTGCCGGGAGACTAATTTATATATTTTAAGAATTATAAAATTAATTTTGAGAGAAATTGAGCTTAGAAACTGAGTGAAATAATTTAGGATTACATAATTGACTTAAAAATGAAAAAATGTCCACTTGGTTTATGAATTATTATGTTGTTGTACCTCTGTGTGTGACTATGGATTGTTTGAATTGCAGGAAGGGTATGTTATATATATAGCCGTTATACTGTCAAAATTTTTACCAAATGAATAGTAAATTTGACAGTTATAAGTCAACCGATATCCCGATCCGTTTGGATCTCAACCGACCCATTTGGACCAACATTTTTATAATAATTTTCTTAGTATTCCGTTATTATATCGATAATTATTTTTTATTAAAAAAATATCAAATGGGTCGACCCAAACCCACCCAACCCATTTGGGTATTGACCCATATATTTTTGACCCATTTATGACCCACCCATTTACGACCCAACCCATTTATGACCCAACCCAAACCCGCCCAACCCACCCATTTGCCACCTCTAATATTAATTAAAATATTTTTAGCGACGAAAATATAATTACGTCGCTAATTTTAGCGACGGAAATTAAAATCCGTCGCTAAATTTATAAAAAAAATAATTTCTTTTATTAGCGACGGAATTAAGTTCCGTCGTTAAATAAAATTAATTGTATTAATTAAAATATTTTTAGCGACGGATTAGATTTCCGTCGTTAAAAAAAATTAAATATATTAATTAAAATATTTTTAGCGATGGAATAGTATGTCCGTCGCTAATGTTTAGCGACGGTATTTTTCCCGTCGCTAAAAATAAGGGTTTTAAATTCCCTTCTCCCCTCTTTTCTCTCTCTCTTCTTTTCCCTCTCTCCTCCCTCTTCTCCCTCCCTTCCTCCCTCACGCTGTCTCTTCCTCCTTCTGCCCAGCCCCTGCATGCCCACCGCCAGATCTGGCCAGCTACCGCCATCGGAAGCCGCCGCCGATCGGTCCGCGTTCGCCTGTGCCGCCTGCTTCCTCCTCCGCGCCGTTTGCTCCTCCTTCTTCTCCCTCCCTTCCTCGCTCACGCTTTCTCTTCCTCCTTCTGCCCACCGCCAGATCTGGCCAGCTACCGCCGCTGGAAGCCGCCGCCGATCGGTCTGCGTCCGCCTGCTTCCTCTTCCGCGCCTCCACGCGTGCTCCCTGGTTCTGCCGCACCCGAGGTCCAACTTCCTCCTTATTTTTTGAATTTATTTTATAATTTGTTAATATATATTATTTCATTTAAGTTTTAATTTTTTAAAAATTTTATTATTGTACATTAAATTTATTTTATTATAGTTTTAATTTTGAGTTATATTTGTTTGTATATTTATTATTTTGTGTATTGATTTTGTGTTATAATTGTTATTATATATTTGTAATTTGTTAAAATTTGTGGGATTTTTGTTTTTATATGTGGAAACATTGTATCACTTTAATAACTTTTATCCAGAAAAAAAAGGACATGCTTCTAGTTATTTCTGTTCATTGTGTTGTTTGTCACCATTTTCTTCCCAAGTATTATATCCATATATCATTTATCTTGCATTAGTCTATATTACTTGTCACTTGGTGTTTCTGCAGTACCCAACAGACTGAATCAAATATTCATTGAACAATTTATTATTAGTAGTATTATTAGAAAATAATTAACTTAATAATTTATTTGAGGATTTTAGTAGTATTAATTTTTTCAAGTAGTTTATTATTAGTGTTATTAGTTTTAGCAGGAATATTGTTAAATAATAAAATAATATGATTTATTGTTATTAGTATTATTAGAAATAATAAACTTAACACTTTATTATTATTATTATTATTATTATTATTATTATTATTATTATTATTATTATTATTATTAATAATTTGTATTGTTGTTATTATTGTTTTATTTAATTTTTTTATATGCTTTTAAAATTACTGACCCGATGGAATATTAAATTTCGTCGAAAAATTCTAATTTTTTTTTTATTTTTTAAAAAATTCCCGACGGAATTTAATATTCCGTCGGCAATTTTCCCGACAGAATTTAATATTCCGTCGGGAATTTTTTTTAAAAAATAAAAATATTTTAGAATTTCCCGACGGAATATTAAATTCCGTTGGGAAAATTGCCGATGGAATATTAAATTCCGTCAAAAAAATTGCCGACGGAACAATATTTCCGTCGGGAAAATTGCCGACGGAATAAAATTTCCGTCGGCAATTTTTACCTACGATCACATTGCCGACGGAATGCAATTCCGTCGACAATTTCATTTCCCGACGGAAAATCTTGGATTTCCGTCGGGAATTTCCATCGGGAAATCGTTAAATTCTTGTAGTGCTTGAGGATACCTCACGACTCGTGAAGAAGCTTCATGACTCGTACGGCTACCACGAGAAGCAGGAATCAGCCGGCTCTTGAGTCTGTCGATGGTAAATGGTTCTTTATACTCGTTCCCATCACTATTTATCGGAACACTACTCCCTTGGACAACAACTTTTCAAGAACAAATGGGTCTTCATATGCTGGTCTGAATTTGCCTAATCCATCTGGAACATTCAGATTAAATCTCCCTCTTTCAATGGGTTCTTTCTGATTTTCTTCCCCAATGATCGAGCAAAGTATTTCCTGATAGATCTGACTGTGATAATAATCCCACAACCTATTCTCATCTGACGTGTTCAAATGCTGTAATTATTGCTGCGCCCAATCAGTTTTCAAATTTTGGGCTTCCATAATTGCCCTTAAAGATTTGAGCTCTACTTCGACCGGCAATAATGCTTCCATCCCATATATCGAGGAATAAAGCATGACTCTTGTAGAGGTTACGATGGTAGTTCTCTAGCCTCGAAATGCAAATGACCATTTCTCTACCCAATCCTTGTAGTTTCGAACCATCTTGACGAAGATCTTCTTGTTAGCAGCCTCTCCTACCCCATTGGTTTGAGGGCAATACAGAGAGGACTTGTGGTGCTCAATGCCATACCTCTGGAGAAACTCCTTAGCCTTGACCATATACTACCCCCCGTCCTTGAACATAACGTGGTGCAGGATACCATATCGACATATCGGATTCCTTTCGATGAACTTGTCCGTTGAAGGCCGTAGGACGCACCTCCCCCATGATATCTATTCCCAAGCTCGAGCAATCTGTATTCATTATAAGTCAATAGAACCCTTTTGGCCCTTTTTGGAAGTCAAGAAGAATGGCAAAGTATGGATATTTGTAGATCAACGGGATTTGAACAAAGCTTGGCCCCAGGATGACTTTGCCAAATCTACATATTAATTCTTTTCCTTCTTCTTTTTTTGTTTTATATATTTTCTTTTGTATTTTTTTGTATATATATTTTTTTTCTTCTTTTTTTTTTTGTGTACAGGCTTTGTTCAAATCCTGATAGTTTTACACATACACGCACTTCCCTTCTTAACCATTAGGGACGATATTGATCAACCCAGCCGGGCGTTGCATTTCAATAAGAAATTTGCCAACGTTTCTGCTTGTGGATCTCTCTTCTTAACCTTTTCTGTCCCTTCCGACCTGAGTCTTTTGAGCTTCTGTGTGACTGGTCCATGATCATGATATGCTGGCATAGTGTGTTCGGAGACTTTGCGATCATCTCCCAGCGTGTCTTCGTAGGTCCAGGAAAAGACTTTTCCACACTTTTTTTTAATTCTCTCAAATTTTAACCTCTCCTCAGGAGTTATAGATGCTATTAAGATTTTCTTTGGGTTCTCCAAAGTCTCCGAGATTAAATGCAATGGCATCAGTCGAATCAATGTCAAATATGAATGAGTCGTGATCATGATTATGCACAGTAAAATCATTAGAAACATCATGCAAATAAGCACAAACCATTCATTTCATTTAATAAAAACTAGAATTAAAATGTCATTATCAAATAGTTCCAAAATAAAAATAACATCTAAATAGCTATCTTCTTCCCATTTTCGCTAGCACAAGTGTTATAGTCGATGGTCCATTATCACGCACGAGAACCATCTTCCCTATCTCTCAACTCCTCTTCAATGAGGTATTGAACTTGTCTCCTCAGAATCTAACATTCATCAATCTCGTGCCCAGTATGCTGATGGTATGTGCAGTACTGATCCACCCGGTGATCGGGTCATCCTTGGCTTCTAGCAGGTTTGGCCGGCATTCGCAAGTTCTTCTCCAATGTTTAAGGCAAAGATCTGTCTAAGCCGAAACAATATTTTTGGGCTGTTTTGGTTGCTAATACTCCTTCCCTCCCCCAAGTACCAACACAGCTGTCATACCTACATAGTTGACTTCTCATTTTTGAGTTCATAGTGACTTTCTTGCGAGCATCCATAGTACTTACAAGCTTGGACTTTAAAATTTTTTCTTTGAGAACATCCACCTGTAGACACCGTGTCCCAAGGCAGTCCAAGATCAGGATTACCCAATGATAAAAATAAATACCGATTCATAAGTAAGAAAGTAGGAATTGATCATTTCCTTGTTAAATTCTTTTGTCTGTCTCAAAATGCTTTTAAAATGTTTATCTTTATTTTTATTTATTTATTTATATTTTTTATTTGTATCTTTATTTTTTTTCTTTGTTTTTATTTTTTATTTTTACTTTTATTTTTTAAAAAAAATTAAAAAAAAATTTTGACTGCACGCGGGGCTGCCTGCTCGCTGGCGGGCGCGCTCTGCCCCACTTGCGCGGAGCGGGCGCGAGGCCTATGCGCAGCCTATGCGTCTTCGAGGCTTGCGCGTGGCCTGCACCCGCTCGCCCCTGCTGGCCGTTCGTCTCACCCGTTTTTGCCCACTAGCGCTGATATCGGCCGAAAATCAATTTTTTGATTTTTTTTGTGTAAAAATAATTTTTTATGGGATTTTTTGATATTTTGTTGAATTTTAACAAACGTCGTTAAAATTTTGTGGGTGCCAAAGTCAAAAAATAAATTAAAAAAATTAAAAATATGAATTGTAAAAATTTGACTTTTGGGATTTTATTTTGAATTTTGCGTGTTTTTTGTTGAAATTAGGGGAAAATTTGTCTTTGAAAAATCTGATGGAGGACTTGCTTAGTGGAAAAAAAATGGAATTTGAAGAAAATATAATGGGAGGATTCTTCAGTTTTGGGGGGATTTTTTTTGGTTTGGTTTTCAAAAGAATTTTTCTAAGGGATTTTAGAGAGAGAAAAAAAAAGGTGTTCTTGAGAAAGAATAATCTATTTTTCTAGAGAAATCAAAAATTTTATTCTTGGATTTTCTTCATTTATTTTCTTAGATCTAAAAGTTTTTTTCTTTGATTTTATTTTAATTTTTCATATATCTAAAAATATTTGTTAAGATTGAATTAACTTGAGAAAGGAAAATTAATTTCCTTAGCTTGGGTTTTTCTCATCAAATTAAAACAACAAATACAAAAAAATTACTTTTAATTTTCGTGTTCTTGAGTTTTTTTGAGATAAAAACTTAAGATTTTCTTGAATATTTTGAGTTTATTCTTGAATCTTGACAAGGAGAATAGATTGAGATATCTTGCTTCCATATTACCTAACTCTGAGGGTAAATATTCTTGGATATATTATTATTTTGTACTTTCATCTTATTTATTTTATTTTATTTTATTCTTTTCTTGCATTTATGAACATATATTTTTGAGTTTTGTTCTCTTAAAGTGATTTTTCAATTTTTATTTCGTTTTTGGTATGAAAATTGGTAATTGTATGTGATTTTGGGGTGTGAAAAATTAGATCTATTGATTTTCTTGTTGGTATGATTTTTGGTTATATTTATTTTGGGTTTAAATATTATTATTTTCTACTACATGTTTATTAACCTTCCTCATTTTCATTTATTTAATTTCATATTTTTATTATTATCAATAATATTATTATTATTGCTATTAATACTTTTGTTCTTGTTACCATTGTTAATATTATCATTGTTACTGTTAATGCTATTATTATCAATGTTGTTGTTATTATCGTTATTACTATTATTAATGTTTTGTTGTTATTATTCATGATTTATTATTATTATTATTATTATTATTATTATTATTATTATTGTTATTATTATTATTATTATTATTGCTGATTTTATTGTGTTGTTGTTATCATCATCATCATCATCATCATCATTATTATTATTATTATTATTATTATTATTATTTTATCATTGTTGTTATTATTATTATTGTGGTCCTTATTATTGTTACTATTGTCATATTCTTGCATGATTGATTTTAATCCTCTTAAATACGAGTTTTTTTTTTTTGTAAATTTGGCCTATTTTATTTTCTGTGTATTTTAACCCTGTGTTATTTTTCTTTTGTTTTTATATTTATGTGGTTAATTTTGGAATTGCTACTAATGTTTTTATTATTATCTTTCTCGTGTTTTGGGTAAAATGTGGTGTCACCTATCTGAGCATCGCCGTGACCGGGCGAAGGGGGTCACAACGCGTAGAAAATCTTGTTTTGGGTGAGACCGTACCTATCCCCCTTTTATGTGACTATGTTTATTTTGTCTGTGAATAAAACAGTTTTATTTGTGCACATGTCGGACAAAAAATCACAAAATTATTTTTATAACTGAATTGGAATTTTTCCTAATAAATTGGGACCAATGTCCACGGTTTTAGCCAAGGAATGAAAAATGTCACAAATTAAAACGAAGAGTTAAATTTTCTAAAAATGGGATCACTCATCCCGGTTTTCAAACCAATAATCAAAATAACTCTTTGATCCCTCTTTAAGTGAGTATGAAGGAACCAATGTTCCTAGACCGAATAAATATCCCGATTTATGTATGTCATTTTATCTGTTTTACTTTGTTTTGTCTTTTTAAAATTTATGTTCATATATCTTGTGGGTCCTTGTAATTAATTATTTTTGGGGCAATGTTATTTAGCTTTCTTTCATTTGGGATTGTATTCTGTCCTAATTTTCACTTTAATTTTATTTGGCTTTCTTTCATTTGGGGAATTGTATTTGTCCCAATTTCTTCTTTGTAAATAGCGTGTTTGCGTCTTTACCGCTTTATTTATCGGTTTCTTTATAGCTTTCATTTTATCGCTTTTTCAATGCTTGAAGTGCGCCTTAAATAAAATGCATCGAATCGCGTAAGGAGAGAGATGAAATTTTATAATCTAAAATCTCCCTTATATTTAACCAAGGCATAAATAAGAGTGAAGTTCCGAACACCTTCTCTGGTTTAGACCGTAGAGGTTAGATGACCTTTCCCAATTTCTTGTAAATTGGGTGGCGACTCCAAAATACCTCAAAGGTGCCTAAAGGCTTCATGGGACTAGATGAACTTTCCAATGTTCTATTGGGTAAAGAATTCCAAAATGTCTCATGTTGCCCAAGATCAAAAGACGCGAACCAATCCCTCAAGCCCTAAAAGTGGGTCTCACCGACGAGGGCATTTACTAGGTTCGGCGCACGTCACAGTGTCGACTCCACTGGGGACGTTTGTGATTTTGCTCTGAAAGTGTCTTAGTTAAAATATATAATTGAGTTTTTAAAACCTAAAATTCTATCTCTTTTCAAAAATTGCATTGCATCATTTTAGAGCCTTAGAATTATGCTAGTTTGGTCCCTTATTCTACCACAGTGCATTCCCAAAGCACGACCCTATTTTCACTTAATCTAGGGAAGTGTTAAGGATAATCACTAGACCAAGCCCTGTACCTTTTGGTATATCAAATGGAGATCCGATTGGTCATCACGCTCGTGATGAGCTAGACCCATTGGTAGGGACCATGCTTGGGTAGTTCTAAAGTATTATCACCTTTGACCAAAGCTCATGCAATGGCAATAGATACTTCCCCTAGGTGAAATGTACCTTAATACGATGCTTGTTATGTGTCCCATTATATATTGAACATAATCAACCAAATTAAATGGTCTTTTATCAAAGGCTTTCATGCCCCGGTGGGCCCATCTTAATATGGTTGAAATGTTTAAATACATAAAGGCAAAAAATTCATACGTATGCACATTAGATAAGAGATGTTATGCTGTTGGCTTTTTACCGTGCATTATACGAATCCATTGGGTTCCCTGTTAACCCATGGATCAAGCCCACCTAGGAGAGAGACCGCATTACCTTGTTTGTGGGAGTAATAAGGTCGGAAAGATCTACTTGCTCGTATGTAGTCGTAAATGTTGCATAACACACGATCATGCATTGTATATGTCATTCAAGCATCATTCTAACAATTTAAATCTTTCAGCTGTTATAGATTCATCTAAGTGGACTAGAGGTTCCGACAGTCGGTTCGCAAGGACAAATCTTCTCTTTGAGTTGCCGAAATTAGTGTCTGACTAGGATTTTGAGTCACTCTCATCGATCAGTGAATCATCTCTAGAATCATTGATGGCAGAAGAGACCGGAGCTTTGACCACTCAAGACCTTGCTAGGAGACTAGAGAACTTTTAACAGAGGATGTTAGATATGATGGGCGCTATGGCTGACAGGATTGCTCATCCCCCTGCTCCACAAGCACCTATTGCTCCACAGCTACCTGTTGCTCCACAACCACCGGCAGTCCCTCCTCAGGGGCAAGTTGAACTTCCCGTTGGCGAGAAGGCTCCCCTCTTAGATAATGCCGCCCGTCAATCTATCAATGAGCATAGAACTGCTGAGCTTATTAAGCCAAGAAAGGAAAGGATCCCCGATCCCAATGAGGATTTTATGATGAAGGAGGAAGATGAAGAGGTAATAGCACCACAAGTTGTGAGGGCCAGAGCACCCAGGGTAGAAGATGAGGCCATAAGAGGAATGAGGCAGCAGATCGAGGCGATCACTCATTTGTTATCAGCTAGGAAGGAAATCAACCCCGAGGATAGAGATTTGGGGGATGAGGAGTTGCTGCCCAAAAGGTTCAAGATGCCTAAACTGCCGAAGTTCGATGGTACTTTGGACCCATCTACACACATCAAGCAGTATACCCTGGTAATGAAAGGCACAGGGTTGAGCAAGAAGCAGAAGGTAGAATATTTCTGCCTTAGTCTAGTGGGTCCGGCAGTAGACTGTATCATGGATTAGACAGGAGGTGGAAGGTGGATTGGACCTTTTGACTGAAGAGTTCATGAAGCAGTACGACTGCAACACTAGAATGGAGGTCACTTTGAAAGGCCTTGAGCTCTTACAATAAAAGAGTGACGAGTCATTCCATGAATACCCCACTAGATGGAGGAGTAGAGTTATGGAGATGAAATGGAAGCCTGACACTACTGATAAGACGAGGTTATTTATCAGGAACTCCTGCCCTTACTTGAGGGACTTGCTTAGGTTTAAGGGGCTCAGAGATTGGGAGTCACTTAAAGACATTGTTGTAGACGCTAAAGGGGCTTACCTAGCAAAGAAAGCAAACCAAAATAACTTTGCTGGGAAGAATTTTGGGAACCAGCTAGGGTACAGATCAGGCGGTGCTGGAAGCAGTAATAACAGAAATGGTAAGATGGCAGAGGTTTCAGCTACCGAAGTGGGATAAGGCCAGCGACACTTTTCTAATTTAGGGCGGCCTTTATCTTGGGTATTAGAGAGATTGACAAAGGAGGGCAAGCTGCAACCATTGCCGCCCAAGCCAGCTATGAATCAGGGACAGCTAGGGCATAAAAGTGATCAATATTGCGCCTACCATCAACACACTGGGCATTTAACAAATTATTGCCAAAGTTTGAGAAACAAGGTCCAAGATCTCATTGACTCCAAAGAGATCAGCGACCCTGAGAAGAGAGAGAAGAAGAAGAAAGCAAGCTATAATGCAGTTCCCCCACCATGTATTTAATCAGGTCTGGAGATGAGTACGTCGCTATCACCCATCGGGAGACGAGTGAAGAAGGGATTTCCGTGGCGACGGTAGATTGTGGATCCACTAGTGAGAGTGGAGAAGAAGATTATGTTTTTAGATGCTTTGTTTCTTTTTATTTCAAGAACTTCTTATGACAGTGTGACGCGCGCCGGATCCCCGCGGCCGCCCTTCTAACCGCCCGCTCGAGGGCGATCGGGCAATTGTGGGTCCGTTGACAGCTTGCAATAAATCGCAAGTGCGTCTATGTTGGGCAACAAGGAGGTTTCATGGAGTCGCCACCCAATAGAACATTGGGAAAGTTTCTCTCGCCTCGGAGAGCCTAAGACTGTGCGTTGTATCCATTTTTGGCCAGCCAGAAGGGTCTTGGAAGGTAAACCTCTCGCCCTAAGGAGCCTAGGATTAACGCTAAAGTCTCGTGGCACAAAAAGGTGTCTTGGAGGGTAGACCTCTAGCCTCTTTGAGCCCAAAGACCAGAGCTGGGTTCGGGATTTCTCATCTATTTCTACCTCGATTATTTTATGATCAAATTTTAATTAACATTGATTCGCTCTCTCTCCACACGATGCAATTTAAATTAAAGCGCATTCATCCATTTAAGAGCATAAAATAAAATAGCATTAAAGCATGAAATAAATTTACAATAATACTAAGGGCATAATACAACCCTCGTTTGTAAATGTGCGATACATGCATAAAACGGGTTATTCATTAACAATGAGGACATTGGTCCTCGCATGCATTCATTATGGAAAACAATTTTTATGTGATGATTTTATTGGGTAAAAATAGGACATTGGTCCAGTTTTATTTAGCAAACATTCTTTTTAGTAGAAAACATTTATGTGGTGGTTCCTTTTAAGAGCGGTCGAAAATCATTTTATTATTACAGACCCCAAATAAATAAAATAGAATGAAATAAAAATTACATATTTCTAAATAAATAAATCCTAAACTACTTTTCTCGACTGTGCTCCTTGGACAAGTCATACCGCTCGCGGTGATAGTCATAAGAGGAAATAATATTAATCAACAATAAACAAATAAATAATTGAATAAAATAAATTGAAAGAGATACTTAAGATTAATAATTGATTAAATTAAATGATAAATAAAACGATAAGTGAATAATTAATTAAATAGATGAAATAATGGATTTGCAATATTAATGATAATTATAATAATGAAACAATAAAATGCTACTAACAATAATTATATCAATGATGGTGAAAAATAGCAATATAAAATATAAAATGATATAAATAATAATATGAACCAAATAATAATAGTGATAATAATATTAACAACAATTATAACAATAATTAATAATTATAATAATAATAAAACATAAAATTAAATAATAATAATCACAAATCAATTAAATAATAATATACATAAAATTAACACAAATTAGACAATAATAATATTAATGATAATAATAATAATAAATAATATATATATTAATAATAATAATATTAATATAATATAACAGAAAATTAAATAAATAATAAAATAATAAAAAACAGAATATTAATATATATATAATTATATATAAATAATAATAATAAATAATAAATAATAATAATATAAAATGAGAGAGAGAGAGAGAGTAGTCACCGAAGGGCCGCCGGAGCGGCGGTTGACGACACCTCCCTCACCACCTCGTAGATCGCATCGTCAGGAGTCCAGCGCCGGTGGCCACGCGCCGGAATGTCGCCGAATCTGGCCGAAAATCGCGTCGGAGCGTCCTTGCCTCACTTCCGCCGTTTTCCTCCGATCTGATCTTCCCCGGCGAGTGGCGGCGGCGGCCGACCACTGGAAGATGCGCCCCGACGCCCTGAGGGCAGCGCCGCCGCGCGTGGCCTCCCTCTCCGCCGCAGGTGGCCGGCGCTGCCTCTCCTTCTTCTTCCTCTTTTCTCCTTTGCGTCGTCTCTGTTCCTCCTCGCCGATCTCCTCCACGCCGGCGCTGATGGCTGATCGGAGACCGTGCGGCGATCGGTGGCCGGAGCGCGTGCGGCGATCGGTGGTCGGAGCTAGCCGGCGGAGGCGACGCCTCCTTCCCCTTTCTTTCTTCCTTTTTCCCTCTCCGGCGACCTGCGTTTCCCGTTGGCTGTCCCTCACCTGGCCTTGCTCTCTCTTTCCTTTCTCTTTCTTTTCCTTTCTTTTTCCTTTCTTTTTCCTTTTCTCTCTCTCTCTTGGCCCTTTTTTCCTTGATCTGCCGAGCCCCCTTTCAATTTCTTCATCTCATTCTTTTTATACCCCACAAATTAGGGTTGATTATGTAACACCCCAAAACCACCCCAGTAGTTTGAGCCTGTCCGTGTCTGTATGTGTGTATTTGTATGTGTTACATGTATGTGTTTAATTGGATTATTTATTTAATTTATGTATATTAATTTGAGAAGAGGAGTTAGACTATAGTATAAGTGGGTGTATGGAAATAAAATGTGATTAAGAGATGAATTAGTGTGTACAGTAAAGTATGGGAGTAGGGTGTGATATGGGACATGTGTCTTATGGGGAGAGTGACATGTGGCATAGTGGATGGGTTAGAATTTAATGAGTTTGGTGAGAAAGAGAGAAGGCAGCTCTTCTTCCCTTTAATTCCCGTTCTTCTTTCTTCCTCACGCCGTTCTTCTTTTCTTCTTCTTTCTTCTTGTTCTTTCCTTCTTCTTGGCCCGATTTTTTTGCTCCCTCTCCTTTCCCTTGAGAAGATTTAGTTGTTTGGCTTTTGATTTTGAAGTTCAAAGGTGAGTTGGGGTTATGGGTGTTTTAGATTCTTCTTCTTCCTCTTCTCTAGGTTTTAGTTTATATGTATTTGTTTATGGGTTGTTTTAGAATTGATCTTGGTTATGGTGGATTTGTGGTTCAGAGGAGACTCCTAGGTCGGATAAAGGAAAAGAAATCGCTAGTGGGAGCAGAGCTCGCGATTAGGAGCTAAGGAGAGAAGGTTTGGGAATGTTCATTTTTTTGTATATATGTGAATTGAGTTGGATAATTATGCTTTTGGTTTTGATTGTGGTCGTAAGTTGTGTTGTTGTAATTTAAATCACATTAATTATGATATGAGATGCTAGAGAATGAATGTTGTTGAAGGATTTGTGAGAAATTATGTGAATAGTGATAGTTGTTGTTAAATGTGCTGTTTTGGAAATTCTTAGAATTGGACATGTAATTGACTTGATTTAATTGAGATAATTGGTGATAAAGCTGGGTTTTTAATTATGTTATGAGTTGTGGATGCTTGGATTGCTGAATTTTGAGGTTTGGAATCAATTTTGGAAGTTTGGATGTGAATATTGTGTGAATTCTGCAGATTTTGGGCGTAAGAGCTAAAAAACCCGTGTCTGTCGTGATCGCGACACTGTCGCGAGCGCGACAGAATGCGGAGGTTTCAACCCTCGCGCCAGCGCGAGAGATGTCGCGCCAAAGAACTCAAGGGAGCTCTCTGTCGCGAGCGCGACAACTATCGCGAGTGCGACAGAGTACTCGAGCTCCGAACTTGTACAAGGCTTCCTTCTGTCGCGAGCGCGACAGAAGAGTAGCACCTTCGTCCTCTCGCGAGCACGAGATCCCTCGCGATCGCGAGTCGAGGCGAGGAGGTGTAGCTTGGCTTCTGTCGCGAGCGCGACAGATGTGACTTCCAAATTTGATTTCTTCTCCTTTTTGCTTTATGACTTAACTTCTTTTGCATGTTGTTCTATTAAAGATTTGACTCTCTATTTATATGGATAATATGTATGTAAACGTGATAAGATTTTGCATAACCTGCTAATGTCGGATAAGTGGATAGTTAGGCATGCCTAATAGAGTTATGTGCCGCTGCAGCTATGTGTACGACTTTGGACCCTGATCAGGTCCCCCGATTGGATCCTCGCGATCCTTCTGTCTGAATCTTTCTTAAGATTCTATGTGAAAACATTTTTTGGAATAAAGCAAATAGAATATTTTGATACCTCCAAGTATCTATGTATTTGAATTATGATACCGATACTCTCAAGTATCTATGTGTACTCGTTATCCACTCATTATGATTAAGCAGGTGTCATTGTATTTTGTACAAGAATCTTTGGATGAGAATGCAAATATCTGAATTAACTATGTATGATTATATGCCCATAATTACATTATTATCATATGTTTTCTGTTATCGTCACTGTGAGTGGCGGTTATGCATTTTGTGTTTTCCCCACTAAGCGATTTCGCTTAGCACGGGTGTTTATCCGTGCCGGTGTGGAAGGTTTTTGATTGCCTTGGGTGGGGCGTGTCGCATCGGGAAGGCCAACGCAACTAGAGATTGGAAGTTTTATAGTATAGGCTTTCCTTTCTTTTGTAATGGATGTAATGTTTTGTTAGCCCTTAGAACCATGTATCTTGGGCTTTTGTAAATTGGTTCTTTTTGTAACCTTTTATAACATGTAAAGACTTTCTTTTTATATATTAATAAAAAGGAATCCATTTTGTTCTGTATCCCTCTTCTTTCTCTTAAAGTTTTTATTTATACAAATATATGATTCCTATGTGATGTTTGCATGTTTGTACTAGTGGGGTGTGACACTCCTATCTATCTTTGGTCCTTCTCGCTCTAATCACGAGTAGAAGTATCCATAATATAGGTTGGGGTGTGACATTAGGTGGTATCAGAGCTCTTGGTTTAGATGTTACTGAGTTTCAGTGTGTTAGTTAGTGTGGGAGTTGTGTTGGCCTGATGCGCACTGCGTTTATGTTTTGTAGTTATGGAGTCTGCTTGTGGATCGCTTGAGGGGTCAGCGGAAAGTGCGAATCCCCAAAAGCAGGATCCCTCAGTTTCTGGTCCGGCTCAACCTCCTAGGGGGTATCCTGAGGTGCCTTTGGGACCAATGGAAGCGATGCTTCAGAGTATGACAAGGGTACTCGAAAGGGTAACAGCGCCAAGTGCACCTATTGAGAGGTTAAGAAAGCATGGTGCAGAGAATTTCTTTGGTACTAGCATAGATGAATCTTATAAAGCAGAGATGTGGTTAGAAAAGACATCCAGAGTACTTAGGGAGATAAGATGCCCACCGGAGCAAGAAGTGGAATGTGCTTTGTCTTTGTTACAAGGTTCTGCCTATGATTGGTGGAGATTGGTGGTTAGTCAACCGCAAGTTCCTAAACCGATTACATGGGAGTTCTTTGAGGGGGAGTTTCAGAACCGGTATGTGACCAAAGCTTATAAGGATGCCAAGTGGGCACAGTTTCTCACTCTTAAGCAAAGAATGATGTCTGTGGCTGAGTATGAGGATGAGTTCAATAAGCTCAGTAAGTATGCACCGCCAAGGGTCCTTACAGAAGAGTTCAGATGTCAGCATTTTGAAGCAGGCTTGAATGAATCTTTAAAGGTGATGTTAATTTCATTGATGTTGGCTCCGAATGTGAAGTATTATCAGTTAGTTCAAGCAGCCTTGAGGGCGGAGCGTTCTGAGAATATATTGAGAGAAAAGGCTCAGAGAAGAAAGTCTGCAAGAGGTGGCTCTTCTTCAGGCAAGAGGCCGAGGGAATCGCAAGGGAACTTTGCTGATGAGTCTATAGTTAGTCCGGCCCCTAGAGGGAGGAGACAGGGTTCTTCTAGGGGAGCGGGCTCAGGTAGAG
This sequence comes from Excoecaria cochinchinensis, assembly GCA_947683425.1. NCBI lineage: Eukaryota > Viridiplantae > Streptophyta > Magnoliopsida > Malpighiales > Euphorbiaceae > Excoecaria > Excoecaria cochinchinensis. The sequence continues at coordinate 8,919,136 of CANTUQ010000208.1, read as the reverse complement.
GAGATGGCGCTCCCCGATGTACTCATTGTAATAAACAATATTGGGGTGAGTGTCAGTGGTTAACAGGAGGCTGTTTTAGATGTGGTTCTACGGACCATTTACTTGTAAATTGTCCGAATCGATTTGGAGATCCTTCGGGACAATAGGAAGGGAGCCGAGCTGGATCTAATGTACCCCAAGGAAGTCGTAATCGGGGTAGAGGAAGGGGTCGAGGTGGACGGCCTAGAGATAGAGAAGCCTCAGAATCAGTAGATCGCCCTGTGCCATCGTTTGGTAGGGCCTATGCTATGAAAGCTCGAGAGGAATAGAATGCTCCTGAAGTGATTGCTGGTAAGTTCTCTTTACTTGATTCTGAAGTTTATGTTTTGATTGACCCGGGCTCCACCCATTCTTATGTGTGTTCTGGTAAGTTGTGGGATAGTTTGGGTAGTGAGGAGAAGATGGAATATGAGATTTGTGTATCCAGTCCGTTGGGTCAGAGTGTTATGGTTAATCGTGTATGTCGGAAGTGTCCTTTAAAGATTCAGGGTACCGAGTTTGTAGTGGATTTGATTTGTTTACCTTTCCATGAGTTTGATATTATTCTGGGAATGGATTGGTTGGATAAGCATCGTGCGGTAGTGGACTGTCATAGGAAAGTAATGGTTTTGAAGGATAAAGATCAAATGCCTGTTGTGGTAAAGGGAATTGGAAGCAGTTCTCTGCATAATGTGGTATCAGCTATGAAAGCCAGAAGATTTATCAGGAAAGGATGTGAAGCGTTTTTGGCTGTGGTTTTAGATTCTCGGAGAGGTCAAGTTAAGATTCAAGATATTCCGGTTGTAAGAGATTTTGTAGATGTTTTTCCGGAAGAATTACCGGGATTACCTCCTGAGAGAGAAGTTGAACTGTCAGTAGAAATTCTGCCGGGGACAGCTCCGATTTCTAAGGCTCCTTACAGAATGGCTCCAATAGAATTGAAGGAATTAAAAATTCAGTTGCAAGAGTTGTTGGATAAAGGGTTTATTCGGCCAAGTGTGTCACCGTGGGGTGCTCCAGTGCTGTTTGTTAAGAAGAAAGATGGAACCCTTCGGATGTGCATTGATTATCGACAGCTTAACAAAGTGACTATCAAGAATAAGTACCCATTGCCAAGGATTGAAGATCTTTTTGATCAATTGAGAGGAGCTGGGGTATTCTCTAAGATAGATTTGAGGTCAGGCTATTACCAGTTAGGGGTTAAGGAAGCAGATGTGGCTAAGACGGCTTTCCGGACGCGTTATGGTCATTATGAATTTTTAGTGATGCCTTTTGGTTTGACCAACGCGCCTGCAGCCTTTATGGATCTGATGAACCGAGTTTTCCGACCGTATCTGGACAAGTTTATGGTGGTATTTATTGATGACATTTTGGTGTACTCTAGAGACCGCAAAGAACATGAGGAACATCTTAGACTGGTATTGCAAATGTTGAGAGATCATCAATTGTATGCGAAACTCAGTAAGTGTGAGTTTTGGTTGAAAGAAGTGGCCTTTCTTGGACATGTGGTGTCAGCAGAAGGTGTACGGGTGGATCCTAGCAAAATTGAAGCGATTGTTAATTGGATGCCTCCGAAGAATGTGCCAGAAGTAAGAAGTTTTCTGGGATTAGCAGGGTATTACCGACGGTTTGTTCAGGGGTTCTCAGTCTTAGCGTCTCCTTTGACCAAGCTACTTCGGAAGGATGTTAAGTTTGTATGGACTGAAAAGTGTCAAGCCAGTTTTGATCGTTTAAAAGAGTTATTGGTTAAAGCTCCTGTGCTTACACAGCCGGTTTCGGGTCAAGAGTACACTATGTACAGTGATGCTTCGGGAATTGGGTTAGGTTTTGTTCTGATGCAAGGGAATAAAGTAGTAGCTTATGCATCGAGACAGTTGAAGCCTCATGAGCGGAATTACCCGACTCACGATTTGGAGTTGGCAGCGGTAGTGTTTGCGCTTAAGGTTTGGTGACACTACTTGTATGGGGAGACGTGCAGAATTTTCACCGATCACAAGAGTCTTAAGTATTTGTTATCACAGAAGGAGTTAAATTTGAGACAGCGGAGATGGTTAGAGCTCTTCAAGGATTATGATTGTATCATTGACTATCATCCGGGTAAGGCTAATGTGGTGGCGGATGCTCTTAGTAGGAAGTCTTTGTCTGCGTTACTGGCTAGTAGAGGCAGATGGAGATTTGATTCTGAAGGTGCTCTGATTGCTTAACTTAAAGTTAAGCCTAGTTTGAGATTGGAAATTGTAAAGGCTCAGTTAGATGATCATGTGCTTCAGCGTGTTTGTCAAGCAGTGAAAGAGGGCAAGCGGACTGAGTACTTATTAGATAGTGAAGGAGTGTTGAGGCACGGTAATCGGTTATGTGTACCTAATGTGGGTGAGTTAAGAAAGAAGCTTTTGCAAGAAGCTCATTCGTCAGTCTTCACTATGCATCCTGGTGGAGACAAGATGTATCAAGATCTGAAGCAATTTTATTGGTGGCCGGGAATGAAAAGAGAGATAATAGAATTTGTTTCAAGGTGTCTTACTTGTCAGCAAGTGAAAACCGAGCATCAAGTGCCATCGGGATTGCTTCATCCCTTACCCATTCCTCAATTGAAATGGGATGACATCACGATGGATTTTGTATCTGGTCTTCCTATGACTCAGCGTAAGCATGATTCTGTATGGGTTATAGTGGATCGATTGTCAAAGTCTGCGCATTTTCTACCAGTGCGAGTGGATTATTCGATGGACAAGTTGGCAGAACTTTATGTGAATGAGATAGTTCGATTGCATGGAATTCCGTTATCCATTGTATCAGATAGAGATCCCCGTTTTACATCCAAGTTTTGGAAAGAACTTCAGGTAGCCTTGGGAACACGGTTAAATTTCAGTACTGCTTTCCATCCGCAGACTGATGGTCAGTCAGAGAGGGTTATCCAAATGTTAGAAGATATGCTCCGGGGTTGTGCTTTAGAGTTCTCAGGAAGCTGGGATCGGTATGTGTCTTTGATGGAATTCGCATATAATAACAGTTATCAGGTAAGTATTGGTATGGCTCCTTATGAAGCACTATATGGACGAAAATGTAGAACACCAGTATGTTGGACTGAATTGTCAGAAAAAGCTATGATTGGTCCGGATATAGTACGGGATACCGAAGAGAAAGTGAGGGTTGTGCAACAGAACTTGAAGGCCGCTAAGGACCGACAGCGTTCTTATGCTAACTTGAAGTGCAGAGATATTCAGTATGAAGTGGGTGATAAGGTTTTCTTGAAAGTGTCACCGTGGCGAAAGGTTCTCCGTTTTGGCAAGAAAGGTAAGCTAAGCCCACGTTTTATTGGGCCATACGAGATTCTGAGAAAAGTAGGTCCAGTAGCGTATCAATTAGCTTTGCCTATGGAGTTAGCTAGATTACATGATGTTTTTCATATATCTATGCTCAGGAGATATCGGTCAGATCCTTCGCATGTGTTACCAGTGCAAGATATTCGGATTCAGTCAGACTTTTCTTTTGATGAAGAACCAAAAAGGATTTTGGATAGGGAAATCAGACAGCTTCGGAATAAGCAGATACCGTTAGTCAAAGTTCTATGGCAACATCACGGTATTGAAGAAGCTATATGGGAACCAGAAGAAGCTATAAGATTGCAGTACCCTCAGTTATTTGGAACAGGTAAGAATTTTGAGGACGAAATTCTGTTAAGTGGGGGAGTATTGTAACACCCCAAAACCACCCCAGTAGTTTGAGCCTGTCCGTGTCTGTATGTGTGTATTTGTATGTGTTACATGTATGTGTTTAATTGGATTATTTATTTAATTTATGTATATTAATTTGAGAAGAGGAGTTAAACTATAGTATAAGTGGGTGTATGGAAATAAAATGTGATTAAGAGATGAATTAGTGTGTATAGTAAAGTATGGGAGTAGGGTGTGATATGGGACATGTGTCTTATGGGGAGAGTGACATGTGGCATAGTGGATGGGTTAGCATTTAATGAGTTTGGTGAGAAAGAGAGAAGGCAGCTCTTCTTCCCTTTGATTCCCGTTCTTCTTTCTTCCTCACGCCGTTCTTCTTTTCTTCTTCTTTCTTCTTGTTCTTTCCTTCTTCTTGGCCCGATTTTTTTGCTCCCTCTCCTTTCCCTTGAGAAGATTTAGTTGTTCGGCTTTTGATTTTGAAGTTCAAAGGTGAGTTGGGGTTATGGGTGTTTTAGATTCTTCTTCTTCCTCTTCTCTAGGTTTTAGTTTATATGTATTTGTTTATGGGTTGTTTTAGAATTGATCTTGGTTATGGTGGATTTGTGGTTCAGAGGAGACTCCTAGGTCGGATAAAGGAAAAGAAATCACTAGCGGGAGCGGAGCTCGCGATTAGGAGCTAAGGAGAGAAGGTTTGGGAATGTTCATTTTTTTGTATATATGTGAATTAAGTTGGATAATTATGCTTTTGGTTTTGATTGTGGTCTTAAGTTGTGTTGTTGTAATTTAAATCACATTAATTATGATATGAGATGCTAGAGAATGAATGTTGTTGAAGGATTTGTGAGAAATTATGTGAATAGTGATAGTTGTTGTTAAATGTGCTGTTTTGGAAATTCTTAGAATTGGACATGTAATTGACTTGATTTAATTGAGATAATTGGTGATAAAGCTGGGTTTTTAATTATGTTATGAGTTGTGGATGCTTGGATTGCTGAATTTTGAGGTTTGGAATCAATTTTGGAAGTTTGGATGTGAATATTGTGTGAATTCTGCAGATTTTGGGCGTAAGAGCTGAAAAACCCGTGTCTGTCGCGATCGAGACACTGTCGCGAGCGCGACAGAATGCGGAGGTTTCAACCCTCGCGCCGGCGCGAGAGATGTCGCGCCAAAGAACTCAAGGGAGCTCTCTGTCGCGAGCGCGACAGAGTACTCGAGCTCCGAACTTGTACAAGGCTTCCTTCCCTCGCGAGCGCGACAGAAGAGTAGCACCTTCGTCCTCTCGCGAGCACGAGATCCCTCGCGATCGCGAGTCGAGGCGAGGAGGTGTAGCTTGGCTTCTGTCGCGAGCGCGACAGTCGTCGCGAGTGCGACAGATGTGACTTCCAAATTTGATTTCTTCTCCTTTTTGCTTAATGACTTAACTTCTTTTGCATGCTGTTCTATTAAAGATTTGACTATCTATTTATATGGATAATATGTATGTAAACGTGATAAGATTTTGCATAACCTGCTAATGTCGGATAAGTGGATAGTTAGGCATGCCTAATAGAGTTATGTGCCGTTGTAGCTATGTGTACGACTTTGGACCCTGATCAGGTCCCCCGATTGGATCCTCGCGATCCTTCTGTCTGAATCTTTCTTAAGATTCTATGTGAAAACATTTTTTGGAATAAAGCAAATAGAATATTTTGATACCTCCAGGTATCTATGTATTTGAATTATGATACCGATACTCTCAAGTATCTATGTGTACTCGTTATCCACTCATTATGATTAAGCAGGTGTCATTGTATTTTGTACAAGAATCTTTGGATGAGAATGCAAATATCTGAATTAACTATGTATGATAATATGCCCATAATTACATTGTTATCATTTGTTTTCTGTTATTGTCACTGTGAGTGGCGGTTATGCATTTTGTGTTTTCCCCACTAAGCGATTTCGCTTAGCACGGGTGTTTATCCGTGCAGGTGTGGAAGGTTTTTGATTGCCTTGGGTGGGGCGTGTCGCATCGGGAAGGCCAACGCAACTAGAGATTGGAAGTATTATAGTATAAGCTTTCCTTTCTTTTGTAATGGATGTAATATTTTGTTAGCCCTTGGAACCATGTATCTTGGGCTTTTGTAAATTGGTTCTTTTTGTAACCTTTTGTAACATGTAAAGACTTTCTTTTTATATATTAATAAAAAGGAATCCATTTTGTTCTGTATCCCTCTTCTTTCTCTTAAAGTTTTTATTTATACTAATATATGATTCCTACGTGATGTTTGCATGTTTGTACTAGTGGGGTGTGACACTCCTATCTATCTTGGGTCCTTCTCGCTCTAATCACGAGTAGAAGTATCCATAATATAGGTTGGGGTGTGACAGATTAGGTGCATAATGGTAATTTCCTCCATAATTCCCTCATTTTCTTCTTTTTAATTAATCTAACTTAATTCAAATAACACACATTAATTAATTAATTTAAACATTACACATTAATATAATTAATCCACTTAATATATAATTTATCTAATTAATTAAACATTTAATCCATTTAAATTATCACACACACACACACACACACACACACACACACACACATATATATATATATATATATATATATATATATATATATATATTTATCTAATTAATTATACATTTTAAACTTTAATTATGCATGCACTTTAATCACACAATAATATTAATTACTCAAGTAACTAACTACATTAACTAATTAATTTTTAATTTCACACACATATTTATTATATATTATTTTTTTCCATTTTTTTCGGAGGGAATAATCAAAGATCAAAAATCACCATTTTCATTTTATGCCGGACTCGGGACCCGGTGTCTGCAGACAGTGCTGGTTATTTTAATATGATGAACAATTTCACTTATTTATATGGTGTTTCTACTGATTTCATTTCTTATGATCATGATGTATCCATTTTTTTGGCATTAACACAATTAATACGACTGCATTTAATCTCGAAACTTTGGGGAATCCAAATAAAATCTTGATAGCATCTGATATAACTCCTAAAGAGTGGAAAATTTTGAGAGATAATGTAAAAACAAAAAAAGAAAAAGAAAAGAAAAAAAGAGCCTTTGCCTGAACCTAGAATGATATGTTAAAAATTAACAAGGACATTATTGGGACAACGCTGCTTCAATATGCCAACATGACGACAAGTAAAATTTTGAGAGCCATTCTTTTGCATCCTCAACATCTAGGATGCACGCGGTGCTGCCAAACAAAATGAAACTCTGAGGGCCTTTCCTCCCAACCATTTGAGATGTGTACCCAAAAACCAATTAAGATTGATCTTTAATCATGTGAGACCAAGATAAGCAAAGTACGAGCCTTTATAACCAAACTTAGAAGGACAGCTCTTTACCTTTAAAAAAAAACACACACACACACACAAAAAAAAAAATGAAACAAATACCCCACAATTTTGCCCCAAACCATCTGAGCCTAACTTGTAACCCAATTCAACTATTAAAAGATACAGACTCTCATGGTCAAAATCCAAGCGAAGAAACTCACTACCTCAGCCAGTTTGCACAAGGGCCAAGAATAAGACTTTGATACTAAAAAGAACCACTTTCAGAAGGAGCGGCCTCCCCGGCTAACGAAGATGAAAGCAACTTCAATCAACGCCGACGGACTGAAGGAGGGTTCATGGCAAAGGCTAAAAAAAAAGGTGGTTGAGAGAAAATCTTTAATCATGAAAACCGGAGAGGGCTGATTGATAACAGGAATTTGATGCTTTTAGGATTTATCCCAACATTAGATAAGGTCTCGTATTTTTTGAGTTAATGCCAAATGATGATCATGTGTTATGAAATCAAATTGAAATATATGCATTTATGCAATGATATATTGATGTGACCAGAGCAGTTCATTTTGCACACTCAAAGTTGTCTAGTTCCGATATAAAACCAAAACATTGTTACTATCTACCCTCCGATACTCTCGCCACTCAAGCGCTTCAGTTGACTCATCCTACTATCAACTGTGAAGCCAATTCTATAACACCTTCATGATAAGAATCAAACTCATAAAACCATGATTCAAGACATAAGTACATGCTGGTCATACCTGAAAGATCTTTGGCAACAACTTCTGCCTCCTTTATAATCTAAAAACAAAAAAAACAAAAGGGGCCGTTAGAGATGAAAATCGTGACTGGCACTCTAAGAAAAAGTTAGGCTAAAGGGCAGGGTGAAAACCTGAAAACAGGCAGTCTGTCCTACAAAAAATGAAATAAGCAAAAGCCGCTGGATTGGGTTAGGTCCATTCCAGGCAAAAAATAAGGCACAGCGTTATGCGAAAATCTACAAAGGACGCATTTCTCGCTAAGAAAAGCTAGTGTGATAATCCACAAGGGACGCGCTACCTTAAAAAAAAATGATTACAACTATCCGATGAGGACCTTGCAATCACAAAGGCATGAAATTCAAAAGCAGCTTCAAAAGGCATCGATCCTATCGCAAATTGCAGCCAGCCTGGCTATCATCTTTAAACTCACTTAGATGAACTCTTATCTTACATTCCTGGATGACCCATGCATTCCACTTGCATGCTCACTTTTTTCCTGCATATTTGGTTTTCCAGCTTTGCAGTAAGAGAGATTCGATGAGAACAACGACAAAAATCGAGTAACGAAATCAATCAAAACACCAATCGAAACAATCAACCAAAGACCTCTCAGGGGGCAACCGACCAGTCAAAGACCTCTCAGGGGGCAACCCACCAGCCAAAGACCACGTAGGGGGTGATCAATCGAACACCTCTCAGGGGGCAAGCAGTCGAAGACCTCTCAGGGGGCAGCCAACTAGCCAAAGACCTCTCAAGGGGTAGCCAGTCAGCTAAAGACCTCTCAAGGGGCAACCGACTAGCCAAAGACCTCTCAGGGGGCAACCAATCAACCAAAGACCTCTTATGGGACAATCAACCAAAGACCTCTCATGGGAGCAACCGACCATCCAAAGACCTCTCAGGAAGAAACCTACTAGCCAAAGACCTCTCAGGGGGCGATCAACCGAAGACCTCTCAGGGGGCAACCAGTCGAAGACCTCTCAGGGGGAAGCCAACCAGCCAAAGACCTCTCAAGGGGCAGCCAGTTAGCTAAAGACCTCTTAGGGGGCAGCCAACCAGCCAAAGACCTCTCAGGGGGCAGCCAGTCAGCCAAATACCTCTCAGGGGTAACCGACCAGCAAAAGACCTCTTAGGGGGCAACCAGCCAGCCAAAATAACTCTTAGGGGGCAACCAGACAAGGACCTCTTAAGGGCAACCAACCAGTCGAAGACCTCTTAGGGGGCGATTAACCGAAGACCTCTCAGGGGGCACCATCTTAGAAGGGCTAGCACAATCACGGCACCACCACTTCAACAAAGGATAACACGCCGACAATATGGCGACAACCATCACAACAACGTCATCCAGTCTGGAAAGACGGCTGCCTCAGGTACACGCTTCTTTCCTTTTTTTTGAATATTGGCTCATTTAGGTACATGCGTACTAGTTTTCTCAAAATTAGGGGCAACTGTAGACACCGGGTCCCGAGGCGGTCCAAGATCAGGATTACCTAATGATAAAAATAAATACCGATTCCCAAGTAAGAAAGTAGGAATTGATCATCTCCTTCTCAAATTCTTTTATCTGTCTCAAAATGCTTTTAAAATATTTTTTTTTATTTTTTATTTGTATCTTTATTTTTTTATCTTTATTTGTATTTTTTATTTTTACTTTTATTTTCTGAAAAAAAAAATTAAAAAAAAAATCGGCGACGCTCAGGGCTGCCTGCGTGCTGGCGTGTGCGCATCGCACACAAGGCCTGCGTGTCTGCAAGGCTTGCATGCGGCTTGGGCCCGCTCGCCCCTGCTGGCCGCCCCTCTCGCTCGTTTTCGCCCACCAACGCTGATTTCGGCCGAAAATTGATTTTTTGAATTTTTTTGGTTAAAAATAAATTTTTATGGGATTTTTTGATATTTTGTTGAATTTTAACAAAGGTCGGTCAAATTATGTGGGTGCAAAGTCAAAAAAAATAAAAAATATGAATTGTAAAAGTTTTACTTTTGGGATTTTATTTTGAATTTTGGGTGTTTTCGGTTGAAATTAGGGGAAGATTTGTCTTTGAAAAATCTGAAGGAGGATTTGGTTAGTTAAAAAAAATGGAGTTTGAAGAAAATATAACGGGAGGATTCTTCATTTTTAGCGGGATTTTTTTTGGTTTGGTTTTCAAAAGAATTTTTCTAAGAGGATTTTTTTTCTAAGGGATTTTAGAGAGAGAAAAAAAGGTGTTCTTGAGAAAGAATAATCTATTTTTCTGGAGAAATCAAAAATTTTCTTCTTGAATTTTCTTCATTTATTTTCTTAGATCTAAAAATTTTTTTCTTTGATTTTATTTTAATTTTTCATAGATCTAAAAATATTTGTTAAGATTGGATTAACTTGAGAAAGGAAAATTAATTTGCTTAGCTTGAGTTTTTCTCATCAAATTAAAACAACAAATACAAAAAAATTACTTTTAATTTTCGTGTTCTTGAGTTTTTTTTAGACAAAAACTTAAGATTTTTTTGAATATTTTGAGTTTATTCTTGAATCTTGACAAGGGGAATAAATTGAGATATCTTGCTTCCATATTACCTAACTCTGAGGGTAAACATTCTTGGATCTATTATTATTTTCTACTTTCATCTTATTTATTTTATTTTATTTCTTTTCTTGCATTTATGAACATATATTTTTGAGTTTTGTTCTCTTAAAATGATTTTTCAATTTTTATTTTGTTTTTGGTATGAAAATTGGTAAATGTATGTGATTTTGGGGTGTGAAAAATTAGATCTATTGATTTTCTTGTTGGTATGATTTTTGGTGATATTTATTTTGGGTTTAAATATTATTATTTTCTACTACATGTTTATTTACCTTCCTCATTTTCATTTATTTAATTTCATATTTTTATTGTTATTATTGTTATTATTATTGCTATTAATACTTTTGTTCTTGTTACCATTGTTAATATTATCAATGTTACTGTTAATGCTATTATTAATAATGTTGTTGTTATTATCGTTATTACTATTATTAATGTTTTGTTATTATTATTCATGATTTATTATTATTATTATTATTATTATTATTATTATTATTATTATTATTATTATTATTATTATTATTATTATTATTATTATTATTATTATTATTGTGTTGTTGTTGTTGTTGTTGTTATTATTATTATTTTTATTATTATTATTATTATTATTATTATTATTATTATTATTATTATTTTATCATTGTTGTAATTATTATTATTGTGGTCATTGTTATTATTACTATTGTTATATTCTTGCATGATTGATTTTAATCCTTTTAAATATGAGTTTTTTTTTTGTAAATTTTTGCCCATTTTATTTTTTGTGTTTATTTTTACCCTGTGTTATTTTTCTCCTGTTTTGATATTTATATGGTTAATTTTGGAATTGCTACTAATGTTTTTATTATTGTCTTTCTCGTGTTTTCGGTAAAATATGGTGTCACCTGTCTGAGCATCGCTGTGACCGGGCGGAGGGGGTCACAACGCGTAGGAAATCCTATTTTGGGTGAGTGTGTTTATTTTGTCTATGAATAAAATAGTTTTATTTGCGCACATGTCGGAAAAAAAATCATAAAAATATTTTTATAACTGAATTGGAATTTTTACTAATAAATTGGGACCAATGTCCCCGGTTTTAGTTAAAGAATGAAAAATGTCACTAATTAAAACGAAGAGTTAAATTTTCAAAAAATTGAATCACTCATTCCGGTTTTCAAACTAACAATCAAAATAACTCTTTGATCCCTCTTTAAGTGAGTATGCAGGAACCAATGTTCCTAGACCGAATAAATATCCCTATTTATGTATGTCATTTTCTATGTTTTACTTTGTTTTGTCTGTTTTAAATTTATGTTCATATATCTTATGGGCCCTTGTAATTAATTATTTTTGGGGCAATGTTATTTAGCTTTCTTTCATTTGGGATTGTATTCTGTCCTAATTTTCACTTTAATTTTATTTGGCTTTCTTTCATTTGGGGGATTGTATTTGTCCCAATTTCTTCTTTGTAAATTGCGTGTTTGCGTGTTTATTGCTTTATTTACCGCTTTCTTTACAGCTTTCATTTTATCACTTTCTCAATGCTTGAAGTGCGCCTTAAATAAAATGCATCGAATCGCGTAAGGAGAGAGATGAAATTTTATAATCTAAAAACTCCCTTATATTTAACCAAGGCATAAATAAGAGTGAAGTTCCGAACACCTTCTCTGGTTTAGACCGTAGAGGTTAGATGAGGTTTCCTAATTTCTTGTAAATTGGGTGGAGACTCCAAAATACCTCAAAGGTGCCTAAAGGCTTCATGAGACTAGATGAACTTTCCAATGTTCTATTGGGTAAGGAATTCCAAAATGTGTCATGTTGCCCAAGATCAAAAACTCGATCCAATCCCTTGAGCCCTAAAAGCGGGTCTCTCCTATGAGGTCCTTTACTCGGTTCAGCGCGTGTCACACCACCCTTCCTTTCAGGCTTCGTGTCATTGCCAGAAACCCATCCTCTGGAACCTGCCTCTTGCCCTTTTATTCGATTGACAGAGTGAAAGGCGGCTCTCCCCTAGATTTAGTTGGTGGTAGGTGTCAACATGGTAGGAGCAGTAGGCTGTTGCCCGGTGGGTAGCATCATGGCGGCGGCTAAATTCTCCGTAATAGTAGTTATCCGGGCTTCAAACTTCTCTCCCATCTCCCTCACTACATCATCCTCTACTTTGGGAACTCTATTTCTCACAGCCTGAGGAATTAATAGCTCATCCTCCTCTTCTACCATGAAATCATCTTTCGGCTCAGGAACTCTTCTCTGCTCAGTAGGTACTGCTGTTCTAGGCTGAACAACTGTTTGTCATATGGTAGCGGCTGCTATAGAATCCTCCTCCATAATAGGTAGTTTAACTTGCTCCAAAGTAGGGGCTATAGTCAGTTGCCCGGCATTTGGTGCCATTTGAGCAGCGATGTTCTCCATCATGGCTAACATCCTCCCTTTAAAATCCTCAAACCTCTTATCTAGGTCCTGTACTGTCAAAGCAGCAATTTCCTGTCGTAAATCTGCTATCACAGACCCTGAAATCTCTACTAACCAATCCAAACTCTGATTGCTTTCCAGGCAATTATTAGGATCCCCAAACTGCCCACGCAAATGGTCCTCAGTGGCTGAAAATTAAGGAGTTAGAATGATGCATGGATGACACGTAATGCATGACCGTGCTATGCATATGGTCCTTGATGAGTGAAAGATCAATAGATTACAATGATATGATGTGATGCATGGAAAAAATTATACGTAAGATGGTATGTACATGTGAAAAATAATATGCAGGCAAAAGGATATATACGCACAAAATGAAGTGCATATATATATATATATATATATATATATATTCTTTTTTTATTAACATGCATAAATGACACGCGATGCACGTGCATGCTGTGCAGCATCCACAACAACATGCAAGCAGATAAATCTTTCCAACCTTTTGACTCCCGCACATAAGGTCAATTAGTCTCTTCCTAGGTGGGCTTAATCTATGGGTTAACAGGGAACCAATGGACAGGTGTAGTGCATGGCAAAAATCCAACAACATAACGCCTCTCAAAATGCACATACGTATGAGTTTCGGCCATTATGTATTTAAACACTTCGATCAAATTAAGGTGACCCCACCGGGGCATGAAAGCCTTTGATGGAAGACCACTCAATTCGTTTGATTTTATTCAATACATGATGGCCCACATCACAAGCATCGTATTATGGTTCATTTCACCTAGGGAAAGTATCTATTGCAATTACATGAGCTTTAGTCAAGGTGATGTTACTTTAGGGCTACCCAAGCATGGTCCCTACCAATAGGTCTAGCTCATCACGAGCATAATGACCGATCGGATCTCCATTTGATATACCAAAAGGTACTAGGCTTGGGCTGGTGATTATCCGTAACAGTTCCCTACATTGAGTGAACATAGGTCGTGCTTCGGGAACGCACCGGGGTAGAATAAGGGTAAAAACTAGCATAATTCTAAGGCTCTAAAATGATGCAATGAAATTTTTGAAAAGAGATAGAATTTTAGGTTTTAAAAACTCAATAATACATTTTAACCAAGACACTTTCAGAGCAAAGTCAAAAAGATCCCCAGTGGAGTCGCCACTGTGACGCACGCTGAACCGGTAAGGCCCTCATAAGGGCTCGAGGGATTGGTTCACGTCATTTGATTTTGGGTAACAGGAGACATTTTGGAATCCCCACCCAATAGAATATTGGGGAAGTTCATCTAACCTCATGAAACCTTTAGGCACCTTTGAGGTATTTTGGAGTCGCCACCCAATTTACAAGAAATTAGGAAAGGTCATCTAACCTCTACGGTCTAAGCCAGAGAAGGTGTTCGGAACTCCACTCTTATTTATACCTTGGTTAATTATAAGTGAGTTTTTAGATTATAGAATTCCACCTCTCTTCTCACGCAGTTAGTGCAATTTATTAAAAGCGCATTTCAAGCATCAAGAAAAGCGATAAAATGAAAGCTATAAAGAAAGCGGTAAAGAAAGTAGTAAATAAAGTGGCAAACACGCCAAACACACAATTACAAGATCGAAATTGGGACAGAATACAATCCCCAAATGAAAAGGAAAGCTAAAACAAAATTATAACGGAAATTGGGATAGGATACAATCCCTAAATGAAAGAAAGCTAAATAAAATTATCCCAAAAATAATTAATTACAAGGGCCCACAAGATATATGTAAACGAAAAGTTAAACAATCAAACAAAGTTAATCAAATGAGGAGACATACAATAATCGGGATATTTGTCCGGTTTGGGAACATTGGTTCCTTCACGCTCACTTAAAGAGGGATCGAAGAGTTATTTTGGCTATTGGCTTGAAAACCGGGATGAGTGATCCCATTTTTAAGAAAACTTAACTCTTCATTTTGTCTTGTGATATTTTACATTCTTTGGCTAAAATCAAGGACATTGGTCCAAATTTATTAGCAAAAATCCCAATTTAGTTATAAAAAGATTCTTGCGACTTTTTATCTTACACGCGTATAAAATAAAATACTTTATTTGCAAATAAAACACAATCACACAAGTAGGGGATAAGAAAGGTCTCACTCAAACGATATTATCTCCTACGCGTCGTGAGCCCCCCCATTCGTTCACAGCGATGCTTAAGCGAGCGACATCACATTTTACCCAAATACGAGAAGAATAATAATAAAAAAAATATTAGTAATAAATCTAAGATTAAACACATAAATATAAAAGTAAATAAAGAAAAATAATTGTGCAAAAACATAACAATAGTAACAATAATAGTGGTCAAGAATAATAATAATAATAATAATAATAATAATAATAATAATAATAATAATAATAATAATAATAATAATAATAATAATAATAATAATAATGACCAACACAGACACATAATAACGTTGATAATAATAATATTGCTAATAATCATAATAAAACAATGATAACAGTAGAAACAATATTAATCAAAATAATAATAATCATAACAACAATCCAACAATATAATAATAACCATAACAGCATTAGCTATAATAATGAGAATAATAATAATAACAATAATAATAATAATAATAATGATGATGATGATGATGATGATGGCGACAATAATAACAAAACGAAAAAGTAATAATGGCAACAGTAGCAAAAAACACAAATATGACAATAATAACAACAAAACTAATGTAACACCGACAGTAATGAAAATATTGCTAACAAATAATAACAGCAAACAAAATGAAATGAGGTGACAAAATGGGTCCAAGAATCTTTACCCTCAGAGTTTATAGAGTGGAGAAATGATGTCTCAATCCATCCCCCTTGTCGAGTTTTCGGTGAAAAAACCTCAAAATATTCAAGAAAAACCTAAGTTTTTAACACAAAAAAACTCAAGAAAATGATTTCGATGGAGTGACCAAGCTAAAGAAATTAATTTTTCTTGCTTAAGTCAAATCTAAGAACCAAAAACCCTCTTTGGAAAAAGGAGAATTAAATCTTAATTTTTTTTGAAAATATTTTTCTCTCTTGCTCTCGTCTGCTTTTTTTTTCCAGGTGGAATAGTCCTCTTTTCTCTCCAGAAGCTGCCTCTGCTAATAAAGACAATATATCCTTCTTATTTTTCCTCAAATCCAGTAAGGGAAAAGACAGATGCTACTTTCCTAATCCCATTTTTCCAAAAATCACTAAAACGTGAAAAAACTGATTTTACAGTCCCAAAAAACTAGATTTTTTGCAGGTGGGAAAGGGACAGCACGACAAGGGAAACAGACCGCAAGTGGGTGGCCGCACTGGAAGCCACATGCGGAAGCTGCAAGGTGAGACCTTGCTTGAGGCCGCACACAGAAGGCCTAACGTGCGGCCTGGAGGCCACACGCAGAAGGCCTAAAGTGTGGCTATAATGCGCGCCGGACCCCGGGGCCGCCCATTGACCGCCCGCTTTAGGGCGATCGGGCATTTGAAGGTCCGTTGGCAGCTTATAATGAATTACAAGTGCGTCTATTTTGGGCAACAAGGAGGTTTCATGGAGTCGCCACCCAATAAAACATTGGGAAGCTCGTCTCGCCTCAGTGAGCCTAAGACGGCGCATATTTCCATTTTGGGCAAACCAAAGGGATCTTGGAGGTGATCACCCCAATAGAACATTGGGAATGACCCTCTAACCCTATGGAGCCTAGGATTATTAATTAAGTCTTTTGATGGGACACAAGAGGTGTCTTGGAGGTTCCAATGAGTGATCGGATAGACCTCTTGCCTTGTTGAGCCCAAAGGCCAGAGCTGTGTTCGGGACTTCTTATCTATTTGATCCTCGATTAATTTTACGATCAAATTTTGAGTTTATTGGTTCTCTCTCTCTCCACACAATGCAATTTAAATTAAATGTGCAATTATTCATGTTAAAAGCGGTAAATATACGTAAATAAGATAAGATAAATGAAATAAATGTTCAAAATTAAATTACAATAAAACTAGGAGCGGAATACAACTCCCATTTTAAAGGTACGATATATATATACATACAAAAAGACGGGGAATTCATTTATTTTGAGGGCTTTGGCCCTCACATGCATTTATTATGAAAAACCTAATTTTTATGGGTTAAAACAGGAGGTTAGGTCCTTTAATTTTATGAAATAATCCCAATTTGAATTAATATAAAACAAGTATCCATTTTTAATTTATGCGGAAGAAAATAAAACAAATAAAAACTACATAAACAGAATAAGGAATAAGGAAAATAAATAAATAGATAAAAGGGATAGGAAAATTAAACCAAAGATAGGCTTTCCATGATGGCATGATGGCTTATCTCCATAGCTCAACCCATCCAAGAAAAAAATACAATACTCACAAAATAAAAGAAATATTAGTATATACAATTTAAAGCGATACACATGTAAGCAGAGAGTAAAATAAAATAAAATAAAATAAATAAAAATAAGATACATAAAAACAAAATTGTTGAAGTAAAAAAACATTTTTGAAAATGAAATAAGAATTAAAATAGAGGAAGAAATAATAAAAGAAAAAAGAAAAAAGGGAAACAAAGACGAGAGACGGGCTTAGTGGCCGACCGATGGCCATCCCTCACATGACCGACGAAAAATGGGCCTCACGCCGTCGCCCGAACGACAGACGGGTTTATTGCCCATCGCTCGAGCGACGGACGGGCATCGGTGAGCTACATCCCGTTGGTCGCCTCTGGCTTCCAAATAAAATAAAAAAACAACAAAACTTCTTTTTCTCTTCTCTTTTTAAATAAACAACTTTCAAACAAAATAAAGGCAAATAAAAGGTAAATAAATGCAATGAATGTGGAAATGAATGTAATAGATTAATAAAGCAAGTGTCCAGAATATTTACCCTCAGATTGTACCTTTTTGGAGTGAAACTTTGGTTGACTTGAACCTTGCGCGTCTCACGAGAAGAAAGCAAAACCAAGAAAGAAAAATGTCTATATTTTCCTTGATTTTTACCAAATTTTTGAAATGTTTGAATCCACAAAATGGATGAAAACTAATGGATTTAGCTTTCTCCAAGTAAGATAAATTCACTTAAAAGCGATATAAAACTAGAGAAAAAGTAGGAAAATATGAGAATTTAAGCAAGTAAAGAAAAGAAAACTTGAGAAGAAGAAAATTTTTCTTTTTTAGCTTGTTTTTAGTGATTTTTTTCTAAGAAAATCTGAACCCCTCTCAAAGGAAAAGAATTACTATTTATAGGCATGACCGACGGGCAGGCCTTGACTCACCGACGGGCAAGCCCTGAGCCACCGACGGGACACGTGTCCGTCTCAAGGACCGATGGGACACGTGTTCCCGAGAACAGAACGATGGCCGTCTCAATGACCGATGGGCATGTGAGTCACCGATGGGTTGTCCATCCCTCAGAGAGGTGGTGACCGCCACGACGACCGATGGGATGCCAACTACCGACGGGCAGGCCGTCCGTGGAGCAAAAATTCTAATTTCAAGTTAAAACTCCCAATTTTCAAATTCTTCTTTCTATAAAATAAAACCTTTTACTTCTCTTGAGCCCAGAGGATCAAAATTTCCGAGTTCTATCCACTCATTTGGGACCAGGCATCGGTTTTCTTCATTGGGTAATCTTTAATCTGGACTGCCCCGGGACACGGTGCTTATAGTTGCCCCCAATTTTAGGAAGGCTAGTGCACAAGTGCCTAGGTGAGCCAAAATTCAGAGAAAGAAAGGAAGAAAAGCATACCTGGGCGATCCTTTCCTTTCGTGCTATTTGCTGGGTAGACCTCGTCTCAGTTCACTCAGCGGTGGATGTATTCGATGCACATGTCCCTACTAGTTTCGCTTTGACAAGTAAGGCGTTAGTGCAAATTCCCTGCTAATCCCTATACGATTTGCAAGGTGGAGAGAAATGTTATCTAATCGCAACCCCGGCTGTGAAGAATTCCTTGCTAACCCCTATACGATCTGCAAGGTGGAAAGCAGTGTTATCTAACTGCAACCCCGGCTGCGAAGAGTTCCTTGCCAATCCCTATATGATCTGCAAGGTGGAGAGCAGTGTTATCTAACTGCAACCCCGGCTATGAAGAGTTCCTTGCCAACCCCTATAAGATCTGTAAAGTGGAGAGCAGTGTTATCTAACTGCAACCCCGGCTGTGAAGAGTTCCTTGCCAATCCCTATACGAATTGCAAGGTAGAGAGCAGTGTTATCTAACTGCAACCCCGGTTGTGAAGAGTTCCTTGCCAATCCCTATACGAACTGCAAGGTGGAGAGCAGTGTTATCTAACTGCAACCCCAGCTGTGAAGAGTTCCTTGCCAACCCCTATACGATCTGCAAGGTGCTTAGTTCTTTCTGACTACAGCATGAACTGTGAGATGCAGCGCTTTCTGACTACGATCTCGGTCTTGGTTGGAAATTTCCTTGTTAACCCCTTTACGATTCACAAGGTAAACATCCTTGATGTGATTCTTCTGATATGATTGATATCCATATTTGGACTAAGATTAAGCAGATGTTCTTGCATATCAAATAACTTCTTATTACTCTTATGTGAATTGCTCTTATTTACAAGGTTCATAAACAAGTTTGTATCATTATTCATAGTTTTGTTATCATCTTTCTGATTTTTATGATTATAAATATTTTATTTTAGGAGTAAATAAAGGTGCACACTCAATCATCATTAATGTAAACATAGCATGCAAGGATAATGAAAAAAAAACGAACATACGTACGATTTTTCACTATAAAACAATTTTGTACAAGATATATATAAAAATAAGAAAATACAAGGAAAAAACTAAATAGACAAATATAACAAAAAGTCATCTACACTCCCTAAATGGCTAGGAAGGTGGATAATCTCCAATCTCCTCATCAGGGTCCTCATTGTCAGATATGTGGACGGGCTGAGGTGGCAACTGAGGCGGAGGCGGCGGCTGTGTCGGTGGTCGAGGCTGAGGCTAAGGCCTGGAGGTAGAGGGTCCAGCTCCTGAGGTGGACGGGCGAGTAGAAGGACCTGCTGCTCCTGGGCTCTGAGATGCCCATATGTCCACCATCGGCTCAAGCTTGGGGGGAATCGCCACTGGCACAGAGAATGGCTAATGTCTCCCTGGACCTTGCTGCCGGAACTGCACCTGGGCGTATCCATCAAAGAAGGGCTGGGCACATTCCGTCATGAAGCATAAGGTGTCAGTGATCATCCCTCCTAGCTCTCTGAAGGCCCTGTTCAGCTGGGGAGTCTGATCTGCGGAAGCAGTACTTATACTCCCCAACCTCTGCTCAGTTTGCTTGCGAAAATCCCGGACATACTGAATCATAGGGTGGACAGCCCCATCTATCGCCTGCACTATTGAGCGGAGAGCATCCATCGACTCCTGTATCATCTGGAGGGTCATGTCCACCCCCAGAGCTGCCTCGTCCTGGGAGGTCCTCACCTCCTGTCTCAGCTGGTCTACCATCCTCTCCTGCTGCTTTGTCATCTGCCTAAGGAGCCCAGCATGCTCCTGCCTCAACTGATCAATGACCCTAGCCTGCTTTTGGATCAGTCCCTGCTGCTGCTCTAGCCTCTCTGTCAGAACCCTATCTCTCTCCTCAATTCGAGCAAGGAGGGCCCTATCTCTCTCCTCCTGTCTGCGCTCAAAAGCTGCCAGCGCGGAGACTATAAGCTCAGAGATGTCCGGCTGCGGTACCGCTGGAGGTGGAACCGGCTCTGATGACTGTCCCGGAGGTGGAGCTGGATGCCCCCAGATCTCCTCTGGCATAGGGGTGAAATCTGGGTGAAGGCCAGAGAGAAGTCCTCTGAATCCTCGAAGCCGGAGAAGGAGTGAGACTCTGTGCCCCCGATGTCCGCTGTGCCCCCGATGTCGGAGAAGCACCGAACAACTCCTCCATGGTGAACTCCATCCCCATGTCAGAAGGAGTCTGAAGCTGCTCCTTATACTGCTACGGGTGTGGAGGCTGGACCTCCTGAGAAATCTCATACTGGGGAGGCTGGACCTCCTGATGCTGTGGCTGCGGAGGCTGGCCTTCCTGATACTGCTCAAACTGGGGAGGCTGGCCCTCCTGGTGCTGCGGCTACTCCTCAAGCTGCGGTCATACTGGCACCTCCCCCTCAGGTTGCTCCTGAGCCGGGGCTAAGGATGGAAGATCGAAGGCCCACCGTGTCTCATGTATAGTAAGGAGCCTGAAAGCCTCGACCTGTCCTGGGACCTGCAGCACCATCCCCATCTGTACTGTGGCAGGGGCGTCCACATAGATGCTCTCGTCTAAAGCGCCCCGAAGCCTATCTGGAGCCACTCCCAATCCTAGCAACAGGTGAGTGATGGCCCCTCCAACTATCACTGATGGGGCTATCCCCCTAGAGACTTTGGCCATGTTGGCCAGTATCTCATGGCTAATATTGAGGCACCGACCCATCATCATAGCCCAAAGGCTCCAAATCTTGGCCGCGTTAAGCGACCCCTGGTTGCCAGCCCGTCCGAGATACGAACTGGAAAGCACCCTGTGCAGATACCAAAGTGCCTGTGATATCAAGACTGTGCTCTTCGCCGTATCATGGTCATACGACACTCCGGGCAGAGCGATAGCAGCCCAATGGTCCCGTCTGACTACTCTCTGAGGTACCATAACCTCCTGACCGTGCGACAAACTCATGGCCTGTGCGAACCTCTGCCGCGTGATGCTGAAATGATCACTATCGAACCAAAACTGGACCACTTCGGGCTCTGTGTCGGATCTCTGGGTAGTGGAAAGTGGCCAACACCTGTCGCACTGCCTTAGGATATGTGGGAATGCTGGCACCATAAATTCGGTCCAACCCGCTACTGCAACAAGAATATCCACCTCGTCTGCCATCCCCAGAGCCTCCAGGAATGGTCTGGAAACAAAACGACTGGCCCGGAACTCTACCCGAGCCAAAACTACATATCTTCGCCGAGCCTCCGGAGTCATCCACGCGGGACTTGGGGCTCATCCTGTCCACGGGGAACGCGTCTGCATGGCGGCATCCTGTAAAGCAACAGACAACTTAGTAATAGTAAATGACAAAAAAGCTGACAACATCTCAGTAGAGACGCGTCTTAACCCTCTTGAGTAAGGAGTTTAGAAGGAAAATACGGGATAAACTTTGCATCCCAAGAAACAAAAGAAATTATCGATAATTAAAAGACAAAATAAAGTACAAATAAAAATTTGGGCAGCACCCCGGCAAGGGTGTGCCCCACTTCCTGCGCAAAACAACACAACAGGCCTCAAGCCTTAAATCAGCACAGAAAATATTGACTAAGAAATAAAAACCTAAAATTTGGACAACATCCCGGAAAAGATGTGCCCCAACTCATGCATAAAAACAAGAAATTTCTCAAAACTAGGGACAGGCCTTAGGCCCCAACAACCAAGCATGCATAAACTGATAATATAGTACAACAAAAATAAAAGTAATAAAAATATGGGCAATAAATCTTACTCTAAATATGCAAAAATAATTACCAAAAGGCACTATATCGGTCTAATCTAAAAGATAAAGGTTTTAATCAAACTAAATGAACTAAATATACTAAAAACAGGAAAGCTAAACATTTGTGCAAAAAAAATAAATATTTACTAGGCAAACGGGCAGCATTTCGGCATTAGCTTATACTAACATTACTAGGAAAAATAAAAATAGAGATAAAGAAAGAAAATAGAGAAAGCACTAAAATTTAACTTACTTAAAGAATGAAAAATAAATTATTTACTAACCTGTAATTGCAGAAAATCGAAGAAGAGGACTGAAAATGTAGAAAAATAGGTCCCGGTTGATACACAACAATACAAGAATCACAAAAATGCGCTAAAAATGCAAAAATATGAAGAAAAGGGGAAGAAAACGACAAAAAACCGTCAAAAGCGTCGGTTATGGGAAGAGGAGAAGGAAAAAACTGTTGCCCCGTCGGCCACTGGTCATATATATAGATTTCATGACCGATAGGCAGCCCGCCTCCAGGAGCGAACGACAGCTTGTCTGTCTGTCATTCTGAATTCCTGCTTTCAATGCAAAATTAAATGCGCGTGATGACGTCATGATGACATATGAAGATGCATGCATATTGACAGGTGGACAATGACCGACGGGTTGGCCGCCCATTCTGAGGCACGGGTAGGCCGTCGATGGAGCTTTTCTACAAATTTCAAGATTTTTCTGAACTTTTCAACTTCTTCTGCCACTCATCCATTGTTTTTAACTTTAAACTTGGAAAAATGTCTTCTCCTTCTATTCAAAAGATGTACTAAATTCTGGATGATTCCCACACTTGGGAAAATAATATGCTCAGCCCCCTGTCTGGCCTAAAATTTCTACACCGGGTAAAAATAGACTACAACCTTCTGTTAGCTGCAATCCATTTCTGGAACCCTCGATTTCACGTTTTCAAATTCACCTACCAGGAACTTTGCCCCCTGCCTGAAGAGATGGCTGCTATTGCCGGAGCATGGTATCCTATCAATACTCACCCTTGCATTTCCAATTACGACCTAGTCCAGTCCCAAGACATCGCCCTCGCTTTGGGCTTACTTCCTTCTGAAGCTGCTTGATTAGTCCCCCAGGGCTCTACATTTTCTATGGAACCACTGATCGAGGCGCTGGACAGATTCTCCGATGTCGTAACCTACCAAGTAAGCATTATTTTCTTATTTTACATAGTGAGATTTCTGGCTGTGAGCTCAGAGGATTCGGCTGGTGATCCCCATTTATTTGGAATTCTGGATGGTTTTCACCGTGGGCTGACTCCCTTTCCCTTCATTATGGCCGAGACTATCCTAGGCTTGGACTCGGTCCGTTCTAGATCTTCCTCCACTTTCGCTGGGAGCCCTCTCTTACTTCAGGTATGTCATTGTTTTAAAGGTAGTGCGTCCCTTGTGGATTTTCGCACTAGCTTTTCTTAGCGGGAAGTGCGCCCTTTCCAGTTTTCACACAACCCTTTGCCTAATTTTTGCCTGAAGTAAATCCTACTTACCCTAGCGGCTTTTTTTTTCTTTTTTTTTTTTATATCTGGCTGCAAGAGAAGCTGAAGATATTATCAGAGCCACCTCCTCGAGTCATCGCACAGTACTCGCCGAGGCACTTTCTCCCGCGCCAATGACTGTACACACTTTCATCTCCTGATGAGGGCATCGCCAGATTTAGCGAGATATCAGACGACGAGCAGTCATTGACGGTTTTCGGGGTGTGTTCCCATCTGTGGGCTTCGTCAGGCCACCATCTATATTACGGCCCGGTGCGCTCGTCAGCTTGGGACGACCCAAGACGTGGTGAGAGTCCCACTGTCTTTTCGAGGAGGAACCTTTTCCATTGCCTTTCCCCCCGCTACCATGAACTATGGAGCCAACTTCTTATGAAGATAGCTATACCCCAATTTGGAGCTCATTCTGTGACTTCCACCAGCGAGTACAAGCGATGGGTTGTTAGTCCATCTTCTGATAATAGGACACAAGGGCTTAAACATCTGGCTGGCGAGAGTAGCGGTAGTGCTTAGCTTAGATTAAATATCTATATCTTTTAAATGTTATTTCTTTTCAAAACAGAACTAAAGAATGATGAAAATGAAAAGAATAATTCTCATTTTATTTCACAGAATTGCATACATTTCCATAAAATTTCTATATACATGACCAGTATTTGCTATGAATTCAACCATGCAAACTATATTAATACATGAAACCGAATTTTGCGAGCATCAGAACTCCTGTTACCAATCGGCCCTCTCGGGTTTTCTCGATTGGACATTTTCTCTTATGCCTCTAATTTTTGCACAGGATGCCTTTTTTCGGTTTTCACCCTTTCGAGGCGCCCAATTTTAGCAAGGCCATTTTTTTTCGATTTTCAACCCGCGGGGGATTTTATTCTCTTCTTTTTCTCTTATTGTCTTTAGCCATGGAACCTTTTGAGTCTGTCTATGTTCACCGGTTCCTTGAATTCATTGCCGTCGCTATCTGATAAAATTGCGGCTTCCTTTGACAGTAGCTTCTTGAGAATGAAGGGCCTTTCCCAGGTAGGTCTAAATTTCCCCCGGATGTCTAGTGCTCCCGGTCTCATCTGCTTAAACACCAAGTCCCCCTCCTTCAAAGGATGTTTCTTGACTTTCTTTTCGAAGGTTCGAGCTAGCCTCTTCTGATAGACTTGGTTGTGGTAGTAGGCTCTTAATATGTTCTCATCCAACAAGTTTAAATTTTGCAGCCTTTGCTGTGCCCATTCAGTCTTGGGGATCTGAGCTTCCATGACTACTCTTAACAATCTGAGCTCTATCTCAACCGGTAGCACTGCCTCTGTCCCGTACATAAGAGAATATGGCGTGGCTCCTGTAGATGTTCTCACCGTTGTCCGATAACCCCAAAGTATGAAAGGTAGCTTCTCCGCCCAATCTTTGTAGGTTTGAACCATTTTGGCCAATATTTTCTTAATGTTCTTATTAGCAGCCTCCACAGCTCCGTTGGCCTGTGGGCGATATGGAGAAGACTTGTGGTGTTCAATCCCATATTTCTCTAATAGCTTCCTGGTTTCTCCCATAAACTGTACCCCATTATCTGATACCACATGGTGCGGAAGGCCATATCTACAGATCAGATTCTTCTCAATAAACTTGGCCATGTCTCTCGCGTCAATCTTCTTGAAAGATTCTGCCTCTACCCACTTAGTAAAGTAATCGATGGTGACTATAATGTATCTATGTCCATTGGAGGTTGTGGGTCGGATCTCCCCGATGATATCTATACCCCAGGCGGCAAACGGCCAAGGCGACGTTAGGCTATGCAGTTCTGACACAGGCAAGTGCCTTAAGTCTGCGTATTGTTGGCATAGCTGGCATTGCTTTACGTACTTTGAACAGTCATTATCCATTGTGAGCCAGTAAAACCCTTGTCTCATGATTTTCTTGGCCAGTGTCAACCCATTCATATCAGCTCCGCACACGCCTGCGTGAGTTTCCTCCATCACCCTCTGGGCTTCTTTCTCATTCAAACATCTCAATTGAATGCCATCGGCCTGCCTTTTATACAGCACCCCGTCTATGCATATAAACTGAGTGGACAGTTTGCGAATTAATCTCTGGTCCTTCTCCATAGCTTCCTTTGGAAAAGCTGCATTCTCTAGATAGTTTACAATATCATGGTACCATGGCTTCCTATCTGCTACATCGACTTTCGCTACTGACTGTGATTGGAAATTGGGCCTATTTGAGCTGGAAATCAATACGGGTCTCATAATCACTCCTTCCGGATTGTCCCACATTGACACCAAAGTAGCAAGGGCATCAGCTAATTGATTCTCCTCTCTTGGAATGAAATGGAACGTGCATACTTCAAATTGTCTACTTAGATCTCAAGTGCTGGATGTAGGGCATCAATCTTTCTTCTTTAACTGCCCATTCACCTCGGATCTGGATGATTACGAGGGAAGAGTCCCCGAACACCTCAACAGTCTTCGCCCCCAAGGCTAACAAAGTTTCCAATCTAAAAATACATGCCTCGTATTCAGCCTCGTTGTTGGTAGCTTTAAACCTTAGTTTTTTGGCCAAAGGGAGCTTCTCATTTTCCGGGGTCGTCAAGATAACTCCTACTCCTGCCCCTTTGTTGTTCACGGCCCCATCAAAATGCAATTGCCATCCCTGAATTACAATAGCCGCTATATCCTCATCTGGGAAATTGAATTCATAAGTATCTCCTTGAATCGGGTGCTCGGCCAGGAACTCAGCCACTGCTCGCCCCTTGATGGTTTTCCTAGTGACATATTCCACATCAAATTCCTGCAGCAACAACCATCTTTCCTAGCAAGGATGGCGCTTCCTATAGATACCTCAAAGGATTTTGCTTTGCTACCGTCTGCACCTTGTATGAGTGGAAGTAATGCCTTAACTTCTTTGAAGCCCGGATAATGGCAAGACAAATCTTTTCTACTTCGGCATACTTGATTTCATACTCCAAGAACTTCTTGCTGAGATAGTAAATGGCAAACTCTATCTCGAACTCATCCTCTTGGGCCATCATGGCACCCACAGAGCTATCTTCTATGGCCAAGTATAGAATCAGAGGCTTGCTTGGCTGCGGCGGCCTCAACACAGGTGGATGCAACAGGTATTCCCGGATGGGGTCGAAGGCCTTTTGACAATCCTCATTCCACACCACTGGTTGATTCTTCTTTAGAAGCTTGAAAATCGGTTCGCAGATTGAAGTTAATTTGGCGATGAACCTGCTGACATATTGTAACTTGCCCAGGAAGCTTCTCACGTCCTTTTCCTTCTGAGGCACCGGCATCTCCCTGAAAGCTTTGACCTTGTCCGGGTCAATTTCGATACCTCGTTGACTGACCACATGCCCCAATTACTTCCCTGAGGTCACCCCGAAAATACATTTCTTTGGATTCAATCACAAGTCATACTTCTCTATTCTCGTGAAGAACTTCTCCAATGCTTTGAAATGACCCTCTCTGGTGGTAGATTTAATCATCATGTCATCTACGTATACTTCCACTTCCTTATGGATCAAATTGCTCAGAATCTTCGTCGCCATTCTCTAGTATATAGCCCCTGCATTCTTCAGACCAAAAGGCATCACTCGATAAGCATACGTCCCCCATTCAGTAATGAAAGCCGTCTTGATTCTGTCGATTATTTTGTTCAAAATCTGATTATATCCCGCATAGCCATCTACGAAGCTGTACGTTGCACAGGCAGCGGCACTGTCTATTATCACGTCTATATGTGGCAGTGGGAAATCATCCTTTGGACAGGCTTTATTCAAATCTCGGTAGTCAATGCGTACTCTTACTTTCCCGTTCTTCTTGGCCATGGGGACTACATTAGCCAACCATGTGGGATATTGGACCTCTGCCAAGAACTTGGCTTCAATTTGCTGCCGGATTTCTTCCTTTACCTTATCCGCCCACTCTGGTCTGAGCCTTCTCAGCTTCTGCTT
This sequence comes from Excoecaria cochinchinensis, assembly GCA_947683425.1. NCBI lineage: Eukaryota > Viridiplantae > Streptophyta > Magnoliopsida > Malpighiales > Euphorbiaceae > Excoecaria > Excoecaria cochinchinensis. Next base: position 8,891,409 of record CANTUQ010000208.1, on the reverse strand, counting down.
CACAGGCTTATAACCCGGATATGTAGGGATAGCGTGCTCTGCTATGTTTCGATCGACGCCCGGCATATCTTCATAGGTCCAGGCAAAGACTTTTTCATGTTTTTTGAGTATTCTCTCAAAATTTTTCCTTTCCTCAGGAGTTATATCCGATGCTATCAAAAATTCTTTCGGGTTTTTCGAGGTTCCAAGATTAAATGGAGTTGCATCAGAGGAATCAATATCAAATATGAATGGAGTGTGATCATGATCATGCATATGGAAATTATCAGAAACATCACACAAGTAAGTGAAATCATTCATATCATTAATGAAATTATGATTATCATTTACATCATTAAATAGTTCAGGAACGAAAAGACATTCTAAGCTAGTCTCCTCCTCCGCTCCCGCTATCCTTGCTTCAGCATCTGTGGACGTTTCTGCGTTATCTGGATTCTTTAGGGGCTCTATCTCTTGAGCTACTTTCTCCAGTTTCTCCTTCCCCTTAATATGAGTGCTTACCATGGCTTCATTTACCACTTCCTCAGGCTCCTGTCCATCCCAAACAATCCGGTTGGTTAAGACTTCTTTATCCCAAAAGTCTTTCACTGGCTTGACCATACCCATCTCCCAGTCATATACATCATTGAAAAGCTCAAAGCCCGGTACTATTCTACCTCCAGCCCACTGAGGCTCAGCTTCCCCAGCATAGGCACAAACTGACAATGCTGGCACAAAGCTCTCTCGGATGTGAGGGATTTTCTGCATTGTCTTCTTCTTACTATGCTCTCCTTTGTACCCCAAGCCCTTTCGATCTTTTTGGCCTCGAGTGGCAATAGCAGACTGCAGCCCCTGTGAGTTTTTACCCAGACCAGCCCCAGGAAGGTAATGCATTTTCCTCATCATGTTCACTATTGGAGGACTATCCCCTGAACCCGATTCTTCTCCTATTACCGACACATGGAAGCCACTAAACGGCTGATTGGCAATCCCTAGAGCTGACACTTGATTCTCCCTGGCCGCCTTAATGGTTATCACTTCCCTTTTATGTGGGATCTTTATCATCTGGTGTAGCGTGGATGGTACCCCAGATTATGGAACCAGGGCCTTTCGAGCAAAGCTGAGAAGTTGGCCGGAATAGGTAGGACCATAAATTCTGCTTCCGTTTCAATGGGTCCAGTTTTGACCAGGGCTTTAAATGTCCCTGAGGCTTGTCTTCTAGAATTATCATAAGCCGTGATGGTTAAGTCCGACTTGCTAAGCATACTCTCATCTAGTCCATAAGCCTGAAGCGCTACCAAAGGGCATACATTTATAGAGGACCCATCATCCACCATAACGCACGCAGTATGCTTACCATTGACTTGTGCCTTAATGTAGAGTGGTCGATTATGATTGCAGCCCTCAACCGGTAAGTCGGCAACGGAATATACTAATCTTTCCCCGGACCCTCCTTTTACAAGATCCAACAACTCTGATGGAGATATGGTAGTAGCCACAGTTGACTCAATCAAGTCCTCTACTAGCTTTTATCTGTGAGAGGGGGACTGCTTCAGTAGATCCCATATAGATATCTGAGCCGTGGTCTTTTTCAACTGTCTGACTATCTGATTATCTTCCATTTCCTTCTCTGCTGGCCCTTGCACCGGCTCTTGCAATTTTTCTACTTCGGGGACCACTCTTCCACTTCTCGTGACAGCCCCTACTTCTCTGCCTTCTTCATTCGACTCCCACAGATCCACTGACATTTGACCTTCTTCCTCACTTTCTTCTCTACTTTCACTAGTAGACCAACAATCTATTGCCGCTATAGACATCTCTTTTTTACTAACCTCAGGGCAAGTTATAGCAACATATTCGTTCCCGTACAAGTCCTGTAACACGTACCATTCTGGTAAGTTTGACCCGATCATAAAAACAGGTGGCGAAACCGCATTGTAGTTAGGCTTCTTCTTTCCTTCCCTTTGCTCAGGGTCAGGGATCTGTTTACTGTCAATCAAATCTTGGATCTTATGCCTCAGCATTATACAATCATCCCTTAAATGCCCTGTATGCTGGTGAAAGCACAGTATTCATGTTCTTTGTGTTTCGACTGACCTTGGCTCCTAGCTGGTCTGGGTGGCATTGGTTGGAGCTTCCCCTCCTTCATCAATCTTTTCAAAACCCATGACAACGGCCGGCCCAAATTTGAGAAATGCCTCTGACTCACCCCAGTCGTAGATACTTCTGTTGTCTTTCCGCTTCTTTTACCGCTGCTGGAGCCTGCAGGCTTGCTTACCCCTGGGTTACTATAGCCCTTCTTAACATAATTCTCACTGTTGGCCCTTTTTGCGAGATATTCTCCCTCAGCTTCTATAGCAATGTCTTTTAAAGACTCCCAATCTCATCAGCCTTTCATCTTCAGTCCCTCTCTCAGATAAGGGCTAGCATTTCGGATAAACAGTCGAATCTGGTCCGGGGTATCCGGCTTTCACTTCATTTCCATTACTTTATTTCTCCAACGGGTGAGGTACTCATGAAAAGATTCTCCCGCCTTTTGCTGCAAAAGCTCCAAGTCCTTCAGAGTTATCTCCATCCTTGTACTGCAATCGTACTGTCTGAGAAATTCTTCGATCAATAACTCCCAGTCTTCTTTTGTCCTTCGGTCTAAACCGTGGTACCAGTCCACTGCCGGGCCAGTTAAACTCAGGCAAAAGTACTCAATTTTCTGCCTCTTCGTCAGGGTGATGCCCTTCATCACTAGGGAATATTGCTTTATATGAGCAGTGGGGTCTGAAGTACCGTCAAACTTAGGAATGTCGGGCATCTTAAAATTCTGGGGTACCAAATCATCACCATCCAGCTCTCTATCCTCGGGATTCATTCCTCCCCCTATCTTTAACATTTTTGTCATGGCTTCGAACCTTTCTTCCATCTTTTTCCACACCTCGTCTTCTACCCTAGGTGATTTCCCCTTGGCTACAATCTGTTCTTCTTGCTCATCCCATGGGTCAACCTCGGATCTAGGGTGTAACACCCCCATCGCCGTCCCCGTTGGAAGGACGCCGACGGACGTGCTACACGACGCTCACATATACCGATTTACACATGCACAATGCGGAAGCATAAGCAAATTAGTAAAACAAAGGAATAACTAAACATAAGGACATACTAACTATTACATTCCCAAAAGAAAACTCAAGATTAAAACATAATTAAATACATATACAATACTACAGAATTACAAAAGCTGAAATACAGAAGCTGAACCAAATACAGAACTTCTAACTCCTACGTGGCCGACCCTGCAGAAGCGCGACTCGAATAGAACCAAAACCTGCCACCTGCACGGAAAGGAAATCCGTGCTAAGCGATAAACGCTTAGTGGGGAGAACACACAAGAGTATGGACGGCCATTCACAATGGTCGCCAAGGCATAATACATTTAAATGGCAAATGCGGAAATTCATAACATATAAATAATCAGACTTGCATATTAAAGGCATTCATTTCAATACTCACCATCGAACCATAACTTCATGTTCAGGTTAGACTAAAACAGACACAATACAATACACGTTACAAGCCTCATCATGCTGGACTATATACTATATCACATGCATAAACCTACATGGGTAGCAAATATCAACATCTTACTGTGCGGAATCACAAGAGCTTTACTCATGCAATTGACATAACTAAATACCCATGCATGAACTGACAACCAAACCATCATGTTAAGAATGCTAGCCATTTAACATACTTAGACATGCCAAACACATACACTAGTCAAATATCCAAAGGATAACACTTAGAGCTTCACAATACCGCTGCGCAACTCTAATATATATTAAGCATCATGCAAAAACACTCTGATAGCGGAGACTGAAGACGTAACCACTTAGTATTACATTCATATCATCATCATGCAGAAAGTACAATAATCATCACATACTTACCATCACAGCTGCTTCGGTTCACATGCTAATATATATAACAAAACTATGCTGAAGTCATATACTTAAATACATCAATCAAATCATTTCAGAGCAATCAGAAACTTATAACAAATCACATGACAAGTACGGATAATCATGTTAAATATAAAGTCATGCTTACTTAAAACAGACATACATTCTGAAGCCCATAGTCACATTCATATGGATATAAACTAATTCCTGAAATCCTTATCAAGCTCAAACGGATATCACATTCGAAGGCTAAAACATAATCCATATAAGCATGCTCATATAATAAAGCCATACAATCAGTATTTCATAATCATATTCATTCAGAAAAATCCGGTATACATTACATTAATATACTCATTCAGATAATCCATTTATAGTCAAATCAGATCAGAGCAGTTCAGATAAACATTCAAAGAACACCTGCTGACTCTAGGTAGTGGATAACGAGTGTACAGACAGTACTTTCCGGGTACGAGCCGATTACAGACAGTACGTTACGTGTACGAACCGATTAAACCATTATACTTTAACTTTCACAGATATTTTCACAAGGGACCTGAAACAAGATCCAATACAGAAAAGGGTTCGCGAGGAACCAAACGGGGACCTGATCAGGGTCCAAATCATTCAAAGGGCGCTGCAGCTACAGAAGACTCTATTAGGCATGCCTAACTATCCACTTACTTGACTCTAGCAGGTTATGAGTAACCCAATTTACATTTCGAATCGCACAATGCATATATAATCAGCATGCATAAACAGAGAATGAAAGACATTTAAATATTCTCATAAAGTTGGTCACAAATCATACAATTCGCATTGCAAAACATATTACAGTCCATACATTTTAACATTAAACAATGTTCTAAAACATGCCAAGAATCAGATTAAGAAGCACTACCATGCCAATGATTATCAATACCAAAATCCTAATCATGCATTAGGTGAAGATACTAAGCATAAACCATGCATAGTCCAAATTGCATTTAACATAACACAATGAGCTCCAAGGCTAAAGCATAACAATGTATTCCGACATCAGCCATAATATTCAAATAAGTCTGGCATAGCAGGATGCCAATCATACTTCATACAAGTCAAATACTGGAGCATGCAATAACTCAATTGATAACATCAGCACTATTCATCTTTCTAAAGCATAACAGGAACACATGTTGAATCATATTATGCTAAAGACCAAGGACGCATCATCATAATCGGGGAAAGTTACAACATAAACTTAAGCATAGCAAATTATTCTTAAAGAAGAAACAGACTAAAAAATATGCATAGCATAATTCACATTAAGACAGAACATGTTTGGGACTTAAACAATCAGAAAGTCAGCATTCATAATTCCTTCGCATTCAGAATATGACGTGAAATACATATCACAATAATAAGCATATTAAAGTCCAAACCATACTGTTAAAATCCCACAATCATTCAACAGGATTACTATAATCCAAAACTGATTCCAAAATACTACATATAACTTATCTTAGATAACATATTATTAATACCAAATAAATTGGGATCATCAATCATATCCGCAAGGTAATATAGCACACAGTAAGGAAAATACCATTAAAAAGCATTTGGAAATCATTTGATAAAAACTGGTCGCTTGGGGAAAGAAAAACATAAGCAAAACAGAGGAATCGGGAGACCTGAGCAACCTTCACGTCACGTGAAGGTTACTCACGTCGTGAGCAATTGCTCACGTCGTGAGCATTGCTCACGTCGCGTGAGCATAGCTCACGCCTAGTGAGCAATTGCTCACGTCGTGAGCATAGCTCACGTAGCGTGAGCTTTGCTCACGTAGCGTGAGCATGGCTCACGTCACGTGAGCATGGCTCACGTCGCGTGAGCCGCTTCCTTCTTCTTCCCCGCTATCGCAAACCTGCAGATTTCTCATCGTTTTCTCAGAAATTCTTTCTAAAACCACTCAGAATTCATATCACCTTTCAATCGATGTCCCAAACAACATAAACGAGATACTTGTAACTTAATTCAATAACCAAATCAACCAAAATCATGCATCGACATATTTAATTCCTTCTAGAACATAAACCCTAACAAATAACAGTAAATTCCAAAATCAAAACACAGTACTTCCAATTTAATCCTATTAATGCATTACTAACACATTTACTCACATACTCATGCATATACACATTTCAAAACATAACAAATTCCAGAAATTAGATAATGTAAACGCATTTACAAGCCTAGTGAGAAATAGGGCAGAGATAGGAACACAAAAACTCTTTAAACATTGCATGCAATCAAAACACTCCCAACCTGGAAATGACGATCCAAAAATCAAGCTTCAGAATCAATCCTCAATCCTTTCCTTGCCTTTGCTTAGCTTCTTCTTACAAGCCAAAACTTGCACAAACAAGAAACCCACAAATCCTTAGCCAAACCTTAACTTAACCAAAACCAGGAAAAAGAAGAAGAAGAAGAAGAACAGTACGTTAACTCCAACTTACCTCTTCAAAGCTAACCCAAAACTCAACCAAGCCAAACACAACTCCAAGCCCAGGGGCAACGAAAGGAAAAGCAGAGAATATACTTGGGCATCGGCATCTCTCTTATGGCTGAAGCTAGCTTGGTAATAAACCGACTGATATACTGAACCTTTCCTAGGAAACTTCTAACATCTTGGGCATCGGCATCTCTCTTATGGCTTTGACTTTATCGGGATCTACCTCAATTCCCCTCTGGCTTACTACATGACCTAGCAACTTTCTTGATGTAACTCCAAAAATGCACTTCTTGGGGTTGAGGCGCAGATCATACTTGCTGATCCTTTGAAAGAACTTTTCTAAAGCCTCAAAGTGACCTTCTCTAGTAGCCGACTTAATCATCATGTCGTCGACATACACCTCTACTTCTTTATGGATTAAGTCATTGAGAACCTTGGTAGCCATCCTCTGATAAGTTGCTCCTGCATTTTTCAACCCAAAAGGCATAACTCGATAGGCGTATGTCCCCCACTCAGTGATAAAGGCTGTCTTAATCCGATCCATTATCTTGTTAAGGATTTGATTGTACCCTACTTACCCATCCACAAAGCTGTACATCATACAAGCAGCAGCACTATCTACTAGCACATCAAAATGAGGAAGCGGGAAATCATCCTTAGGGCAAGCTTTGTTCAGGTCTCGATAGTCGACGCATACTCAAACCTTACCGTCTTTCTTAGCTACAGGAACCACGTTAGCTAACCATGTTGGGTATTGAACCTCTATCAGGAACTTAGCCTCAATCTGCTTATGGATCTCCTCTTTCACTTTCTGTGCCCATTCTGGCCTAAGTCTCCGGAGTTTTTGCTTGACTGGTTTAAACTCTGGGTAAGTTGGGATGGCATGTTCGGCAATATCTCGATTTGTTCCCCGCATATCCTCATAGGTCCAGGCAAAGACTTTTTCATATTTTTTTAATATTCTCTCAAATTTTATTCTCTCTTCAGGAGTTATGTCTGATGCTAGCAAAATTTCCTTTGGATTTTCCAAAGTTCCGAGATTAAATGCAGTTGTGCCAGTTAAATTAATATCAAAAATGAATGCATCATGATCATGCGAAATGAAATCATCAGAAACATCACACAAGGAAGCAAAGTTATTCATTTCATTAACATAATTAGAAACATTAACATTGTTCTCAAAGAGTTTTGGTATAAAAACAGAATCTAAATGACTATCAACTTCAGTCAACGCCGATGCTGCAGCCGACTGTGCTTTGGCTTCTTGATTTGGTGAAATCTTGAGATCTTCAATCTTCGGCTCTGGTTCCACTATCTTCTCCTTCCCTTTGAGCCTAGTGGCTAACATCTTATCAGTGACGATCTCTTCGGGCTCATCCCTGTCCCAGATGCTGCATTGGGTCATAATCTCCTCGTCCCAAAAGTTCTCTACAGCTTTAACAACTCCGATCTCCCAATCAAAGACATCGTTGAAAATTTCAAATCCCGGGATGATCTTCCTGTCCACCCATTGCGGCTCTTCTTCTCCGGTGTAAGCACAAATCGATGATGATGGCACAAAGCTCTCTGAAATATGGGGAATCTTCTCTGACACTTTCTTCTTACTATACTCTCCTTTGTAGCCCAACCCTTTTCGATTCTTCTGACCACGTGTAGTGATAGCATCCTGCCGCCCTTGTGACTCTTTTCCCAAACCAGCCCTTGGGAGGAAGTGCATCTTCTTTAGCATGTTCACCACTTGAGGGCTACCTTCTAAGCTTTGCTCTTCTCCTATCACCGATACATGAAAGCCACTGAATGGCTGATTAGAGATCTCCAAAGCAGACACTTGGTTCTCTCTTGCTGCTTTAATGGTCACTACCTCTCCTTTATGAGGTACCTTAATTATCTAGTGTAAGGTGGATGGCACTCCCCCTAACTTATGGAACCACGGTCTTCCAAGCAGAGCTGAGAAGTTTGCTGGAATCGGCAAGACCACAAAATCTGTTTCTGTCTCAATAGACCCCGTCTTTATAACATCTTTGAAAGTTCCCAATGCTTGCCTCCTGGAATTGTCATAGGCAGTGATGGTCAGGTCAGATTTGCTTAACATACTCTCATCCATCCCAAAGGCCTGAAGCGCCACCAAAGGGCAAACGTTTATTGACGACCCATCATCAACCATAACGCAAGCGGTGTGTTTACCATTGATCTGTGCCTTGATGTATAAAGGTCGGTTGTGGTTGCGACCCTCTGTTGGTAGGTCTGGATTAGAAAAAACCAACTTCTCCCTGGATCCCCCCTTAACAAGGTCTAAAAGCTCGGATGGAGAGATTGTAGTTGCTACGGTGGATACACTCAATGCTTCAACTAACTTCTATCGGTGAGAGGGGGACTGTCTCAAGAGGTCCCAAATAGATATCTGAGCCGTGGTCTTTTTTAGTTGCTTCACTATTGAATTTTCTTCCGGCTCCTTCTCTACGATTGCTTGTGCTGGGTCTTGCTACTTCTCAACTTCTGGAATGACCCTCCCACTTCTTGTTATTGCTTCTACTCTTTCTTCTTCCTCTGAATCCCACGGATCTGTAAACTCTCCATTTTTCTCATCTTCATCATCTCCACTCTCACTAGTGGACCAACAGTCTATTTTCGCCACGGAAACCCCTTCTCCATCCATTGCAGGGCGAGTAATAGCGACATACTTATTTCCATATAGATCTTGCATCACGTACCACTCTGATAGGCTCTATCCAATCATAAAGACTGGAGGTGGCACTGTATTATAACCGGACTTCTTCTTGCTTTCTCTCTTCTCAGGATCGGTGATCTGCTTGTTGTCAATTAGATCTTGGACCCGATGCCTTAGCGTTATACAATCATCCGTCAAATGGCAGGTATGTTGGTGAAATGCGCAGTACTCATTCTCCTTGTGCCCTGGCTGTCCCTGGGTCTTGGTCGGCCTAGGCGATAGGGGTCGCAGTTTTCCTTTTTTTACTAGCCTTTTCAGCACCCATGATAAAGGCCTACCCAAGTTCGAGAAATATCTCTGACTTACACCTGTTGCAGACACCTCAGCTGTCTTCCCACCTCTGTTACCGCTGCTTGAACTTGCTGGCTTGGCTGTCCCCTGATTGCTGTATCCCTTCCTGGCATAGGACTCGCTGTTTGCCCTCTTGGCTAAATATTCTCCTTCTGCTTCTATGGCAATGTCCTTCAAGGACTCCCAATCCTTGAGTCCCTTCATTCTCAGTCCATCTCTCAAGTAAGGGTTGGCATTTCGAATGAATAGCCGAATCTGATCAGAAGTGTCCGGTTTGCGTTTCATCTCCATAACCCGGTTTCTCCACCGAGTAATGTACTCGTGGAAGGACTCCCCAGTCTTCTGTTGTAGCAACTCGAGATCTTTCAAAGTGACCTCCATCCGGGTACTGCAATCGTACTGCTTAAGGAACTCTTCGGTTAGCAAGTCCCAATCCTCCTTGGACCTCCTCTCAAGCCCATGGTACCAATCAATAGCAGCTCCTGTGAGACTCAAGCAGAAATACTCTATCTTTTGTTTTCTTGTTAAGGTCGTTCCCTTCATAACCAGCGAGTATTGCTTGATGTGTGTGGCAGGGTTAGAGGTGCCATCAAATTTGGGAATGTCCAGCATCTTAAAATTCTGGGGGATCAGGTCATCCCCATCCAGCTCTCGGTCTTCCGGGTTCATTCCTTTTTCCACGGTCATCATCCTTGCCATGGCCTCAAATCTCTCTTCCATTTTCCTCCACATTGCCTCATCCATTTTTGGTGACTTCTCTTTAGCTACGGTACGCTCCTCTAGCTCATCTCCCGCAAACTCAGCTTCAGACCTAGGGCCCTCTCTGCGCTCAATGGGTGCAGGTACTCTTTGCTCAACAATAGGTGGGTCAACCACTGGTTGGTTAATTGCAGCAGGATGTTCTTCTCTAACAGCCTCTTGTTCAGCTGGTACTCGGATAGGGGCAGCAGCAGCTTATTGCCCAGCTATTATGGCGGCAAGATTGCCCATCATTGCAATCATTCGGGCTTCAAATTCCTCCATTCTCTTTCCTACCTCCTCAGCGATTATTGCCTGGGTTGCATCAGACTCATTTGTTGGATTAGCCATGCTTACTTCTGTTGATGATTCGGAAGAAAACCCCACACTATTTCCTGAGATTGAATCTGAACTCTGATCCGACACTAACTCTGTTAACCCCAAAAGCGGCGTCCTTCTTAACCGTCCGTCGGGACCTCTAGACCACCCAGCAGAATCTATGATGGCTGAAATGCAAGAATTGTTAAGATGATGCATGATTAAAATGCCATGCATGCTCGTGCCGATGCAACATAGACAAACGCATGTAAGCAGATAGATCCTTCCAACCTTATATCACCCACACACGTGGTAGTGCGGTCTCTTTCCTAGGTGGGCTTGATCCATGGATTAACGTGGAACCCAATGGACACGTCTGGTGCGCGGTGAAAACCGGCAGCATAACAGCTCCTATCTAATGTACATACGTATGGGTGTTTGGCCTTTATGTATTTGAACAATTCAATTTAACTAGGATGGGCCCACCGGGGCATGAAAGCCTTTGATGAAGACCATTTAATTAAATTGATTTCGTCCAATATATGATGGCCCATATAGCAAGCATAGTATTACGGTACATTTCACTTAGTGAAAGTATCTATTGCCATTACAAGAGCTTTAGTCATGGGGTGATGATATTTTTGGGTTACCCAAGCATGATCCCTGCAGACGGGTCTAGCTCATCACGAGCATAACGACCGATCGGGTCACCATTTGATATACCATAATGGTATGAGACTTGGGCTGGTGATTATCCTTAACACTTTCCTAAATTGAGTGAAAATAGGGTCGTGCTTCAGGAACGCATCGGGGTTTGAAAAGGGAACAAACTAACTTAATCTAAGGCTCTAATGAGATGATATGCAATTTTGAGATAAGGCGAATTTCATAAACTAAAACTTAATTGTAAAAGTTAATCAAGGTATTTTCAAATTGAAGTCTCGAACCAGTTGTCCCCAGTGCAGTCGCCACTGTGACGTGCGCCGGACTCGCGTGGGCGCCCCTTGACTGCCTGCTTGAGGGCGATCGGGCATTTGAGGTCCGTTGACAACTTGTAACGAATTACAAGTGCGTCTATTTTGGGCAACAAGGAGGTTTCATGGAGTCGCCACCCAATAAAACATTGGGAAAGTTTCTCTCGCCTCGGAGAGCCTAAGACAGCGCTTTCATCCATTTTGGGCAAGTCGAAGGGGTCTTGGAGGGTAAACCTCTCGCCCAAAGGAGCCTAGGATTTGTTAGGTCATAGAGCATAAGAAGGGTCTTGGAGGGTAAACCTCTCGCCTCCTTAAGTCCAAAGACAACGCTTTTATCCATTTTGGGCAAGCTAAAGGGGTCTTGAAGGTTAAACCCTCGCCCAAAGGAGCCTAGGATTAATGTCTAAGTCTCGTGACACAAGAGGTGTCTTGGAGGGTAAACCTCTAGCCTCTTGGAGCCCAAAGACCAGAGAATGGGTTCGGGACTTCGCATCTATTTCTACCTTGATTAATTTTATAATTTGGCTTTGAGTTTATTAACTCGCTCTTTCTCCACACGGTGCAATTTTAATTTAAAAGCGCAAATATTCACATTGAAAGCAGTAAGATAAACATATCAAAAATAACATCAAAGATAAATTACAATAATACCAGGAGCGGAATACAACTCCCATTTGAAAGTGCAAACATACATAAAACCGGGGAATTTATTAATTATGAGGACTTTGGTCCCCGCATGCACAATTAAAGAAAACATTTTGGATGTGATGATTTATTTGGGATGAAAATTAGGACATTGGTCCCATTTATTATGAAAAATCCCAATTAATTTATTAGAAATATTTGTGTGGTTTTTATTCATGCGTGCATAAAAAACATTTTATTCAACGAATATATACAAGGAAATATAAATAAAATGAGAATTGAAGATGTGCAATGAAAATACCAAAGTCCGCATATCCTCCTTCTCGTGCATTGGTGCTCAAATGAGAATAAAACAATGATTTGCAACCAAAAATAAAATAGAAGAGATTCATGTTAGAAATTAACCCAAAGAGATGAGATGACATAAAAGATAATATGTATAATGACCATATAACATGCCTAAGATACTATAACATGCATAAAAATAATTATGATGCAATTTAACAAGCATAAAGTGAGATAACATCATGGCAAATGCAATTTATCAATAATGGTGATTAACATGCATGAAAGATTAGTGACAATCAATTTTAATACTCTAAAGATGTGCATGAAAACATAACATAAGAATAATAAAACTTAACATGCATAATAAAGCCTAAAGTAATATCTAACATAAAAGGCATAAGAAAATAAATTTGAAATTTAACATACATGCAAAATATGAACAATGACATTAATGGTAATAATGATACTAATACCTAATGACATCAATAAATGAGTGTAATACAAATTATAATAATAAAACTAGCATTTATAACAATAATAGCCATAATAAACATCAATGGATGTAAAGAACATTAACAACCTAAGTTGAACATGCATAACGACATAAAAATAAACACCTTGACATGAAAATGATATGATAAATTTGAAAGAATTAACTTGTTAAATAAATAATTGAAGATAAAAGAAGAAGAAAAATATGGAGACTAAGAGAATTTACATGTTTAATATGTTAATTGGAAGCAAAAATAAATGAAATTAACAAGAGAATTAACGAGTAAAACCAAGAATAATTACCCTCAAATTCAGTTTTGAAGAATTGAAGGTAGAAGTGTTGAATTCCTTGTCTTCTCTTGTGAAAATGCTTAGAAAATAGCTTGAAAACTTTAAGAAAAACTCTTGGAAACAAGTGTGTAAAGAATAATTACCCTCAAATTCAGTTTTGAAGAATTGAAGGTAGAAGTGTTGAATTCCTTGTCTTCTCTTGTGAAAATGCTTAGAAAATAGCTTGAAAACTTTAAGAAAAACTCTTGGAAACAAGTGTGTAAGATGGATTTTTTCTCTCAACTCAAAAGCTCCAAAATTCAGTTTTTTTCCTCTCTAAATGTTCTTAGTTCGTCCTCTCCCAAATCTCCATTTTTTCTAGTGTTTGAACCCTCAAAAACTACCCAAAAACCACCCAAAACCGTCGAAAAACGGTTAACAATCAAGTGGGAGCTGAAAATGGGCGAAATGGGGGCAAAATCGGTGCCCTAACACCGAAAATTGGCGTCACTCCGCGCGAAAACGCACAGAGTGCGAGCAGTCCATGCACAACGTGCGCGGAGTGAGCGACGCCCAAGGCGTTGCTCGCGCAGAGCGACTGACGCCCTTGGCGTCGGTCGCGCGGAGCGCGCGCTCCGCAGTGTTCCGTGCACGTATAATAGCGACGGCGCCTTGCCGTCGCTGTTCCATCGCGAATGATTTCCCCTCTATTTTTATCACCATTTTTCTCCCTTTTTTTTTTTAAATTCCACTAATCTAAAATACACTTTTTCTTCTCCAAACTAATTTTAAAAATATTTTAAAAATATTTTTAAGATATACTTTTTGCTCATCGAAAAGACAAGGAAAAATCACTTCCGAACTCCAATCTTTTTGCCTATAAGCCGGCATAGCTAAATTTCATCATCGGGTAATCCCGATCAAGGCTATTCGGGACCCGGTGTCTACAGTAGGTTCAAGTGATCGGATCTCTTTAGAGGATCATCCGTAGCAGACCAGGCCAATGTAAGTATATAAAGAGATCTTAGGGTAGGATTTGTAAAGTCTTAAGAGTGTATGTACAATTTGTAATTTTAAAATATAAGTTTTGTAAAAGCAATATTAGTTATGCATTTGAACTACCTGTAATAAGTTCTGAAGGAGTATATTTTGAATTGTGATTTTACAGTAAGTTTATGTTAACTGTACAAATGTATTTGAAAATGAAAGAAATTTATAACTCAAATTTCGGCATAAAACTTTATATGTTTTAATTATTTTTATCGATAATGCCCTTAACCGTCGTCGTGAACCCGTCGAATCACGGTACGATTTACTGCGTACGGGTAAGGGATGTTACAATGGTATACTTAACATGTAAATAAACAATTGGTTAAAAGGCCTTGATGGCAGAAAATGATGTTAGGTTGGGTTTTGGAAATCATTTGTGTGGATATTGCAAAGTGCTTGGAAAAGAGGTATGTGAAGTGGAGCTTCGAACATAAAGTTCAGGCTCTGTGGCGAGCGCGACAGGGGTCGCGATCATGATCGAGTGCTCTGACGGGCAATGATGACAGTCTGTGTTCTGTTGTGAGAATGGGTATTACCACGAGCATGACATAAGTCGTAGTTTGATTTTGTCGCGTGCACAACTTTCTCCGCGAGCACAACAGAAAGGATTATCAAGGTCTATTGCGAGCGCGACAGACTTTCAACTCGGGAACATTTTCTCAATGTCCTATTTTGTGTGCAAAATGATGTTGGCTTATGTATGATCAATCATATGATAGCTATAAATACTTTGATCTATGTTTATATATATATATATATATATATATATATATATATATATATATGAATAATGAGGCATGGGTTGTTTGATGAACCATTTATGTGTGAATGATATCAATGATACTATAATATCTCATATGAATAAGTGGATGTTATATAGTGTGAATAAGTAAATTTTAATTGGAACTAAGAATTTAGCCTACAAGTCGAGTAGTGGATAGATAGGCATGCCTATAGGGCCAAAGTCTTGCAGCCAAAGTGTTTGATTCCTTTTGGAATCCCTAATGCGTATTGAATCCTTCTTGGGTTCATTAAAGTTCTTATATATATATTACTTATTATTTCGGTACCTATGGCTACTAATATGAAAATTGGTATATTTGGATACAAATGCGAATGTGGTACTTACGAGTACAAATGTGTTACCTGTTATCCGAATCAATGAATTGCGAGGCAAGGTAATTAATGAATGAATAAACATTAATGAGCAACATTAATATTATGCGATATATAAATGTGAATGTGATGTGTTATAAGATCGTCATGTGATAGTGTGATATTTGAATATGACTTTCTAATGATGCCTTATGTACAACGAAATCTATTCAATGCTATGTTTATGAAGCATCTATTTAATGAGGCATGAATATAAAGTATGTATCATTAATTGCTCGAAGATTGTTATATATTTGTATACTGTATGTTGTTTCTCTACTAAGCATTATAGCTTAGCACGGGTGTTAATCCGTGTAGTTTCCAAAGTGAAGCATAACGAAGGATGGCCCCGCATCTCCATTGGTCAACACTAGGGTCCACTGCTAGTGTAGGTTTTTGGTATTTTGTATTATGTAATTTGTAATTAATAGTTTTTGGCTTGTAAAGAGATATAATGTAACAACTGAACACGATATGTAATACAAGTTATTAGTATGTATAAAGTATTCATTTGAAATGATTCCGCTGCATGTAAATGAAATTTGTTAGTTTAGGATTTTATGTGTGATTCAATTGTATGAGTTTGTGCGTCTGTGCTTGTGTGTGTTGTGCGTGATGACCATTCTCGACTACCATGGCAAAGCTATGCGAGCGGTTAGGAATCGGCGTTATAAAGATTAAGCATGGTATAGATTTTAGCCAGAATGTTAACATAGCAATGAAATCTTCCTTGCTCAAATTCCTTCTGTTTTATAGTACCTTTCGATATGTTCGCTTTTCTGGATTTCTAGTCATGTGTCCACCTAAGGAATTCGAATTTCGTTGACCTATTCTTAAAGCATCATCCAATTGGATGTATTGGTTTGCCTTATCCATCAGGTGGATGAAATTGGTGGGGGTCCGATCGTCGAAGACTCAAATAATGGCATTCTCACTCTCTTCACTAAAGTTGATGTCACGATCTCTAGGTGAAAATTTTTTATTTCAAGGGCCAACGTTTGAAACCTATCCATGTAGTCTTGAATACTTCATGTGGTTTCTATAGTAAGTTACAAAGGTCATCTATTATCTTTGGTGTTCTCACTTGCAATATGTATTTGGTGGTGAACTAGTCCTGAATCGGCTTGAAGGTAGAGATTAATCCTAGAGGGAGGTCGTGGAACTAATCTAGGGCATGTCCCACCAATGTTGTAGGGAAACCCTACAAAAAATTTTATTAGCAAAGGAATACATCTAGATTTGGGTGATGTATTCTGACAGGTGACATGTCAAATCTGTTTAACTAGTATACCTAGGCATCCTTATCTCTTTAAACATTTTAGGAAGTTTTGCTTCTTTGATTTCCAAAGAGAAAAGGGAAATGGTATTTCCATTGAACATGGGTTTCTTAAGGTGACCTAATTTTAACTTCTTGATGATTTGGAGAAACTATTTTTCGTCTTTCCTCACTATAGGCCCGATAAATTTCTTCGTTGTTTTTAATATTTTTGCTTTTAGGGTGCACATGAATGACAAGTCATCTCATATAGAGACCGAAGAGGAATACAATGGTTTATAGGTCCTGTTGTATGCATCATACGCATCATATTAGGCATGAAGGAAATTGCTCTCCTTAACCTTCCCTTTGTAGGAATGCTCGCATGCATTCGATCGAGTGCCAGAACGATTTCTTCATTCTTAAATTATTATGCCTTTGGCCAGTGGACTCATTTTTCCTTCCTCTCGTACCATGCTTTTTGCTTCATAGTCCCTAGCAAAGGACTGATGCCTTTTGTCTTTATGTATTGAATGCATGATCTTACCTATAGCTTATGGCTGAAGCCTTTCATGAGGGATTTCAAGTCTTTCACAGTTATAGGGGTGGAGTCATCTAGTTGATCAACGATAAAAGAGAACTTTATCATCAAAAGTCAATAAGAGATTTTATGGAGTTTTCTCTATTAATAGTGGATCTAACATGTCAACTGCCCTCAGAATGCCATGAATGTTGGGGTCATCTAAGAGAATCTATAGAGACTTGCTCTCAATAAAAGCACCATATGATAATATTAGAAAGATTATAGTGGAAGAGCTAACTAGGAGGAGATCAGATCTGATTAAGTCATGGGTCCCAACCTAACAAGGAGAACCTGCAAGGTATAGAAAAAATGCTTAATCTTGGTCTGCAAGGATTAGCATTCTAAAGCCTAAGTCAGTTAAACTTTGGAAGATAAAATTTAGAGAGAAGAGGTCTCAAAATAATCCTTAAAGTCCTATACCTATTGGAATGGAAGGGCTATTTATAGTACCCATATATTGCATGCTGAAATGGCGATAATTGAATGCTAATTATGGCTATACTAACAATTGCTTGATTAGGTCTACTAATGCATCAGATTAGACGGGGATAGAGAGAAGAGATGCCAATCAGTCAATGGAATGCTTCTAACTAGGTCAAACACTGATGGACTTTGGGTCTGATCGGAAACATGATTGGGCCTTATATATAGTGTATTATCATTTTGGATCTCGATTAGGACAAAGATGATGCCATGGATGTGTAACATCCCTTACCTATACATAAGGAAGCTCACCTTCCTCAGATGAGTGAGTATCCCAATAAGCAAGGGTTGTTACCATACAGAAGAAAAACATACAGAGAACATTCAATATTACACATGCATAGCTATATATATATATATATATATATATATATATATATATATATATATATATATATATATATATATATATATATATATATATATATATATATAGATAGATAGATAACAGAATCGGGGTTAACAAAAACTTTCTTTCGCATACATCTCATAAGCCAAACTGAAATTGCTAAAACTCATTCATTCATAAACAAAAATATTTACATTGTTGAGTTACATTACAAAATCTTCTTTACTTATATACAAATTCAAGTCTTACAAAATTACATAACAGTACATATTACATTTTTCAAATCAGATTACAATCCAGAAGCTTTGCATCTAAATAGTTACAAAACCTAGCACTAAACGAAAGCTCATCCTATTGTGTTGTCCTTGGCTGCTGGGGATCAGTCCCTCCAAAATCCTCCTACTGCTTCCACACCTACATGGATGAAACACCCGTGCTAAGCCCAATGGCTTAGTGGGGAAAATAAGAGATGAACGACCACTCATAGTGGACGTTAATGCAAATCACATTCACATGGCACATACATATAACTGAAGTGTCATAAGCTAACCATAAATCCATTCATCAATAATAGTATTACTCATATGTTTCATATAATACCATTTCAAGAATTCGTATAATTTCCATGATAGAAACATACACATATTTATGCCTGCAAACTCAATGAAGTGGATATCGGGTGAACGCATAGGTACCCATAGGTACAAACAAATACTTTCTTTTCTTTTCTTTCTTTTTCTTTTTAAAAACACATAGGGATCTTAAGCAAGATCCAAACACAGAGGGATCGTGATGATCTAAATGCATAGGGACCTGATTAGGGTCCAAAGAAATGCATAGGCTACAGCAAATAGAACCCTATAGGCATGCCTATCTATCCACTACGTGACTATTGCAAGCTAAGATATTCATTCAAATATTGTTCACACGATAAAGCATAGTATAGTTCATACATAGAAATATATATAAAACATAAGTGAGAAACCATAGAGGAGTTGCGCTCGCAACCATAGTCGTGCTCGCGACAGAGACGGATTTCACCAAAGGTCCCGCTCGCGACAACCATCGCATACACAATAGAGAGTTGGAATGACTCTATTATGCTCGCGATAGAGGGCGAAAGGGCCGGTCGTGCTCACGCACACAGACATACTCGCGATAGAGGACAGCCCAGCAAAAGTTTGGCTACCGAGCTCTTTGTCACGCTCGCGACAGGGGAAACCTTAGGGAAAGCTCGGATGATCGAGCTCTGTCGGGTTCACGATGGATATCGCGCCCATGACAGAGTCGAGCATCTAGCCCCTAACACCGATCTGCACAGCTCTCCTCACACAAATCTTCTCCAAAACATAGAATTAACCTATAAAACTCCTACAAAATCATCACAAAGCATTCAAAACATATTACTTATGATGTTACCCAAATTTTACACTTAAAGAAGTGATTAAAAAGATAAGAGGAACAATTTAAACAACAAAGTTTAAAACCCAGAAAATTTTACAAAATCCACATATAGTCACATCTAAATTCAATACTGTACCTCAAATTCCAATTTCAACTTCAAATCACCAAATCAATATTCAAAGATACATATGAACACACTTTCAAACTCAATTTTTCCAAAATCATAACAATAACTCAAAAGCAAAAATCACGCAAAATCACATAAAATCCCAAACCTGAGCTTCTAAGCTCCTCCAAGCTTAATTGGCACATTACCACCTACCTTCTCCTTCCCTTTAGCTTCTCTAGCAGGAATTTCTAAACAAAACAACCAAACCACACCAAATTGGTCAAAACGCAAACACACAGTTACCAAAGAAAAATAAGGAGAACGAGAGAAGAGCAAGAGAGAACTATATAGTTACTTGAATAACTCTTGAATTGCCTAAACCCCACCAAGATTACTACAACTACAAGGGATGATTTAGGGCAAGGAAGGAGGAGAAGAAGGAGAACGTAAGAACTGGAACGAGAGAGATGAGGGCAGATTTCTCTCTCTCACGTTTCTCTCTCTTGGCTTTTAAAGCCAATCATATCCTTCTCTTTCTCTCTCCTTATCTCACCATCCACTTGTCACTTTCTTATGGCTGATTTGGCAATTCTCTCTACTAGTCCTTCTTTTCTTCTCAAACCTCACACAAACCACACAATAATGAAGATGTTACACACTTATACCCTTATAACTTATTAAATTATGCAATTACATCCCTAAAATCAATAATAACATCAATCAATACTTCTATAAAAAGAATACCAAAAACATACCACACAAATGCCCAAAACTACTAGGGTACAAGTTGGGGCCTTACAACTCTCCCCTCCTTAAAGGAATTGCGTCCTTGAATTTCTCACCTGAACTGAACAACTGAGAGTACTGAGCTCTCATAACAGATTTAGGTTCCCAAGTCATCTCTTCCAAATTGTGGTGCCGCTATAACACTTTAACTAAAGGAATTTGCTCATTCCGAAGTTGTCTTATTTCTAGAGCAAAAATAGCTTTAGGTTCCTCATCATATGAAAAATCTGGCTGAACTTGCACTTTTTGAACAGACAACACATGAGATTCATCCAATCGGTATCTGCGAAGCATTGACATGTGGAACACATCCTGCAGCTTGGCTAACTCTGATGGCAAAGCCAACCGATAAGCAACTGGTCCAATCCTTTGCAAAATCTCATACGGTCCAATAAACCTTGGACTTAACTTTCCCTTTTTACCAAAATGAAGAATCTTTCTCCATGGCGACACATTTAAGAACACTTTATCGCCGACCTCATACTCGATATCCTTTCACTTCAATTTGGCATAAGATCTCTGTCGGTCTCTCGCTGCTTTCAAATTCTGCTGAACCAACCTGATCTTTTCTTTTGTATCCTTAACTAAATCCGGACCTATAATTGAGCACTCACTTAATTCTACCCAACACATTGGAGTCCTACACTTTCTGCCATAGAGAGCTTCATACGATGCCATACTAATACTCCTCTGATGACTATTATTATCGCAAATTCCATCAAAGCAACATATTTATCCCAACTTCCAGAAAAGTCCAGCACATAACCCCGAAGCATATCCTCCAAAACCTGAATAATCTTTTCGAACTGACCGTTGGTATGAGGATGAAAAGCTATACTGAAGTTCAGTTGAGTACCTAATGTAAACTGCAGTTCTTTCCAAAATTTTAATGTAAACCTGGGATCTCGATCAGATACAATCGACAAGGGAACTCCATGAATCCAAACCACTATATTCACATACACCTTTGCTAACCACTCCATAGGGTAATCAAGTCGAACCAGCAAGAAATGAGCCGACTTAGTAAGCCGATCGGCTATCGCCCATAAAGAATCATGCTTTCTTTGAGTCAGAGGCAGACCAAATACAAAATCCATAGTAATATTGCCCCACTTCCATTGAGGAATAGGCTAAGGATTGAGCAACCCTGATAGAACTTGGTGCTTAGCCTTCACCCGCTGAGAGGTTAAGCACTTGGAAACAAAATCCACAACGTCTCTCTTCATACCTGCCCACCAGTAGAACTGCTTCAGATCCTAGTACATCTTATTACTTCCTAGATGTATAGTAAAAATCGTAATGTGTGCCTCTTGCAAAAGCTTTCTCTTCAGTTCACTATGATTAGGCACACACAAACAATTTCTATAATAGAGCACCCCACCACTGCTCATATAATAATTAGTATGGCCCCACTCTTGACTACTAGCAGTACTTCGGGTCATCCTTCTGAGAATCAACAATTAACTGCTTCATTGTACATAGTATACTCTTTACTCAAAATGGGTTGAGTAAATATAGGAGCTTCAACTAACATTCTCTTTAACTGGTCAAAACTAGCCTAACACCTGGCAGTCCATTCAAACTTAGTTCCTTTCCGAAGCAATTTGGTCAAAGGCAAAGTAATAATCGAAAATCCTTTAATGAACCGCCTGTAATAACCTTCTAACCCGAGAAAACTTCTCACTTCTGGCACATTTTGAGGCGGCTTCCAATTCACTACTGCCTCAACTTTAGATGAATCAACTCAGATACCTTCCGAGGAAACAATATGACCTAAAAAGGACACCTCTTTAAGCCAAAAGTCACACTTACTGAGCTTCACAAATAACTGATGATCCCTCAAAACCTAAAGCACAATATGCAAATGCTCTTCATGCTCACACTCATTCTTTGAGTATACCAGTATGCTATAGAAAAACACAACCACAAATTGGTTAAGATATGGCCAGAATATCCTATTCATCAAATCCATAAAACCCGCTGGCATATTTGTCAACCCAAATGGCATCACTAAAAACTCATAGTGGCCATACCATGTCCAAAAGGTAGTCTTAGGAACATCCACATCCTTCATCTGAAGCTGATAATAACCGGACCTCAAATCAATCTTGGAGAAAACTCCGGCTCGTCTTAATTGATCAAACAAATCTTCTATCCTTGGCAATGGATACTTATTCTTCACTATAACCTTGTTGATTTACCGATAGTCGATACATATGCACGAGGTACCATCCCTCTTCTTGACAAATAACACCGGAGCACCCCATGGAGAAATGCTGGGTCTAATAAAGCCCTTGTCCAATAGCTCCTATAATTGCATCTTTAATTCTTTCAATTCTACCGGAGCCATTCGTTAAGGAGCTTTAGAAATAGGAACAGTACCAGATATAATCTCTATAAATAGCTGTACTTTTCTTTCAGGTGGTAACCCTAGCAACCCTTCCGAAAATACATCCACAAACTCGCTTACCACAGATATATCTTCAATCTTTACTTGGTCATGCCTAGAATCCAACACCAAAGCCAAACAAGCCTCACATCCTTTCCTCATAAACCGCCTATCTTGCATGGCCGAAATCACTTTATTCAGAGGACCAGAACACAAACCTCACATAACCACAGAAGATTGATACTATCCTTAAGCACAATCGTCTTCCTATAATAGTCAACAACCGCCCGGTGCTTACATAACCATTCCATACTGTAGACACCAGGTCCTGAGGCAGCCTAAACCGAAGTTACCCAATGATGAAAATGATGCCAGTTCGCGGGCTAGAAGCATATAGAAGCGATGGCTTCCTCGAAAAATAATGTTTTTCGCTTCTTTATTAAAAAACATAAATAGTTTTTGGGCTTGGGCAGTGAGACCCATCTCACTAACGTGAGATGGGAGTGAGGCCCAACCTCACGTTAGTGAGGAGCCTCACTCACCTGCCCGTCTCTCTCCCCAGCTTCTCCTTTTCCATGATTTCGGGAGAGTTGGTTTTGAAAGGTATGGGTTTTTGGCTGGTTTGGTAGGAAACAACCAAATAATGTCTAGGATATTAAAAGAAAAGGTTGAAAAACTAAAGAAAGGGGGAGGGCATTATGGAGAAGGAAAAAAACACAGAAAAAGAGATAGAGAGCAGAGAAAAGAGAGAGAATGTTTTGAGAGCAAAGAGGATTTTGATTTTTCAAAAAAAGTTGAAAATTTATTCTTGAATCCAGGAAGCCAGCATTTCATCATTTGCACATCGAACGTCAAATTCTGAGGGTAAATACTAGAATCTTTACTTCTTCTTTCTTTCTCTTATTTTTTTTTTTTTGCTTTCTTTTTCTCGTTTGATTTCATCGGTAGATTTTGTGCTTTGTATATATTGCATATATTTGTTGTTTGATTCATTTAATTTGTTCATTGCATGTACATCGTTATTATGATTAAGTTAGCATATTTATTGCATGGTTTTATATGTGTTCGTTGGTCTGTTGAACTTCCTCTGTTCACCTCTGTTTTCCTGGGTTTTTAGTTGTGATTTTGTTTTGATTGATTTTTAATTGCCGATCGAATTTTGTTCTTTTTTTTTGCTTGAATCGTGTGTTCCAATCGGATTGCATTGTCTTTTTCCCTTGTTCCCAATCAGACATGTCAGAATCTCCCCCTGTTCCCGATCGGGCCGCACGACTCGTGAAATTCATTCACGAGTCGTGAATGTATTGCACGTCTTGTGCACCACATTCGCAGTCGTGAATGCTGTGCACGACTCGTGCACACCATTCACGAGTCGTGAGTGATGTTCACGAGTCGTGCACTGGTACTTCCTTTTCCCATCTCCACATTTCCCTTTTTTTCCATTGTATTTTCCTTACTTTGGGCCATCTTTTGTCCTTTAGCCAAACTATTCACGTGATTTGTAGTTTATTCATTTTAAGCTTGCATTCTTTATGGCTTATTTTATCATTCACGTGGTTCTTTAATTTACTCATTTTGGATTTCATTCTTTATGGTTATTTTGTCGTCTTTTGTTTTGTTATTTTATTTTATTTCAATTTACTATTATTTATCTAGACTAATTATTATTAACATTTCATACTAATAGGTTTAAAGGGTTATTATTATTGTTATTTTATTAATAAATCTCTTAAGTATTGTTGCCATCTTTCTTATTATTATTATTATTATTATTATTATTATTATTATTATGCTAGCGTGACTTATTTTTAATCTATCTCACATGTGAATTGTTTGCATATTAAATTGACATGTATAATTTAACCTATTTTATCTCATACACATTTATTAATTATTTTTGCATGTTCTCTAGTTTTATATTTATTTTGTTAATTTTTCGAATTATTACTAATATTTTTAATGTCATTTTTTTGTTGTTTTGTTGTCTTAAAAATTATCTATCTTTGCGAGTTACATTCGTGCTCGGGTCGAAGGACCTGGGAATTAAATACCATCCAAATTTTGGGGTTTGCATTTTCATTATATTTTCTGTATATTGTCTTATTTTTATTTTTATTTATTTTGTATGTAAAACATATTTTAATTATCTGCACTTATAGAAAATCATGTTTTTCTAATAACTAATAATTTGGAATTTTTTCTTAATAAAATGGACCAGTGTCCTATTTTAGCCAATAAAAATCACGCTTTCAAATGGAGAACTAGTTTTCATAAAATGGGATCACTCATCCTGTTTTTCATCAATCAATACCCCAAAAATGGTTCTCTAATTTTTTAAGTTAATAAAAAGGAACCAATGTTCCTAAAATTTAATGAATAATCCGATTTATGTATGTTGCATTTTAATTCCCTTTATGCATTTATTTATTTGTTTGTTTATATTTTCTTATTTTGGGGGATTGTTCTGTCCCATTTCCTTTTATTTATTATTTATTTTATGGATTGTTCTGTCCTAATTTCCATTTTGTAATTTATTTATTTACTGCTTTATTTATCGCTTTCCTATGTGAATGAATGCACATTAAATTTATTGCATTATCGTGTGAAATGACAGATGGAATTTTGATTTCTTGAAAACTCATTTATTAACTTAAGTCATTAATAAGAGTGAAGTTCCGAACACCATCTCTGGTTTAGACCAACAGATGTCAGAGGCCTTTCCCAGTTTCTTGTAAACTGGGTGGCGACTCCAAAATGCCTCAAAGGTGCTTAAAGGCATTGTGGGTCTAGATCCTCTTTTCCAGTGTTCTATTGGAAAGGAGGCATCCAAGATGACTCATGATGACCAAGATCAAAACGACGCGAACCAATCCCTCGATCCCTAAAAGCAGGTTCAATGAGAGCCTTGCTGGTTCCGGCGCGCGTCCCACATTCCTAGAATCAAATCAAATTCATGGAAAGGTAGACCAATCAAATCAACTAGGAACTCTTTACCTTGCACCATTAAAGGACAATTCTTTTACACTTTACTCACATTGACACTATGCCCTAAAGGACTGGTCACACATATCTCATAATCTAACTGATCAGAAAAAGGCAAATTAGCACATATCTTTTTAGAACATAAATATGAGTGTGTGGAACCATGGTCTATTAGAGCATGCATATCCGTGTCAAAGAGTCGAAACATACCAGCAATCACTTCCGATGATTCTTGCTCATCCCGAGCATTCATCGCATATGCCCTTACTAGTGCCACTAGAGGACGATCCACTGTCTCAGAAAAAGCTCCATCTCTAAGCCGTCCACCATGACCTCGTCCTCTTCCTCTACCACAGCTAGCTTGAGGGGCATTGGATCCCGCTCGACTGACTTCTTGCTGCTCATGGGTATTCTCAATTAACTTAGGGCAATGAACCAGAAAATGCTCCGTGCTACTACATCTGAAGCAACCTCCTATCAACCAACAGCATTCACCCCGATGACACTTATTGCAATGTGAACATTCTAGCACAATATCACCTCTACCACCGGAAGCACCTCTACCAGCACTAGATACTTGAGTCGATCCTTGTCTCTTTCCTCTCGTAGCGGGGCTATTGTTAGACTCATCTGGAGAAGTCACTTGAGAATTCCTAGATCTCTTTCGCGAAGATGAGCCTCCACAAGAGGGATTCCTTCTTTGAGCCCTTTTACTCAGAATAGTTTCCGAACGTTCTGCTCACATCGCCGCTTGTACAATCTGATAATAACTGACTGTTGGAGAGGACATTAAAGAAATCAACATAACCTTAAGGGACTCATTTAAGCCTGCCTCAAAATGATGGCAATGAAAGTTTTTGATGAAGACACCCGGCGGTGCATACTTGCCAAGCCTGCTGAATTCCTTCTCATAATTCACCACCAATAAAGCCCTCTGCTTGAGATTCAAAAACTGTGTCCATCTCGCTTCTTTATATGCCTTGGTTACAAACTTGTTGTGAAACTCTTGCATGAAAAACTCCCATGAAACCGGGTCGGGTATCTGTGGGTGCCTCAAAACCAATTTCCACCAATCATAGGCGGAACCCTGCAAGAACAACATAACACATTCAACTTTCCTATTAGGGGGACAACAAATCTCATTCAAAACTCTTTTCACTTTCTCAATCCACATCTCTACTTTGTCAGACTCATCCAAACTGGTCCCATAGAAATCTTCAGCTCCAAACTTCCTCATCATATCAATAGGAGCCCTCGGTGCAATTACCCTTTCCAAAACCCTAGCCATGTCTTGCGATATCTTAAGCATGGCCTCAAAAGGCATGGCTGGAGCCTCAGGTGGCACTTTCGCTGGCTGAGCTGGACCAAAAACTAACGGATCTTGCTCTCGGGGATTTACACTCTCAGCTGAACCCTCAAGAGATCCTCTCGCAGACTCAATTCTAACTACAAAACACAAGGACATCTGCATCAGGCCAACACAATTCAAAACACATATCTATTCTACGGTCGCCCAGAAATGCCTAAACCTATACTTTGATACCAATAAAATTGTAACATCCCTTACCTATATGTAGAGAAGCTCACCTTCCTTAGATGAGTGAGTATCCCGATAAGCAAGGGTTGTTACCACACAGAAAAAAAAAACATACAAAGAACATTCAATATTACACATGCATATCTAAATATAAATATAGAGCTAGCAGAATTGGGGTTAACAAAATCTTTATTTCGCATACATCTCATAAGCCAAACTGAAATTGTCGAAACTCATTCATTCATAAACAAAAATATTTACATTGCTGAGTTACATTACAAAATCTTCTTTACTTATATACAAATTCAAGTCTTACAAAATTACATAACGGTACATATTACATTTTTCAAATCAGATTACAATCCAAAAGCTTTGCATCTGAATAGTTACAAAAGCTAGCACTAAATAAAAGCTCATCCTACTGTGTTGACCTTGGCTAGTGTTGATCAGTCCCTCCAAAATCCTCCTACCGCTTCCACACCGCACGGATGAAACACTCGTGCTAAGCCCAATGTCTTAGTGAGGAAAACAAGAGATGAACGACCACTCACAGTGGACATCAATGCAAATCACATTCACATGGCACATACATATAACTGAAGTATCATTAGCTAACCATAAATCCATTCATCAATAATGGTATTACTCATACATTTCATATAACACCATTTCAAGAATTCGCATAATTTCCATGATAGAAACATACACATATTTATGCCTGCAAACTCAATGAAGTGGATATCGGGTGAACGCATAGGTACCCGTAGGTACAAACAAATACTTTCTTTTCTTTTCTTTCTTTTTCTTTTTAAAAACACATAGGGATCTTAAGTAAGATCCAAACACATAGGGATCACGAAGATCCAAATGCATAGGGACCTTATCAGGGGCCAAAGAAACACATAAGCTGCAGCAAACAGAACTCTATAGGCATGCCTATCTATCCACTACGTGACTATTGTAGGCTAAGATATTCATTCAACTATTGTTCACATGATAAAGCATAGTATAGTTCATACATGGAAATATATATAAAACATAAGTGAGAAGCCATGTAAAATGTGACAAAAAATAACTATTTAAAACACAGAGAGGGGTCGCGCTCACGACCATTGTAACACCCTTACACTGTACGTACACTGTTGAATTAAAATTATTTTGCGATTACCATGATTGTTAAAGTTTAATTAAGTCTATATATGAAATGGCAGGTTAAATTTTTTTTTCCTCTACTCATTTAATCCTTTAAGTTACTTATCCATTAAGTTAAATAACCTTACACACTTAAGCTTGTCGATGACCTATAACTGTCTAGGGTTACTATTCATTTGGGAAATATTTCGGTAGTATAACGGCTTGTACTTTGACCTTCCCAAACTTGCAAGTTTCAAAATCCACAGCACCGGCAAGGGCACAACAATAATATCCATCCATCCATACATTTATCAATATCAAACCTGCTCTAAATAATCTCACATAACGTCATCCATACATACAATGCCATACCATACATAAAATACTGTTGTCCCACATTTCATAAGTATATACATGCCAATAATGTCATAACATACATAACCAAAATATAAGTGCCACACATTTTTGCTTCTGACTCCAAGGCACCTGAAGTATGCTACTCTGCTCCCAAGGCATATCTACACACAGTCACACAAAATTACATGCTGAGCATTAATATGCCCAGTGATGGTTACAAATCCATAAATTTCCACTAGCTAATTATTTATTTACTTAGTTATATTATCTTTCACTATTTAATACATTATTTATATTTACTCACTAAATTATCCAATTATTTATTTAATTAACCATTAATTCTTATTTTTCACTTATTATTAGTTATTTCCTTCATTAATCGTTCTATTTTAATCATTTACACTTAAGTGCCTAATCATTTTCAATAATTCCCATTATGTCCCTAACTTTTGTAATTCCATTTAAGTCCTCATCTTCTACATAAATTACATTTATGTCCCTTATTTTCACTAAATGAGCAAAATACCCTTATTTTTATTTATTTTACTTCTTAATTATTATACAACCTACAAAATTACATTTTAGTCCATATTTCACTGTTTTTGCTCCAAATTACAATTCAATCATTATTTTCCTATTTCTTCACTTCTTTTTCACTTTTATTATACTTTTTACCCAATTTCACTATTTTCTTCTATTAACTGTAAAATTACGGTTTTACCGCTAAACTTTCTATTTATTTTAAATTAGTCATATTTTCACTCATTTGCTTATTTATCACTGTTTTAATCAATTTTATTGCATAATTACCATTATGCCTCTAGTATACACCCGATAGAAAATCTACTGACTAGATATGAAGGATGTAGACCTCACAGATCTACTACACTATAGAATGACCCCAATAGAACTATTCTCACTGCACTGCACTATACTAATCACTTTTAAATACTATACACTGTGATTGACCATTTGTGACGCGTGCCAAACCTAGCAAAGGCCCTCATAGGCGAGACCTACTTTTAGGGCTCAAGGGATTGGTTCGCATCTTTTGATCTTAGGTGCCACGAGATATCTTTGATACCTCCTTCCCAATAGAACATTGGAAAGGATCATCTAGCCTCATGACACCTTTAAGCACCTTTGCGGTATTTTGGAGTCGCCACCCAATTTACGAGAAATTGGGAAAGGTCATCTAACCTCTATTGGTCTAAACCAGAGAAGGTGTTCGGAACTTCACTCTTATCAATGCCTTAAGTTAAGTTTATAAATGAGTTTTTAAGAAATTAAAATTTCATCTCTCATCTCACGCGATCATGCATTGAATTTAAAGCGTATTTCAACTACATTGGAAAGCGATAAATAAAGCGATAAAAAAATAGTAAATAAATTACATAAAAAAGTGAGACAGAACAATCCCCCATAATGAGAAAGCATAAGAAATAAAATTTTTCCCAAAATTAATTACAAGGGCCCAAAACGAATAAATAAATACATAAAAATAATAAAAATGCATCATACATAAATTGGGAGATTTATTGAGTTTTAAGAACATTGGTTCCTTTTTATTAACTTAAAAACTTGGAAAAATATTTTTGGATAATGATGGAGAAACCGGGATGAGTGATACAATTTTATGAAAATTAGTTCCCCATTTGGAAAGTGCGATTTTAGTAGTTAAAATAGGACATTGGTCCATTTTATTAGGAAAATTTCCAAGTTATTAATTATTGTAAAAAACATGATTTTCTATAATGCGGACGCATCTAAAATACATTTTTACACACAACATAAAAATAATATGATAAAGGAAATACAACAATTAAAAATGCAAACCCTAAATTCGAAGATCTTTGATCTCCCGATCCTCCATCTCGTGCACAAATAATACTCGCATAAATAAACAAATTTTGAGGCAACAAAATAAAATAAAATAAAATGTTAGTAAAGTAAATTAAATGAAAAATATATAAAAAAATAATCAAATAATGACTAGTAAATAAATAAAATAAATAAGTCAATAAACATAATTAAACAGTGACAAATAATGCAACAATAATAGGATATAAAATGGAGCAGATTATATTATATTTCATGCACTTTTGGCCTGTTCATACGTTCGGGTATTTTGGGTAAAACAGGAAAGACGCTCGGGTAAGGAAGAGGAAGAGCTGAAGAAGGGGTGAAGGACGGAAGCACAACTCGTGCATCCTTGCACAAGTCGTGCAAGGAAAGCATGACTCGTGCAGGTATGCACGAGTCGGGCATTGCCTTCACGACTCGTGAAGGCCACCGTAAAGGGCCGGGTCGTGCAAAAACTCACTATCCGAACGGGCATTCGGACAATCATGACATGTGAAGCAGGAGCACAACTCGGACGAGGATTCACACTTGTGCAGAAAAGCAAAGACACGACTCAGAAGAACAGCAGGACCCAAACGAAAAAATCACGACTAGATCGAAAAAATCAAAAGCATGACTCAAACACAAAGCACAATCCGGTCGGACAATCACGACTTGAACAAAAACAAAGGTAAGATCCGATCGGGCAATCAAGTCTCTGAAAAAATAACAAAGGCACGACACAGACAACCATAAACTAGGGACGAACTGAGTAACGTTAACAGACTATTAAACACGATAACATACCACTAGATACGTCAATAATATTACAACGAACATGCCAATTAATCATAATAAATACTTAAAGTTCGTGTATGATAACAAACACCAACAAACATACGACATATAAA
This sequence comes from Excoecaria cochinchinensis, assembly GCA_947683425.1. Lineage (NCBI taxonomy): Eukaryota > Viridiplantae > Streptophyta > Magnoliopsida > Malpighiales > Euphorbiaceae > Excoecaria > Excoecaria cochinchinensis. Next base: position 8,859,919 of record CANTUQ010000208.1, on the reverse strand, counting down.
TTAATAAGATCAAATGGGAAATAAACACAGTATGTACAATGAAGAAAACTCATTAAAACAAAATAAGAAATAGAAAGAAGAAGGAAAGAAATAGGAGGTTTATCCCAGTATTTACCCTCAGATATTGACTTTAGATTGCAAGTGAAGAAGTGTTGGCTTCCTTGTTGATTTGCTTAAATAGAAGATTAAAAAAACAGAGAATGAAAAAGCTTCGAATAAAAGTTTTTATTGAGAAAAAAATGAAAGATGATTGAATCTCAAACGTTAGGAATTAATTTCCTGGATTCAAGAACAATCCCAGAATACTTTGAGAACAAAAATCGTTTTCTTGCTCTCAAAGCTCTTCTCTGTTTTTTTTCCCTTCCTGGTTCTTTCGGTGTTTTCCAAAATAACCTCTTCCTCAGTTCTTTTACTTTTTTCCTTTTTATATTTCCCCTCAAAAACTAGGGTTTCCTAGGTACATCCGTTTTAAAACCCTTGATCCCCTTTTTTCCAAATCAGGTTTTTCCTCTTCAGAATCAGACATCCACCTGTGTTTTCCAACAAAATCTCGAAAAAATAGGAAAAAGAGGCGCTGGGGACAGTCGCGCATGTGAGGTAGGTGAGATGCGCCTCACTACCTCTCACCAAGGTGAGATGGGCCTCACACCACAGGCCCCCAGAATTTTAAAATTTATATATATATATATTTTTTAAAAATAAAACGAAAAGCAATATTTTTATTTTTTTTTTTTCGAGGAAATCATCACTTATGTTTGTCTTTTTCCTGTGAACAGGGATCATTCTCATCATTGGGTAACTTCGGTCTGGGCTGCATCAGGACCCGGTGTCTACACCGTCATTGGCCTATCAATAGCAAGTCGCCATGACTCGTACCGCTGTGTGGAATTCCTATGGCTAGCCAATTATATCTTGGACTAGATTTCACTACGAGACAACTACTAAGGGCAATATATCATTAAAATTCTCATAAATTCCATATTATGTCAACATGTACATTTTAGCATACACATCATTTTCACTTATAATTTTGCATACACACTCATTTATCAATATTTAGTCATTTTATGCCATTTAATATCAAAATACACAATAAAAATTCCTTAAGTTCAATTCGGCCGAGGTATCATATTTTCATATAGTCCACTTTAATTCCATTTAACCACTCAATCATCTAAATTTCATGTTATACATGTTATAAATTCCAACTACATGCCATATTTACCATTAATTATGCATAAAATCCACATATATCCAATCGCCCACACTTACCCATTCTATACCAAAATGTTTTAATTTACTCTAAGCATATTTATACACTTATTTAAGTCCACTAATCATGAATATCAAGTTGGTTTCAATTAATCGTGCCTAAATCACATACTTACACTTAAACATAACCTAATATTCAACTTAAATCAATGGAAATAAAGGGATTATGTACCCACAAACCTCAAATTCTTACTCTACACTCCCTTAAGCTTCCTTTTGTTTCCCTTTGGCTTGAGAAATCTCCTCCTCACCTTATGTACCTATGGTGGCCGAATTCAAACATCCACATAACATCAAAACCATGTTTTCTTTTTACAAACTAACATCTTAAATGAACTCTAAACCCTTAAAAACCCCTATAGGGACCAATAACCCAATTTAAAAATACCTAAATCTCTTACCTCAAATTTGACCCTAAACCTTGTACACTAGAAAAATCCCACTTCCAGTGCTCTAAATGGACTGCAATTAATATCTCTATGTTATAGAGGGGCTGAATTTTGTTTAAGAGGCTAAGATTTGGGGAGAAATTGGAGAAGAGAAGAAAAATGGAGGAAATGGTGGAGAGATAGGTTTGGCTTCGAGGAAGAAGAAAGAGGGCGGTTATGGCTAGATTTCTCTAAACAAATCTGGCCTCCCCCCCCCCCTCCTTATATATGCTATAATTGGACCAAACCAGTCCAACCGAAGCGGTGCGACCGGTTTGAACCAAAATTTTGATTTTTTGGCTATTTTTTACTGTTTCAAAGCATCTATATGTTCCTCACCTTATTTTCACTTATAACTAATTCCATCATTCTTAAAACATCAAAAATAGCCTCCTTACAAATTTTTAGCTCAATCGGAGTCCATTTGGGGCCCGATTCACTTAAATCGATCCGATTCAATCACTTTTTATTTTGCCGTAAAATTCACTTCTAATGCTGTCAAAAATTATAGAAAATTATTCTATGCCTTTACACTTCCCACTATACACCCTCTAGAGCTCAATAACTATTTTTAAAATTTCAGTCAAATTTTGGTCAAACTCTGGTTCAATTTGAACCGAACCAGAGGCCAACTTCAGAATGACTTCCGGAAGCCTATATGACCTTGTTTTTAGCTCAAATTTCACCACTAGACTCCTGACGGCCCATAGATCAATTTTGTGAAATAATTGTTTTTTTAAAAACGACAGCCGGGTTCGCTGTATAGCTACTTCGAGGTCACCCATCCCAGGATTGCTATACTTCAAGCACACTTAACACTGAACTTCACTACTGTTAGCATCACTCAATAGACTACTATATACTGTGATCATCATAAGGACACTGTAAACATTCACTATACACTTCTAACCCGTTATTTGGGCCACTATAATCATAGTCGTGCCCGCAACAGAGATGAATTTCACCAAAGGTCGCGCTCGCAACAACCATCACTACGCGACAGAGAGCTGGAATGCCTCTGTCGCACTCGTGACAGAGGGCAGAAGGGCCTTGGTCGCACTCACGTGCACAGACGCGCTCGTGACAGAGGATAGCCCGGCATAAGTTCGGCTACCTAGCATACCTTAATTAACATATGTTCAAAACTAATTAACATTTAAAGACAATTTAAACCCAAATACTCTTGCATGAAAAATTCGGTCACTGCATCATTTTGACCTCTAAATTATTTTTTTATTACTTAAGCCTTACATAAACTAGACTACCACCTAATTAACATTTATACACATTTAATTATCAATAAAATACAAAATAAACTCAAGTAATCAAGCCTACACAATTCGGCCACAAGGAGAAAACCAAAAATCAAAATTTTCTTCTTTGATTAAACTATTCCAAACCTCAATTAACACTTCCATAAACACACTTCTTTTTACCATCAATTTCATTTAAAATACAAAATTCACTAAAAACCCTAAGTTATATAATCAAAATTTCAAACAAAAATCAATGAAAATCCATAGAATTTGTAACCACTTACTTCAATTCTCTTTCTCCTTCACTAAAGCTCCTTTTCTTTCCCTTTAGACGAAGAAGAATCTCCTTCTTCACCTTGAAACACCATGGCCAAAACACCCACAAGGAAAACCCAATAAAACCTCACTTCAGCAACTCAATTAAACCATTAAAATAACTAAATACAACGTATTAGAGCTATAAAAACCAACTAAAAACCATTAATTTCACTTACCTTCAAAATGCCCGAAAACCTAACTTTTTGATATCTCACTTATCCTTCACTAAAACTAGACATTAATGGCTGAAATAATCTTCTAAAGGGGCTGAGAACAATAATCAAACTTGGATGTAAGGAGGATGGAAGAATTTTGAAGAAATTAAAGTGAAAAGGAGAGAAGAAAATCACATTTTTGAGGGAGAAGACAGAAAAATGTGAGGCTACTGAAATCTAGGTTCAAGAACAGATTCTTGGGCTTTTATACTAAGGTTTTGGGTTGGTTTAAGATTCAACCAAGTTAGGCCAACCGATCCAAAGGCCAAACCACTTTTATGGCCCAATTTGCACTTTTAAATTAATTTTCTCTCTTTTGAAGATCAAATTCTCCCAAGATCAATTCCATAATTCATAATAAATATAAATTAGGCCACATTTAAAATTTTATCTCAAACGGAGTCTATTTTCGGTCCGATTCACTTAAATCAATCCGATAGCTCAATTTTCAGTGTTATCATAAAAATTCCTTTTTACTGTCAATAAATTATATACATTATTTAGAGTCTATCGATACCTTCGGATAAATTTTTAGAGGTCAAAAACTATTTTTAAAGGTTTGGTCAAAGTTGGTCAAACTCGATTACTATTTAAATCGAAAAAGACCATTTCTCATTTATAGCATTTGGGGACCTATTTGACCTCAAATTCACTTCAACTTTTACCTTCAGACTAATTGTAACTAATATTTTTCGATGGTTAAATATAATATTTTTCGTCCGCGGGTGTATTTAATACCCCAGGTAGGCTGACCAACACCGAAAAATACTAGTTACATCAAACCTGGTATTTGGGCCATTACAGGTCCATTGCAAGGAAAGTATTGTTGTAATGACCCGAAAACTACCCTAGTAACATTTCGGCTTAATTGGGGGTAATGGGCTGAGTTTGATTTGAGGCTTCTAATTTTAGACCTAAGTCTAATTGGAATTGAGGACATAATTGCATAAAATAAATTAAGTTAAGTGAGTAAAGTGTATTTGTGTATGATTAATTAAGGAAGGGTTAATTAGGTGCTAAGTGGGATTGATTTAAGTTAATTGGAATTAAGAGAATAGTAGTGCAATCCAGGTGTTGAGTGCTGGTTGTACCAACACATCAAGTTTACATGCAATAAATTGTGTTGGAAGAGGCAGATTTTGGATTCATTTGCATTTCCTTGTCCGGCCACTTACATCCCATTTTTGTTCTTCATTTGTTTTTCATTCTCTTATTCTTATTTAGTCTTCGATTGACTAATTTCTGCTTAGTTAGTTGATTGATAGTAAGTCAAGTTGTGTTCTTGGATCAAGGTAAGTAATTGTACTAGATTGCTCTTCTTCTTCTACTCCTTCTTTTCTGTGTTGATATGGAAATTGATTTCCTTTGTTCCAATTCTGGAAATTGGAAGTGCATGTAGTGGAAGAAACTAGAAAAGATATGGGGAATGGAGAAGATTGGGATCAAAGTGCCAAGTGAGCACATTAGAGCTAAGGAGATTGAGGTTTGGGAAACTTTGCTTGATTATATGCTAATTTGTTAAATTTCATAGTTTGAAATGTGTATTAGTGTTGTGTGTTGAATGGAATTATAAGATATGTGTTGGTTATGTTAGTTTGATTGCCATGCATTAATTTAGAAGCATTAACCCTAATTTTTAGAAACTTATAATTGTTGGGTAATCTTTGAATGAATGGATATATAATGTGAAATTGGGTATGCCGGTTTGTCTACGCATATGATAGGGAAGTCTAGTTTGAATTTGGTGAGTTGGTCATCCTTAATTAGTCAATTTGAAGCTTGATGAGTTTGGAAGTGTAAAGTCAGCTCATAGGTTCATTTTAACCTACTTGGGTTACTCATGTCATAAAATGAGTTTTACAACTCTAAAATGAATAAGGTTAATAGCATTAGAATCACAATGTCTATGTCTTAAAATGCTATAGAAATAGCCCTATTGTTTTGAGGACTCTAAGGTCTTCAAAAGTGCCTATAAATGTAGTCAAATTTCTGTAGGAGGGCTTTTGGAACAGGTTGCGTTCTCTTGGCCATAAGTCCTAAATTTTGAGTTCAATTGTAATGAGAATTATGTATTTTGAAAGTTAACATGTATGTGAACATTTTGTTAGAAGGATATGTTGGTTAAAGATGGTGTTTTGATGAGTTATATTGGTCATGCTTTTTAGGTAGGAAATATAGGTTTGAAAAGAATAGGTTAAATGCCTTTAATTTCTATTGCCTCAAATTTGCATATGTCACGGTCACAACCAAATTGTTGTCACCATGAGGTATGCCTGTTTTCTATTCTGTCTTGGATTATTTGCATGTCTGTAACACCCTTATACCCTTAAATGATACGGATACCGGATGTTACAACACTGCACTGACAAACACTACAATGCACTCGATAGTTCCACATAAATTTTTTTCCAGCAATAACAAACACAAACATACACATATACAAAAACTTAACAGTACACTAACATACAAACCACATACTTTTACCATATACCATTGCTTCTCTTAACTGCGGTCGTATACATGCCATGCCAATCCTTCTATCCCTGCAGTCGATCATTACTTCTGTTGTCTCTACATCTTCGACTACATCAAAAACTAACGCAACCTATGCGCATTAACATTCTACGTGCTGAGCATTAAAAATGCCCAGTGGTAGATATATGTCCTAAATTTTCCACACTAAACCTACATGCATACACACACAAACCTATTTCTTTACTTCAATTATGGGAATATTAATTTCTAAGTATTTTAGACAGTTATTACATACTCTTACATCAATCATTATCTCTACCTTTGTCATTATCACTACAATCACTTTAGACATTAGTAATGCTATTGTCAATATCACTATCACTTACTTTGTTAACTTTTACGATATATTATTATTACATTCTTTCTATTACTTTGAGGAGTAACTATGTTAACAATTCTTAATTATCTTATAAATATATCTATTTGTTTTTGTTTCTGTAACTATTTTCATCATTTACTTTATCCTTTTCATTTCTATTATCAATGTCTTATTATGTACACTAATAATCTTTACCATTTAACATTTTGTTCAGTTTGTCAATTAACTATCTAATTTTTAAATAATCCTTTTTATAACTTTATCTATGTTAATAACCTTTGGATTCTTCCTTTTTAACTTATATACCAAATTACGGTCTAAACTCGAACATTATATTGGTTACTGAATCACTTATTAGATAGTCATTATTTACGATATTAGGGACACTAGTTTTCCATAATGACTTCTTTTATGTTCTTAACACTTTCTTGACTCTTTACATTACACTAACTCTTCGCATTAATAACTTTTACTATATCCAATCTTTCATTAGGTCACTTAACTTTAATCAATTACGAGTCGTATTTATTCTTGAATGGTTAACATTATGATTCAAACACTAGCTTACTTGAATACTTATTATTCCATCATTATTCTTTTATTTCATTCTTTAATCAATGTTATTTGTATTATTACTGGCATTGCCATCACTTCTATTATTTACTCTAAAGGTTCCATACCAATTAATCAATAATATGGGTTTTACATTAATTTTAGCAATTATCTAATCATACATAAAATTCCTTCTCAATTTTATTCACTTATATAATTAACATTATAATTAGTCTATTAATTACTTTGGCACTTTCCTTTTTATTGCACTATAATCTATCACTATTACCCTTACATTTATTATTTCCCATTATACTTAATTAAACACTTTTAATATTCTAACTTAGCAAAACATACAATTAATTTCATCAATTCTTTATAAACTATGATTCAATAACCCTAAACTATAACTTAATTCACTAAGCCCCGTTTAATAAACTTACTATAATTTAATTCACAATTTAATCCTCTATATTTATCACAAGTACAAATTTACTTTTCTATTTTACCTTATTAATATTATCATTATTATTTACATTGTTGGTTTTATTAATTTCTGTGTCATTTGCTAATTTACCAATATATATCCAAATCAATGTGTTCATAACTTCACTTAGTCAATTTCCTTATCACCCTACATGTAGGTCCTTACATTATCTTTTTAATAATCAATTACATTTAAGTCCCTACTTTATCACTTATTTTCAATTACATCATTATTTTAAACTTAATTAAGTTACACACATATTCATAATCATTATATATATATCAATTAAAAACATTATACATCTAATAATTATTCATATAATAATATTTTACAATTCTTAATTATTCATTCACTAATTATCAATTACACATTTATTATTTATATCATTGATTAATTTCACTTTAATCCCTTATTTGGTCTCAATATTATAACCTTACAATTTGGTCCCTAACCCTTATATTAATTTACGATTTTATCCTTAATAGCCTCATGTTTATGAAGGTGCCACTAATTAATTCCTTTATTTCGTTAATTTATTATTTGGTATACAATTTAGCTTTTTTGTTATTCTAAATTAAATTACACTTTAATCCTTGGTTTATCCTTAAATTCCACTGTTACCACTCCAATTCACTACAATTACAATTATGCCACTAATTAATCTTAATTTTACTTTTAATTTCTTATTATTATATTCTATTAAATCATTAATCACATTTAGCCAATAAATTTATCAATTTAATTACATAATCACTCATTAAATCATATTATTCACTATTTACATTTTAATCCTTTAATTAAACTTATTATTTCATTAATTACATTTTAGTCCTTAATCTTTTTCCCTAATTTCCAATTATACCCTAATCTTTTCTAATAATGACATCTATGTCCCCACTTTTACCATAATTCCATCCATGTCCCTTCTTTTACAATAATTCCATTTATGTCCTCATTTTCCACTTAATTACCATTATACCGTTAATTATAAAAAATTTACAATTTTAACCTTTCTTATTCTTATTTTCCACTTTTACCCTTTTTAATTATTCTTAATTACAAATTTACCCTTCATTACACTTAAATTCCATTTTTAACCTTATAAATTTACCAAATTACATTTAGGTCCCTAATTTGCCACTTTTACACTAAATTGCCATTTAACCTCATATTTTGTCCAAATTACCAAATTACCCTTATCATTACACTTTTTACCTAACTTTATCACTTTTTACCTAATTAATGTCAAATTACCATTTTACTCCTAAATTTTCCATTTATTCCATTTTAGTCCCATTTTCACTCATTTTCTTATTTATCACTATTTTAATCAATTTTATCACTTAATTACCATTATGCCCCTAGTATGCACCCGATAAAAATCTACTGACTGGATATGTAGGACGTGGACCCCACATATCTACTATACTATGAAATGATCCCAATAGAACCATTTATCATTGCACTGCACTCACTTTATTCACTATACACTGTGATAGGCCGTCATTGGCCTATTAATAGCGAGTCGCCATGACTCGTACCGCGGTGTGAAATCCCTATGGCTAGCCAATTATATCCTAAATTAGATTTCACTACCAGACTACTACTAAGGGCAAATATCATCATAATTTCACTTAAATTTCACATTCTGTCAACATTCATAATTCGGCCAAGATGTCATATTCACTTATAATTTTGCATACACACTCATTTATCACTAATTAGTCATTTTATGCTATTATAAGTAATTAAACATCAAAATACACATTAATAATCCTATATATCACATTCGGCCAAGGTATTCATTTTACATTATAATCATTTCTAATTCACTTAATCGATTTTTCATGTCATTTACATGTTATATTTATCATAAATGTCAATTATATGCCTCATTAACCAACATACCTCATTTATTCCTTTAATATTCTATTTTACCATCACTACATTAATTCTCTATGTTTGTTTTTCATCCCTTTAATCACTCCATCATACATTATATAATTTATACACATTATAAACATCATTTATATGCCTTAAACACTTAAGAATCTTTAAGTATTCCTTATGTTTCCATTCGGCCTAGGTTAGAATTTTCATACCATAATGTTTTAATTTATTTTAAGCACATTTATACACTTATTTAAGCCCACTCATCATGATTATCAAGTTAGATTTAATTATACATTCATATTTCACATACTTTATGCTTAAACAAAACATAAAATCATGCATCCTTAATGAAAAAAGAAGAATATTGTATCCACTAACTTTATTTTCTTGTTCTCTACACCTTAAGCATGCTTTCCATGCCTTTGCTCCCTGAAACTTCTTTCTCTCCATTAAAACCCTAAAGTGGCCGAATACATACATCAAGATCTACACAAAACCTTGCTTCCTTTTTATAAAATAACTTCATAAACATACTCTACACATCTAAAAATACCCTTAGGAACCTTTAAGCCAAATTATAGAACCCTAAATCACTTACCTCATTTTTAAGACATAACCTTGAACACTTAGTTTTTCCCACTTTCTTCACTTTAAATGAGCTTTTGAGACCATCATCAATGAAAAGAGAGGCTGGATTTTACTTAGAAAGGTTAGATTTGGTGAGAGCTTGGAAGAAGAATGAAGAAAATTTAAGAGAAAGAGAGAAGATACCATTCAGCCAAGATGGAGGAGGAGAAGGCTGAAGAGAAATATGGAAAATGGAGATTTTTCTGCCTTATATAGGGGTCTTGAGTGGGCTTGGGCTTGGTTCAACCAATTGGGCCAACCCAAACTCTCATTTAAGTTAATAAGCCCATTTTCCAATCCAAAATAGTTTCTCTCACTTTCCAAACTCAACTTCACTCAAAATAAATTCCATAATTTTTAAAATATATAATCTAGTCTCCATATGAAATTTCAGTTCAATCGAAGATCGTTTTTCGGTCCGATAATTTCTTATCGGTCCGATAACTCAATTTTCTGTCTCACCGTAAAATTTATTCTTCACTATTATTTAATTATCCATAATATTTCAAGCAAATCCATGCTTTCAGATAATTTTTTTGAGATCCACAGCTCCATTTAGAGTCCGGTCAAACCTTAGTCAAACTAGTCAAGCCAAAGTCAACTGGTCCGATCGGTCCGGTTCACTAGTTGAACCAGTTCCGTTCACTTTTCATCCTTAACATCATTTTCACTTTTAACAGCCCATTTGACATTTGTTTCATCTCAATGAGCCTCCTTATTCGGTCCGGATCAACTAAACCGATCCGATTTACTAATTTTTCAATGTCACTATAAAATTACTTTTTCGCTACCACACTGTTTTACACACTATTGTGAGTTTATCCGTGCCTTCAGATAACTTTTCAGAAGTAATTTACTATTTTTAAAGTTTCGGTCAAACTAGTTACTATTTGAATCGAACCAAATGCTATTCTTCAGTTTGACTTTCAGGGACCTATTTGATCACATTTTTACTCTAAATTACATCACTAGACTCCATTTAACAGGCATTTTCCAACAGTCCAATAAAATATTTTTCCCTTCCGGCTTTTCGGTAGGTCACCCATCAGGGGTTTTCCTGGCCTAAGCACGTTCAACCTTTCTTCTTTACTGTCTTTTTGGACCCAATTACTGATATTTTCACCTGAAATTCACACTACATACTCTACAAATTTAACTGATCACTACTGAACCAATATTCGGGCCATTATAATATCACAGTCACAACCATTTGGCTATCACCGTGAGATGCTTCTGATTTATATTCTGTTTTGGATTGTTTATATGTCACAGACACAACCATTGGTTGTCACCGTGAGATGCTTACGTTTTGTATTCTATTTTGGATTGTGCATATGTCACGGTCACAACCATTTGCTTGTCACCGTAAGGTACCTGAATTTTCTACAATTCCTTTTGAAATATTATCTAATGTTATATAAGTGTATGAAATGGAATTTAGTTAAGTTAGGCAACATTTAATTAAATCTATAATATGAACAAGCATAATGCGAATATGTATAATGAAATGTGGACTTGATTGATAAGTCATATGAATGAGCTAGATATTAATGATATGATATTGCATAATGAGTGCTTGTTGATAACCCATACATGTGTGTATGATATTAAATGTTATGTTAATGCTTAACATAGTTGTATAGAAATTAATAATATGCCAATTTAGGTGAGTATATGTTTATATATTTCACTTGTAGGAATTAAGCAATGAATGTGAGATTGACAATAAGCTATATGTGTTTGGAAGTGAATAGTGTGATAATTTATTTGATGAATTATTAAAGCAATTTGGTGGATGTTATATAAAATATTAATGCAACCAACTAATGGATTAATAATTTAGCCTGCAAGTCAAGTCATGGATAGGTAGGCATGCCTATAGGGTCAATAGTGTTGTAGCCGAAGCGCTTTCCAACTGATCGGCCCCATTTGGGTCAGGGGTATTCCTTGATTAGATCCCCAAAAAGCGATTGTGTGTGATTTTATATAAAAGTATATACGGATACTAATGTGCTATAAAAGTATCTACGGATACTAATGTGCAATAAAAGTATCTACGGATACTAGATTAAAATAAAGGTATTTATGGATATTAAAGTGATTATCCCGTTATCCACAACTAAGGAAGTCCAGACAGGTTACTAAATAACTAATAATCAAGTGAAAGGATATAAGCTTTACTCATTATGTGAATTTGTGAATTCATGGTTTTAATATCGATTGAGAGCTGTGCATGTTATACGGATTTATGTTTAAAATCCGATGTTGGTATATATATAAATATAGGTACTGATAATTGATTTGCCATTGGTAAATTTATATATGATGTTCATATATGGTAGTGTCTATTGATAAGAAAAGAAGGAAAATAAAAATATTAGAGAGGGAATAAGACATATGTAAATTAAGGTTACGACGTAATAGAACTGTAAATGGACGTGATTATTGATAAATACTTGTTGTGTAGTTGTTAATGACTGTACTTGCGTTGATGATTAATTTGAACTGTAGTTACACTTTATGGGTGTGCGATTTGTATTATTGAACACTCATATCCTCAAGTTGTTTAGAATCCTATTTGGATTCACAAAAGTGTGTATCTTAGACATAAATGTGAAAGTGGTACTTATGTGTATTTCAATGATAATTCATTATCTATTTTCTCATAGTATAGTGGTAAGGTAAAGAATAAATGATGTGTCGTAAATAAAGCATTGTGAGTATGTGTTGAATATATGATAACATATGAATGCATAGGTATGATAAACGATATACTATAAGTATGTACTAATATATATAGCATGTTCATAATATTATGCAATGACTGTTATGTATGGATATTGTATGTTGTTTCCCCACTAAGCGTTATCGCTTAGCATGGATGTTTTATCCATGTAGGTTTTCAAAGATAAGTGCTTTGGAAGACAGTCGAGCATTGCCTACGGCTAACACAATAGGGTCCGCTGTTTATATAGGTTCTTTTTGTAATAGTATAAGTTATGTAACTGTAAGTTGGCAACCAAAGATTTGTATTAAGGATGTTGTATTATGCAAAGCGTAAATTGTAATAAGAATTATGAATGTTATGTAATTAAGGTATGGATTTTTGGAATGTAACCTAATATTGTTTTAACGAAATTTATTAATCTTGAGTTTTATGTGTGAAAATTTGTTCGTGTGTATGTGATTGTGTTGTGACACTCCATAGTCATCGTAGTAAAGCTTTACGTGTGGTTAGGGGGTGTTAAAGTTGTAGACCTATTACTTCTGGCCAAGCATCTTTAAGGACTCCCAAGAAAAGGTCAAAAGGTACCAACAATGCCAAACACATGGGAGAATAATTAGACAGTTGGTTGCTAACCACCATCTGATCAGCATCTCGTGGCCTTTCAACCAATGGGGCATGGATATCCTAGGTCCCTTCCCTTAATGTGAAAGAAAAATGAAATTCCTTGTCGTAAATTTAGATCACTTCTAAAAGTGGATCGAAGCAGAATCTCTAGCCTCAATCACAGCCGAAAGGATCAAGAACTTTACTTAGAAAGAAATCATTTGTAAATAAGAACTTCTAAAATTTTTCATCACAGAAAATGGTAAGCAATTTAACAGTTCAATTTTTAGAAATTTCTGCTTCATCCTAGGCAGCGATAACTCACCCATGAAGCAATAGGATGATTAAAGTTTCCAATTGAATAATCTTAATGGGATTAAAGAAAAGGTTAAGAGAGGCCAAAGGCAATTAGACGGAACAAATATAAAGCATCTTATAGTCTTATAGGACCTCGCCTAAAGCAGGAACTCTACTATAGCAACCCCAATACCGGGTTAGCCGTAAATAGTATTTTTCGATAGTGAATAGTGGCACCGAGGTGAATAGTACTTTTCGGAGTCAAAAATTATTTTATTGGACCATTGGATAGAGCATGTCAGCAAGAGTCCGTAGACAAAAATTTAAGGTCAATTGGAGGTCAAACGAGTCCAGAATGGCCGAAATAGTGAAAAATAAGCGGTTGGACGTCTGTTGCAATCGATAACCGTTTGTGGTGACAGACGGGCATCAGTGGGGCGAGGAATTGGACTGATTATATTAAATTGGATAGGAATTGGACTCCGATTGAGGTAAAATTTTGTGTACAACCTAATTTTCATGTGATATGAATTATAGAATCAAATTCAGAATGAATTGGAGGTGGGAATTGAGGGAACCATAGAAAAATTACTTCATGGACTTAAAATGGCTATTTGGGTTTAATTGGTTGGATCATTGTTGAACCAATTTTGGTCCACTATAAAAGCACTTAAATTGGCAGGTGAGTGTTTGAGTGACCCTTATCTTTTCTGCCTTCTTCTTTCCTCTTGTTGGCTGAATGGTTCTCCTCCCTTTTACTCTCAATTTTTCTTCATTCTTTGCTTGATTGCTCTCTAGATTCAAGCATTCTAAAATTAATTCAGCCCCTCTTTGAGATCACATCAACCTCTATTATCCATTTGATGGGCTAAAAGCAAGGAAAAACAAGGATTCAAGGTTATGTCTCAAATAAGAGGTAAGAGGATTAAGTTATTTTAATTTAATTTATTGGTTCTAAATGATAAATTAGGGTATATTAGGAGTGTTTATGAGATTTTATTGCATAAAAGAAAGAAATTGATGAGCGTTTCCTTGTTGTGTATATTCGGCCATAATGAGGAAATCAATGGAGAATTTGTTTTCTATGGCTAAGGGTAAGGATTTGGATGCTATGGAAGGCTAGAGCAAGGATATGAGGTTTGTGATTACTCAATCCAAGAATTTTCAATTGAAAATTAGGGTTTTGTATTATATTTGAATAGTGATTGTGTGTAAAAAGTATTGTAATGGTAATTGATGTGATAATTGAGTTTAGGGAGAGTAACTAAGCTAATTAGAATAAATAATTTGGAATAAAATCAAGTATAAGTTTTGGTTATAGTGAGACATAATAGTATATGTAGCTATATGAGTGGTATAACTTGTGAATAAGTATGATTTGAGGGTAAATACAGGTGATTTGGGACTTAATTTAGTAAAATATGTATTGAATGAATGGAAAATAAAGTAGAAGAAGAAATTACTTAAGGTGGCCGAATGGATTAGATAAGAAAATGTGATGAGTTATATGGTATAAATAATATGTGAGTGGCATATTAGATAAATGAGTGAATTAGAAGGGAAAAAGAAAATTTAATGAAAAGAATTGCATAAAAATTGAATAATTGATTAATGATATTTAAGCCATAATATGAATATGTAAGTAATTTGAAAGTATATGCATGTAATTAAAATTATAAGAATTTAAATGAATAAATTGAGATTAATTTCCCATTATGTCCATGGTGGGAAATAATACTAAAGATGGAAATGATTGAAACTATAAGTATATTGAAATTTCTTTTGATTAAATGAATTTTTGGAATATGATTGATAAGAAAAGAATGATTGTGGCTTTGAAATGATTTCATAGCCATTTAAGTGGCCAAAGTATACTTATTGAGTAAAATAAGTATAATAAGAACTGTACACAAATGATGAATTATGATGAAATATTTTATTGAATGTGCAATATTGATGAAATGTTGTATAACTGTCAAAGCGAAATGGAAATGAATTATAAATGTAAGCAGAAGGATTTAATATGAAAAGTGGATTTGAAAGTCTGTTGAAAAAATTAATTGCCCTTAGTAGTGTCTGGTAGTTGATCTAGATCAGGATATAGTGGCTAGCCATAGGAGATTTTATACATGATGACCCCACTGGTAGGCCAATGACGGAATGTTCAGTGATTCTGTTGAGTGGTCTTTCGGGGTCACTCTATTCTATTTGTAGACCACGGGATCCACACCCTGTTTATCTGGTTCATAAATTTCTATTGGAGTGATAATAGGGGCATAATTGTAAAAGTAATATGAAAGAGTAAAAGTAATATGAAAAAGTAAAAGTGAAATGAAAAATGAGTGTTTTAATGAAAAGGACTTAATTGAAAAGTAATGAAAAGGTTAGTGTAAAAAGGTAATTTAGCCAAATAATAGTTAAGCGAGTAATACTACTAAAATGACTTGAAAATGTAAAAATTAAAATGAAAATGACAAATTGAGTGAAAAAGGACTCATAAGAAAAAAGATAAAAAGTTTAAGGACTAAAGTGTAATTTACTGTAAAAATAATTAGTCACAAGACTAATTGGTAAATTACAAGTTAAAAAGTGAATAAAAGTATAAATATAGATTAAAAAATGGAAAACTTGTAATGAATGTTAAGGAAAGGACAATAATGTAATTTGACGTGAAAATGACAATATAAGGACCAATATGTAATTTATAAGCCAAAGAGTGAATTAAATGTGGAATTAAATTAACTAGTGGCAATTCCGTAAATAAAGTCAAAAGAAGGGCAAAAATGTAAATTGTCCTGAAAGTTATGAACTAGGGACTAAAATGTAAATTGACATGTCTAATGTAGAGAAGTGTACAAGAAATAGTGATAGTGTTTAATAGAATGAAATGTTAAGTGAAGTAGAAATAATAATTAAATGATTTAATGGAAAGAGAAATAAATTAATAAGGAATAATGTGTAAAATGTATGTAATGGCTCAAATTATACCCTAGTAGCTAATTGGTCTAATTAAGATAATTGGGATAAGATTGCATTGAATATGTTAATTCTGGACTTAAGTGAAAGTTAATTAAGGACCCAATTGAATAAATAAAATAAGTTTAAGTGGCTTAATTGTAAATGTGCATGATTAGTGTTAGTGGAGTTTAATTAGTGTATAATGGTGCTTAACTAAATCAAAATTTGGGTTAATGGTGATTAAGGGAGTTGAAGTGGAGTACATGTGTGCCTTGGTGGAGTTGGCAACTCACCCACAGCCATGCAATATAAACCTTTGATGAGAGAGAAATTTGCATCATTTGCATGTGTAGTTTTCGGCTGCTCTGCTTCAAACTCTCTCTAGTTACTCTTCTTCATCTTTAGATACTTATTCCTTCCAAAATCTAATTAGTAAGTTGGATAGTTGATTGATTGAGCTGAATTTGTTATTGATCAAGTTAAGTGATTTTGTTAATTGATTTTTCATCTTCTTATACTTTCCTTCTTGTGGTGGAATTGTGATTAAAGGGGTATTGATCATGGTATCCAATTCTGGAAATTGGACTGGAATTTGTAGTTCAGGAAGAGAAGCAAAGGAAAGGAGAAAGTGGTGGACTAAGGAGCTAAGTGACTTTCTAAGGAGCTTAGGAGTAAAGGTTTGGGAAAACACCTTTTGTGTATCAATTTTGATGTATATCATGAATTCTGGAATTTGTATGATTGAATTGTATGTTTGTGAAGAACATTAAATGTGAAATTATGTGTCTAAATTATTGAGTTGAGATGATGAGTGTTGAGCTAGTTGATGAATGTAGGTATGTTGCTCTGTTTTGAATGCATCATGAATTGTTATATAAATGGTATAAATTGTTGATTGGTATGTATAATAACACGTTGGAATGTAGGCAAGCATGTTGGATGGTGAATTGGAAACCTGTCTTAGAATCTCACTTAAATTAGTACAAATTAATTGGTTATGTAAATTATGGTAAAACATAATTAGTAGGGTATCTAATATTATGAACTAGTGTGAATTATAACCTTGATGTTATAATTTTAGATGGATGGAAAATGTGTTATAATATCCTTAATAGGTAGATAATTGAATGCCTAAAGTACTTGCTAATAAGTATTAGGGATCATATGTAAAGAGGGTTTAAGAGTAAAAGTGGGGAAGTGAGTTTTGAAGCTTGAAATTGGGAATTTGGGTTCTATCGTGAGCGCGACAAAAGGCTCCTTAATATTGGTACTGTCTTCTGTCGTGGGCGCGCGCAGGTGCGCAAGCGCGACAAAGGCGTGTAGTAGGTTCTGTCGCGAGCACGATAGAAGCTATCATCCAATTCTGTCTCGAGCGCGACACTTTTTAATGTTTTTAAGGACTTCTTTAATGACTTCAATTGATTAATCTGTATATATTTATATGTAAAGATAACATGTGTGTGAGAATAATCATTGTATTACGCTTGTGATTACCATCTTATATACTTGCTAAATGAATGAATTGTGAAATGAGCCATATTACTACCATTATATATAAAATGTGATAATTTTGAATAAACTGGACTAATAATATAGCCTGCGAGTCAAGTAGGCATGCCTATAGGGTCTAAGTGCTACAGCCAAATGCTTTAGATTCCTCTGGAATCATTAATGCGATTTGAGTCCTTATTGGATTCTCCTAATGCGAACTTGTTGATATTATCGATCTTTCTGGTACCATTGGGTACTAATGCGAATGTGTGGTATCTACGGATACTAATGTTTTTACTGTACCTTTGGGTACTGATGTGATACCCTTTATCTGCATCTTTGAGTTACAGGCAAAGCTAAATTAAATATGTTAATTAATTGAATGACATGAAATTATGTGACATATCCTTGAGTATGATTATAAAGAGCATATGGAAACGATGTGTTAGTGTAACCAAAATGTGACTGTCATGTTATGATATGTACACTGAATAGTTATACTTATATATGCGTATGTTAAGTTGGAATATGGAATCTAGAAGACTTGTTATTGTTGAAATGAATTATCTATACATATATGTGCATATACTGTGTTATTGTATTGTTTTCCCCACTAAGGGTTATCGCTTAGCACAGGTTTTCTAATCCGTGTAGGTTCGGACGCGAAGTGATTTCAAAAGACGGATCCGCATTGCCAATGGTCAACACTAGGAGTGCTTATAGTGTAAGTTTTGGGGTTTTGGGATAATGAGTTATGTATATGTTGTATTTAATCTTTTGAGAAGCATAAAGTGTGTAATGAATGGAATGGCTAAGTTTGTAATATTAAGCTTATGATGTATGTGTATATGTAAGTATATGAGTTCAAGCATGTGATAGTATGAGATATTCGCTACATGTGAATGTTTGTGAAATGAAATTTATTGGCGCCGGTTGTGGCATGCATGTATGTTAGAGTTATATGTGATTGCAATCGTCATGTGGCGACCATTCTCGATTGCTTCAGCTAGGCTAATTATGCGGGACGTTATAATGTACATGAATGTAAAAATATAAGGACTAAACCACAATTTCCGTGTCAAATGGAAATTTAAGGGTTAAATGGCAAATTGAATACTAACTAAATGATTAAAAGTGAGAAAAGCTCTTTATGGCATAATTGTAAATAAATGGATGCCGAATGGCAACACAGTAATTAGTGAACGAAAGAGTGATTAGGTATAGATTGATTAAGTTAGGAATTAAATGATAAACTGCTTTGAATAAGGACAGATCAAGAACTATAGTGTAAAATGACACGGATTAAAGTTCTAGTGAGTGATCTAGATGAAATTAAGGAACATGCTATAGTAATTGTGCTATAGAAGTGAAAGGTGTAAAAGTAGAGATTTGAAAATTAAGGTTAAAAGAGTGATAAATCAAAGAGTAAATTTAAAGGGCCAAGGTGGATAGGTTACAAGGGAGATTATATATTAAGAGTAGAAAATAGAAAATATGTGTTAAATCGCAGTGAAAATAAAATGAAAGGTAATTCGGAAAGTTAAGTAAAAAGAAGGATCAAACAGAAATATGACATTATTAAGTCTATAAGTGAGAGGTAAAGTGAGGTCCATGTATTTGTGGGTATAGATAAGCTAATTTGGAAATTGTTGGACTTGTTATCACCACTGGACATTTTTAATGCTCAGCATGTAGTTTATCTGACTGCATGCAGGTACAGAGTAGGATTTCTGAGTAGCGGGCATGCTATCAGCTTCGAGATCAAAATGGACCTCTAGACTAAAGCTAAGAAGAGTATGTTCGTTATCGTTAGTGACGGATATATGTAAGATTTATCTTTGTAAGTGGCATGTATATGTAACAATCCAAATTTAATTTTGTATTGTGTATTATTGACCTGATGACTGTTATGGAGGACTATTGAATGTCGTGATATGAAAACTGTAATGTTTGAACTGCATTGAATGTGATTTGTCAGTAGCATGGAAAGTATAAGTTGAAAAAAAAAGTTACCACTATAGTATAAGCAATGCAATGTATGTATTGTACGAAAGCAATAAGGGTGTTACATCTACAAACACCATTATCATTTGTATATGGATCAGAGGCAGTAATACTAGTAGAAATCGGAATCCCTTCCTGCCGACTAACGTTTTTCTCCAATCAGAACAATGAGCAAGAGCAAAAATAGGACCTAGATCTGATTGAAGAAAAGAGGGAGGACGCTTATGCCAAGATTGCAACATACAAATAGCCAAGTACTATAATCATAGGATAAAAATTAGGGCTTTTAATGTTGGAGACTTGGTCCTAAGGAAGGCAGAAATTGGCTTTGGCAATGCTGGAGTTGAGAAACTCATGCCCAATTAGGAAGGACCTTATGAAATTTCCAAGGTTCTTAGTAGAAGTACCTATAAATTACAGACCCTAGGCGGCTCGGATATCCTAAGATCGTGGAATGTCGACGTACTCAAGAAGTACCTTTAGTAGCATTGTATTCTAATTGAAATGATCATTGAATATACAAACTACAAACTTTTCACGAGAAATTACAAAATGAGTAATACCACTTACATCATTTAATGATCCCCCACCTTTTGTAGCATTGTATTTCGATCTAAATGATCATTGAACATACAAACTACAAGCTTTTCATGTGAAATTGCAAAATGAGTTAAAAGATAACCGCTTGTATTTCTTAGTAATCACTTTTGGAAAACTGATCATGAAAATCAATCACACTACCCGATTGAACTATTCAATTACCAAAATAAAAAACGCGATTAAGTGACGATGCAGTGTTAAAATTAATGCTTGCTTACTATTGTTTAAACAACAAGTAAAGAAAGAAGAAAAGATAGAAAAATGATAATTGAAATTAGAACTTCCATATATAGAATTCAAAAATGCATAAAAGCGTTTGGAAAATAAAAATATAAACTATCAATTTCTACACTAATTATCTCTACCATCTCTAAGAGCACCACCTTCAAAAGCTTTATCACCTGATAGCTCATCATCCTCCTCTTAGGAAATCGCAGGAAGCGAGGTGGAATTCGCAATAAATTTGAAGTCAAAATTGGATAGCGCCTCTCACACTCGTTCAAAATGCGAGTTATAAGGTCACTCTAAAGATCTCCGAGCTGATTCAGAAGGGCATTTTCCCGATCTCTGAGCTCCCTTTGATGAGCATCATGCAAAAAATACTCTCTCTGCATTCCTCCTGAATGGATTCTAAAGATTGAATTTTCTTCTGAAACTCTTCTACCTTAGCTAAAAAATAGGAGTATTTCGAGGAAATTCGCTGATTCTCTAATTGGTGAGAATTATGGGAGGACAACTCCGAAACCCCGTGTTGTAAGATGCAAATTCTCCACCCAAAGATCTTCAACATTTTTCTTCAACAGATTATCTAATCGGGTCTTCTCACTCAATATTCTCCTCACATTAATAAAATGCTCCTTTGAATCGCTTGATCGAAATTGAAAGATAAACCAATCATTCAAAAAATATATGTATAAATGAAATGCGATGATTAAGAGAATTCACCTCAAAATTGTTTTGTTGTAGCTTGACCAATACATGAGCAACCGTTGTGACTAGCCCTATATCCCAAAATTCTTTATTGCACGATAAGCCACAATACAAGAAGTCTAGTACATGAGAATCCCGAACCAGAGATAAGGACTCTAGGTCGACATGTGCACCAACGGTCAAGACAAGGATGCCCTCAGAGCCTCCAACCTCAATTTGATCTAGAGAAACCCTAGGGGAAGATAATATGGAAGGCCTCTCCTCTACTTGAGTCGAGCCGACCATCAAAGTGATGGCAACCCCTTACTCTTTGGCAGCAACTAAAGGCCCACCAGGGACGACAACCTAGTCTTTAAAGGAAATGATAGGAACTATACGCTTCTTTAGTTCTAGAGGAACCTCACCAGTTAACAACTGAGGAGCCCTCCTTAACCTTTGGTATCTTATGGTCTGAACGCATCTATTGTCGGTTGAGGTCGACTTCCTCTTTTTCTTCTTCAACCTATCCTCTTGCTTCTGCTTGGTGATCTTAACCGCCTTTTTTGAAACTTTCGCGGGATCCATGGAAGCTGCAAAAAGAAAGCAAACATTAGAATTGTTATTCGCATGCCAGTAATGACTCTATTAAGGCTCATATTATGTGCCTTCCACGTCAGTCGATGACGATTTGTCCAATTCAGTCAATAACGTTGAAGAATCGATCGGACCTTTGGAGTCCTTTTCCATGTACTTTGCCAATTTCTCGATGTCATCCTTGTATGTGATGGTCTAGGAGGCAAGGTCTTTAAAATATTGCTGCTTATCCGATCAGGTCAAATTGACCACCTTCCTGCAAAGAAAGAAATATTTCTCTTTGAATTCACAAAAGACAGAAGAGAAGACAACTTTTTTCGTGTCTGTTGGTAAAATAATATTCCGACTTATCCTTCCGACTAGATAAAAATAAAAAATGGGTAAACAGCTCAAAGTCGGTGCCAAGTTATTCTACCTACGCAACACCTTAAAATAAGTCAACATCCTCCATCCGTTCAGATTCAATTGGTTAGGCGCTACGTCTTAATCCACAAAAATATGAATATCGAAACCGCCAAATGGAACTCTGATATTGTAATCCAAAGAGGGAAAATGGCAGATGAATCACTCATTCTTATCCTTCTCGAATGGACCTTCCCATGGCGCCATGGATACGGGGTACACAGACACATAGGCCTCTTCTGAAAGCTTATATCTGCCCCTGACCTTAGTGACTTCTTCGAGCATCAGCTTGCTTGGCCTAACTACTTCTCTTTTCCCAGCATACGATGTCAGAAAGCTCGTAAATATTTTGGTTTCATCGCTAGAGGCCATCTTTAAGGGAAAAGGATTGGAATAAGTGTGAATAGTTCACACTAAACCTCTAGCTTTTTCCAAAAGCTCTAAAACCTTAAAGAAATTAAGGATCACGAGGAATGTAAGGGCCCAAAGTGCACCCTAGTCGGATTTGAAGGTGTCTTCAATACCAGAGTGATTGAAATGTGAAATTGACTAATTGAGATGGTTAAATGTAGTTGAGGATACATCTGGTATTAATCAAAAGATTGAGGGCAAATTAGTAATTTGATATTTATAGACTATAAGGCAAAAAATGATGTCTTAGACCTCCTAAAAATAATCTGAATATAAAGATGTGCTCGTATTAATAAGGAGAATAATACGGTAAAGAGAAATTAATTTTATGGTGACATGAAAATTTGGGTCATTGGACTGGTATAAGTGAACCGGACAGGAAAATGATCTCAAATTGACTTGAAAATATTAATGTAAGCTAATTAATATATTCTGACAATTTTAGAATCATTTTTATGAGGAATTGAGCCCGAGAAGTGAGAGAAATAAAAAGTCAAGGGTAAATTGGTTATTTCACTTTTATGGACTAAATTGAAGGAAATAAGTAAGTATGTGGGCCAATGTATGAGGGAGTTAATAGGTAAATGTATGAAAGAACAAAAAAGGAAGGATCAAATTAGACATTTGGAATAAAAATCAAGGGGGAACCAATTAGAAATTGATAAGTGTGGTGAGTAGATAAGTATGAAAGAAATTAAGGAAAAGTTGGTTGACTAATTTTAAGCAAATGAATTTGGATCTTTATATGAGAGATTGGCCAGCCAATTGAGAGGAAAAAGGAGAAGGTTTCTTCTCTCATTCCTCATGCCACTCCCTCCCTAAATCCAAGCCACAAAGTTGAATTCTTTGACTCTTCAAATTTTAAGTGTTTTAGATGGAAGATTTGTAGGAGAAAGGTAAGAAATAAGCCTATTATTTCCTTGATTTCTTCTTAGATGGTTAAGAATTTCTAATTAATGATACATATGGGTTTTGATAAGGGATTTGGGATGACTATGACCATGAAAGAATGGGAAAGCAAGAAAGAAAGCACAAATAGAGATGAAGGAACCATCAAATGAGGTTTGGGAACTATTGTGCTAATTCTTGTATTAATAAATAGTTTTTGATGGATTGAATATTTTGAGGTGTTGTATATGTGTTATGTTGCTTGCATTGAATTTGGTAAATTGGTTGTGTCAAATAAGTTGATTATAGGCTTATTGAATTACATAGTGCAATTTTGTCTAAAGGTGTAAAATGACCTTTGGTGACTGTTTTGGGAATAAGTGAAGTTTAAGAACTCCAAATTAAGTTATTCTAGATCCATTAGAATCATGACTTCCATACATACAAAATTACTAGAAATTATCATAAGCTAATTCCATTTCTAAGACCCTCTAAAGTGGCCAAAATAGAAGGGCTTCTATTTTGGCAGAGTGACTAGAACCATTTCTGTCTTTGGTGTCATCTGACCTCAGTCCTATTTTTAGGCTATAAACTGAGTTAGGAATCTCCAAATTGGGGGATTCTAAAAGAATTTGAACCATGTCATTTTTGCCTACAAATGTCTTAGAAATGACCATAATTTATTTCTAGCTTTATGTTCTCTAAAAGTGTCCAAAACTGTAGCCTTTTTCCTGGAATAGGGCTTCGGAGCAGTCTGTGTTTATGATATCATATCTCCTAGTTTATAGCTCCAAATGACTTAAAATTTGTTCCATTAGAAATTTAAAATCTTGGGGATCATTTGTTAAATATATAAATTTGGCTAAAAATGACATTTACTTGTTGATTATGAGTGGATAATTAGGTTGGAAATAATTTTAGAGTGGAGCGACGTTGTGTTTCCAGAAAGACACAGTTGTGCTCGAGAAGCACAACTATGCTCTCAAAAACACAGCTGTGCCTGAGAAGCATAGCTGTGCCCATTAAAACACATCATGCTTTGCAAAAGCACTGCTATGCTTTAGCATGATTTCTTTTGTTTATGATTTAACGTATGAATTTTGCTACCAAATGAACTTGGATTTAAACAAAATTAAATGTGAAAGTATTTTGTATTGAAAGAAATTTATAATTCTACTTTTGTTATTCTGTTATTATTTTTGTTATGCCTCGTCTGGTAGCATCCTTTACTTATTGTCGTGCTTCGAGCATATTACTATATGGAGTGCCACGTACGAGTAAGGGGTGTTACAAAGAAGAATAGGAAGATGAAGACTCAGAAGATGAGAGAACGAAGGACATATATATATATAAAAAATAAAAGAACCAAAAGCAACAAAACAAGAGAAAAGAAATCTTAGTAATTTCTACTTACTTAAAGACAACACTTCAAAGAAAGGGAATCGAAGAATGCAAAAAATGAATCAATGGAAAACTTAAAATTGCAAAGCAAATTAAAAGGTTTAAGAAAAGTGGAAAAAGACGGAGGAATTACTTATTTATAGGGAAATGCTCTCTCCCCCGGCATACCAAATTCATTACCCAAATCAAAAGACGCCACCTGTCGCCTCATGATCGATTAAAGAAAAGAACGAAACGAGATCTACTCAGGAAATTAAGCGTTACCATAATTAGCATGCCTCACAAAATGACAATCGACTAATGCGCTAACAATCATCCCAACGGTCGGATGCGAGGAAATGAAACTTGAGTTCAAAATTTAAAATCTGGCCGCTCAATTGATAAGAGCACTTCAGCATTGCTTCTATGTTTTGAGCAGGTCTTTAAGGGGAACAAGTGATAATGTCCATTATTAAACTAGGCTTGGCCTAGAGCTTGAAACAGGCCCACTACATCAGGCCCATAACTAGCTTGAGGGGCACAGCAAGTGATGCTTAAGCACTCTTCAAGCTAAGGGAATTGACGGCACAAGGCATCCATTCGAATTGACAAGAGGACACCCCCTGTCAGCTCATTAGCACGTGCCTCAGTACCCAGACCTCTATCTGATCCCTATCATGTCGTCACCTACCTGCTCTGACACCTGAGTAGACCTATTCACAACACTTGAGTGGGTCTTCATATCCCTTATAAATACCTTGGACCATTGTGCATCCAGGTAACATAAGTCTTTGAGACATTCTCTTACTACTTTCTCTCTCCAACACAACTGACTTAAGCTTCGGAGTGTTAACGCCCGGTCCAACTGGGCATACTCTTTGCAAAAATAGGGTATCGTTAATCTGATCGGCCTTATTTCTATGCCATAAGGGTCTCATTTTATTGTCTGATTTCCCAAAATCTATTAATAATAATAATAACAACAACAACAACAATAATAATAATAATAATTCATAAGTTCTGAAATGTCAAAAGTTGTATGAGGTCAAATGGCAGTTGCAAGCGAGTCGATTGAATCAGCAAGCACTTTGTGCCTACAATGAGATAAGTCTGGCCAGACCAGGTGTAAGCACTCCAAACTTTAAGGCAATAGTCCTTTTAAAGAGAGAATGTAGAGAGAGAGGGTCTCAAGACTTCCATACCTAGGTCTAAAGTTTTCTAGGCTATTTATAGAGGATTTAAAGATCCATTTGAGTGGTCTACTCTATTGTTAGAGTAGATATGCGGCAATATGACAAGGAGTAGGCAGGAGGCATGGCCTTTGGCATGTGTTAATGAACTGACAGGGCGCATGCCCTGTCAGTCCAATCAGACGTGTAGCACCGCCAGCTCCTTGAAGCCCTGCTGTTTGCTTGTCACATGATGGGCTTCCTAGTTTACTTGGTTCTAGCTTAACTTGGGCCTTGGGCTAAGATTAACTCAATCCCAGTGATAATGGATATTATCATTGTCCCTCTTAAAGGATCCAATCATATCAAAAGATTAGACATCGATAAGAGCCTTTGGTTGCTTATTTTACCAATTCATTTTGAATTTTAAATTTTAATATTCCAAGCTTATCTTTTCACATTCCTGACCATTGAGTCAGCTGTCATCTCATTAGTGGCGTTCGTTTCATCAGATGTGCTTATAATGGTGACACTTCACTCTTCATACCGGTAGTGCCTTGACATGTTGCTGCTCATTGCTCGGGTAAGCTGATCATGCCTTGACATATGGTTGCTTGTTTCTTGGGTAAGCCGATCATGATTTGACATGTGGCTACTCGTTTCTCGGGCAAGCCGATCATTCTTTGACATGTGGCTACTCCGAATTGAATGCTTGGCTTGGCTTGTTGGGGAAGTCACCCTTTTTTCCTATAAATAGGTAAACTCATTTCACTTTTTTACTTTTTGCAAGAAGTGAAGACCCTTCATTTCTCTAAAATCTTCAAGCTTTTCTTCGATTTCTTCTCGAGTTTTTTGAGTTTCCTAAGCTTTTTCAGAGTTTTTTTTATTTGGTTTTTTAATTTTTGTAGCTTTCATGGATCCTTCCTAGCTATCGAAGGAACTAGCTATGTAACATCCCCTGTAGGCAACTTATAAAACCTATCATATGATATAGAATTGCCTGTAGTGTAGTGTCAGATAACAGTGTACAAAATCCCATTAACAAAATTTAGACTATATCCAGTGCTCTCAAACAATACATAACATAATACAATTATGCATACTATCAAAAATTCTTTTTTTATATTACATAACACATAATAATAGCTCATTATACATTATTGCTTAGAGTACTATACACATATAAAATTACAATAATATACATATCTCTATTATATTTGTGCAGTTACATAAATATACAGTCCAGTTTACAAAACACAAATCCTGTTTATACAATTCGAATCTCAAAAATTCCTACATTAGAGACTTTTTCCTGACCCCGTGTTGGCCCGGACTCTTTCAGATAACCCTTGAAGGTGATGTAGAGACTTGTACCTACACGGATTAAAAACTCATGCTAAATATAAAGCTTAGTGGGGGAACCATTATGAGATGGACAAACTCTCACAAAAGTCATCAAATACACACCCACACATATCGTCATACATATATTCATATAATCATGTATTCATTCTCAAGAAAATGAGTTAGAAAAAGTAAAAACAAACTTACATATTAGCAATTCATAACCCCTAAATCAATTATCATCCATCAGTAGTCGTTTATGAGCTTTTATAACATTCGCACCTTTAACAAATCCCTGTTCAAACATAATTCCTGTTCAAACATAATTCATACTTACATGTATCTTACATATATGTCTATAAGTTTCTACATTATTATTAAGCAATGCTACTCACTATGCTTCATGAATATATATATATATATATATATATATATGTGTGTGTGTGTGTGTGTGTGTGTGTGTGTGTGTGTGTGTGTGTATGTATATATATATATATATATATGTATATGTATGTATATATATGTATATATACATATATATGTATATGTATGTATATATATGTATATGTACATACATATGTATATGTACATGCATGTGTACATATATATGTATATGTATGTATATATATGTACATATACATATATATCTATATGTATGTATATATATGTACATATACATATATATGTATATGTATGTATATGTATATATACACATATATATGTATATGTATGTATATATACATATATATGTATATATACATATATATGTATATATATACATATATATGTATATATACACATATATATGTATATGTATGTATATATACATATATATGTATATATACACATATATATGTATATGTATGTATATATACATATATATGTATATATACACATATATATGTATATGTATGTATATATACATATATATGTATATATACATATATATACATATTATTGTGTATGTATATATATATATATATATATATATATATATATATATATATATATATATATATATATATATATATGAGCTTTTATAACATTCGCACCTTTAACAAATCCCTGTTCAAACATAATTCATACTTACATGTATCTTACATATATGTCTATAAGTTTCTACATTATTATTAAGCAATGCTAATCATTATGCTTCATGAATATATATATATATATATATATATATATATATATATATATATATATATATATATATATATATGTATATGTATGTATATGTATACACACACACACACACACATATATATATATATATATCGTTCATGTACTACAATCTTGTAAATTCTTTACTTATTGCATTTCAACTTATGTCATATTTAAAGGATTTGAATTCAAGTCACAATGGTCATATTTCATAACTCATTTCATTCAAACAATCATAAATGTACAATTATCCAAAGGTATCACTACAAGAAATTACACTTTTTATGACGCAAAAAATTGGCATGAAAAGTTCAATTTTTGTCACTGAAATGATAAGGTGACGAATTTTTATCGTCGTAGAGAACATAACAGTAGGCGTGTAACATAAAAGTTTGCGTATCAATTTAGTTATTTGTCACCGTAAGTATCATTTTTTGTAACGAAAATGATTATCATCACTTTTGTTTCTTACTTATCATTACAAAAATTATGTCATAAATAAAATTATATTTCGTCATATTATATTGTTTATCGTTACAAAAAATTGGCATTTTTTATGACAAATTTAAAATTCATCACCAAATTAAGTACTTTTAATGACAAAACTCTACTTATAATTAAAACCATTAAGTATTAGTTACATAATTATCGTCACAAATAAATATAATTTTCGTCATAAAATAATACATATCGTCACTAAATCTAATACTTTAAATGACGAAAATGATTTCATCATTAAATTAATATATATTAATGATGAATACAAATCGTCACATTATTTTACAAATTAGTGACATAAATATGGACAAAAATAATTGTCACAAAAAAATAGTTTTGGTGGCAACTTTTTATTGTCATTAAATAACACTTTTTATGACAATATTAATATTGTAATTGTGAACATTATGTCATCATTTATGAACTAACAAGTCAACAAATTATGACAAATATACTTGTCATAAATGCATTGCACTAAAAATGACACATTTTAAATTAAATGTTATACAATCAATTAACTTTGTAAAAAAAAATTGTCAATCAACTAAGATAAAGTATTATTTAAACAAAAGGTCAATTAAATAAAGAGATACTATTTAATATAAAAAATTAAAGGTATTTTTATTGACAAAACAAATATAAACTATTATTTAACTGTTATGACCAACATGGGACTAGTGCATACTCAAATGAGCTCCTAATCAAACAAGCTGAATCCTATGTTATCATCACTCTCTTCCTGAGGCTCTTCCTGTAAAATCATCAAAATAAGTCACATAACAATCAAAAATTTCCAACCTATAAAAACAGTTTGAAACTGCATGCCTACTCAACTAAAACTCGAGAGTGATTATGTATAATTACCTTCTTCTTCTCCCCGGGTGGAGGAGCAGCTGCATCTGAGCCATCAGCAGCAACATCAGCATCTGAGGCAGCAACGGATATGCCTATTGAGTCACTTAAAGTCATCTCCATTGCATCACTTCAAGAGCCATCCTTGAAACACAGGAAAATTTAATCAATAATAGACTCATGCAGCTTATTATATTTTAATAATCAACAAGCAGCAAAAATTTTAAGATGAGTTCCAATACCAGTAAGGAGTTCCGATTTTTCTTGATCATTGTCTAATTAATTAAGATTAATTAATTAATTAGTTAATGATTTTATCAATCAGAAGGAATTAGTTGGTGATCAAGCCAAAGCATTGATCTCCATTGTATATCGAAAATGAGGTTGCAAGAGTCTGTAAATTGGATGCATGGCACTGAGCTGGCGATTGGCTGCAATTATGTATGGTTTTGTACAAGCATGTGTTCTCAACCTAAAAATAAAGACAAAAAAAATTATTAACAAAAAAAATTTTAGAAAAATTCACAAAATGTGGTATCAAAGCTAATAGGCAGTTAATAATACCAGTGGCTAATAAGCTGGTGATAGCCGGAGTCATGGGCGAGAACATGAGCTTTAGCCAGCTTCCAAAGCCAAGCACCAGTGGAATGCTAAGCTAGTCTAAAGGCATGCTTCCAAGATTGGGGTGAAGTATGGGAATCCAAGATTGGGGTCTACAACTGCATCCTCTAAATAAGGAATCACTGCATGCAGTCCAGAGTATAATGTCTTTGTACCGAACTTTTGTTCCTTTACTTCTGAGAATTCTTCATCATGAGGCACATACACCCTGCTGCTCCTTGACTCTGAGTATGGATCTGTTCATAGCCAATAGTCATACTTAATCCATGTCATTGGAAAAAAAATTAAAAAAAATAAAAAAAGCCTTGTGCGATTTACTCGCAGAAAAATGCAAGAGAAGCCCCTTTATGCAATTAACAGCTATAAGGCATCAACAAGCAAAGCAGCATAATAAGCAGTAATCAACCAATGCTAAGTACTCCATAGTTTCATAAGCAATGTTTTTTATATACATATATTCACAAACTAGTTACATACACCAAAAACAAAAAAAGTAAAGGGGCATGGCTGGTAACTACTATTTACGGTTGGCGTCATCAACTTCCAATAATGGTTTTTATGTATAAGTTGTCATGGAACAACTGCATCAAAAACAAAATTTATTAGCAAAAAGTCCATTAGATCTGTCACACCCCAAATCAAGCCTAGTCAGAATTGGCAAGCTAAGTTGGATAAGTGATGGCTATTTCGGTAATTTGTGCATGTGGAATTGGAGTATTAAGGACCTAATTGAAGAATTAATTAAAGTTTGTAAAGAAAGAATTGTGCTAGTGAGTAAAGTGCAAGCTTGTCAAAGGACTAAAGAATAATAAGACAAGATATTTTGGTTAGAGCCAATAGGAGGTTCCCATGTGCCTTGGTGGGTGTGTGCAATTAGTGAGGAGAGAAGAAGAATGAAAAAGAAAGAGAGAGGGAAGGCAGATCACGTTTCCCTGCTCTCTCTTCTCCTCTTCTTCCTATTTTCCCTTCTTCTTTCTCTTTCATGTTTATTGCCCTTCATCCCTTGGTTGTGTGTGTGAGCTGGAGTAGATTGGGATGATCTAGAGGCTGCATTAAAGAGGTAAGTTGGGGATTAGGGTTTTCTGCATGTTGTCTTCTTCTTCTTCTTCTTTTTCTTCTTCTTCTTCTTCTTCTTCAGCTGGTTTTATTTGAGTTAGGGTTTCGATTAAGAGGTTTCGGGGTTTTGTTTGTGCAAGCTTTGGGTGGCAAGAGGAAGCTCAAGGGCAGGGAGAAGAGTGAGGATTGAAGCTTGAAGTGGGATTTTGGATCTTTATTACCAGGTTTGGGAGCTTGATTTCTGAATTTATGTTTGGATTGTCTCTGCCCTAGCTCTTTTTGGATCTTGAATGTGTTTGTGTCCGATTTCTGGAAATTGTGTGAGTTTTGTAAGAATTTATGCATGTAAATGTGTGGGTAATTGCCTTAGTAATGCATGATTTAGGTTTGAGCAATATATATATGGAATTGGAATGGGAATTACGTGAATCTGATAGTCTCTGTTCTTGACGTTCTGGGTTTTACGTTACTGGATTATTTTGATGTTCATCGTGTTCTTAGGAGAGTATGGGTTTTGTGAGGAGATGAGCATGTGACGTGCTCAAGAGCACGAGATGTACTCAAAGAGCACGAGTCATGCTCAAGAGCATGAGACATGCTGATATTCTTTCTTCTCCTTCTGTTTTCTTCCTCTCTTCTTTTCTGTGTTTTACCTTTTAATTTTGCTATCTGCGCGCTGTCCGAGCCGTGCACGTTCGTCCAAGTCGTGTCCTGGGTGAGTGTCTCTTCTTCTATTTTCTTTTTCTTTTCTTTTAAGCAGGAGCACGAGTCGTGCTCCTCAGCGCAACTCGTGTCCCTTTGAAATCCCAGGAGCACGAGTCGTGCTCCTCAGCACGACTCGTGCCCCTCTCAGCCCCTGTCCCTTCTATTTCTATCAAACGTTTTTGGACCTTTTTTAATTCGTTTTCTTCTGTTTCGAGCTCTTTAATCCTTGCTTATGTATTTTAATTTACAAAAGATATGAATGGTGATTTAACTCAGCCAAATAATAAGTAACGTATGCTATATTATATGTTATATGAACTTATTTTTATGCCCATTATATTACGGATTATGCACGATAAATTATATGTTGTGATTTAAAACATGATTTGTATTATTATTCTGAAGTAAGTGTTTATTGAAATGATAATATGTCAATATGTGATTATGATATGCTTAGTAAGGGTGATCCTTGTTAGACTATTATTTGATTTAAATTGTATAATTTGGTTTGTCAATGTTAAATATTGCAAATTGTATCGCATATTGCATTTTGAAATACAATTGATTTATGAATGTCTAATGTCATGGTTCTTCATTATGAACATATTCTAGCGAAACGTGAAAATGTGTTAT
The DNA here is from genome assembly GCA_947683425.1 of Excoecaria cochinchinensis. NCBI lineage: Eukaryota > Viridiplantae > Streptophyta > Magnoliopsida > Malpighiales > Euphorbiaceae > Excoecaria > Excoecaria cochinchinensis. The sequence continues at coordinate 8,826,710 of CANTUQ010000208.1, read as the reverse complement.
GCATATCTCAATTCACGGTTCTCCCCTAAAACTAATATGTTATAGTTAACATGAGTGCACTATTGTATCATTAGGGTTTTGTATTGATGATCTTTGGTGTAATGGTGTTTCCATATCTAACTCTGGTATGCTTCCTAATGGTGATTATTCATATAGTGTCTTGACTGAATTGTATAGTGTACTTATTTATTCTCATTTATGCATGAATGATATACGAACAATTTGATGATTATCATGGAATGAGTTTGATTTACTATGCAAGCTTAAGAATTGTGATCCTTGCTATTAATAATGTGCTATGCTTAAATGTGATTGGTGTTATGCATGACCTGCGAGAGTCAGTCTAGTGGATAGTTAAGCATGCCTAATAGAGTCTATTTAGCTGCAGCACCTTTGGACGTTTGGACCCTGATCAAGTCCCCATTTGGTTCCTCGCGAACCCTTTTTATGCGTTCGGATCCTCGCGGTCCTCTTCTTATGCGTTTGGATCTTGTTTAAGGTCCCTACTACAAAAATGTTTTAAAAGTGATAAAATAAAATGGTTTTCGACTCGTACCCGTAAGGTATGCTATGCATTCGATTCGTACCCATAAGGTACGCTATGCGTTTACTCGTTATCCACTATTGTGAGTCAGCAGGTGTTCTATTTGCTTTGATTCGTTTCGATATGATTATCAGAATGTGATATCCGAATGAGTATGATTTTTGACATGCGAATCAGATATTCATCCGAATGTGATTGTGAATCCCTGAATGGGGTGAATGTGACCCAAGCATGTGTATTGTGCATGATTATCCACATGTATCATTTACTGAATGTGTTTGTACACAGTCAATTATGGATATAAGTATGCGAACTAAAATGTGTACGACTATGATCACGATCTCTCGAATGCCATATATATAGTTTATTATGTTAATGTTATGAGAATGTGAATCCGATTAGTTATGTTTTTAAGCATCTGAATTAATATAGATATGAATGTGAGATTGAATTTCTGAATGCTATGGTTAAATTGTATAGTAATGTGATTTTATGCTATTAATTGTTTTGGTTAATACGTGAATTTAGTATGAATGTGATCTTTAACAAGCAACTGCAATGAATTTAATATTATGCTATATGTTTCTTTGGTCTTAGCTACCGTAGTATCTTCAGCATGTTATCATGTGTTAATGTTTCATGGCATGATATTTTATGTATTAGAGTTGCGCAGCGGAGGTAAGGTGGTTTGGACGTCGTCCCTTGGGTTTTGGCTAGTGTATGGGTCTTATGGCATGACGATAGTATGTTTAGATATAGAGTGATTTTGCATGGTAGTTGGGTGCGTTACTACATGGTACTCTTATTGCATGTGTATGGGTTTTCAGTTAATGTTTGGGTTATTGGTATGAAGGCTGCATGTGTAGTTGTTGAGTAGCTAAGCATGATGCGGTTTGATATCTGATACCTCGGTAGGTATATGCATATGAGATTGTATATGTTTTTGCTTGATAATACCAAATGAACAATCAGGTAATGTGCATATGAATACAGATATGAATTATTGTATGAATGCCTTACTTTTCCAAGCATACATAAATGTATGTGTTATGAATGTCCACATTTGCCATTGTGAATGTGTTATGCCTTGGCGACCATTGTGAATGGCCGTCCATATTCTTGTGTGTTCTCCCCACTAAGCGTTATCGCTTAGCACAGGCTCTTTCCCCGTGCAGGTGGCAGGTTTGGTTCTGTTCGAGTCGCACATCTGTAAGGTCGGCCACGTAGAAGCTAGAAGTTTTGTATTTTGTTCAGCTTCTGTATTTTGGATTTTGTATTTCTGTAGTCTTATGTATATGTAAGGATTTGGATGTGATTTTGGGCTATGTAAATGTTATCATATTTTTTTATTAAGTTATCCCTTTGTTTTATCATTCGCCTTATGCTTTCGCTGAATGATCATATGTAAGCTTGTGTATATGCTTTCGCTCAGTGTCTGCGTGTGTGTGAGTTAATGCACAACCAGTCTTTGCCCGCAAGGTAAGTTTTTAATTATCCCGTATTTATGCATGTATGATTATGTATGAATGTATGCTTCTGCATAGTATATGTGTGCATGTATGTGAGTAAGCGTCGGTAGCGCACCCGCGTCCTTCCAATAGGGACGTAGGTGGTGTTACATTTAGTGGTATCAGAGCCCAGGTTTGGTGGTTCTGGTTGTCTTGTTTGTTATGTGTTGAGTCTTTGCATGAGAGTCGGTTTCATGTCGTGGCCTAATGCAGATGTGTCTTGTCTTGCGTCGTGTCTTGATGGAATTTGATCCTAATGAGAATGTGGGTGAGACAACAGAAAGTTTGAACCCAGTCAGTTTCGGTCAGAATGTGTCCGAGCATCCTTCTGTTGGAAATTTTGGTCCTGTTTCTGATGATAGGACATTAGTGCAAGGGTTGATTTGGATATTGGATAGGCTGACTGCTCCTCGGATTACATAAGGCTTTGTTCGGAGTGCACCTCAGAAGAGAAAGGTATCGGGTAGAGAAGTGCCGGTGGGAAAAAGGAATCGAGGACCTTCGATGTGTCTTTAATGCCAGAAGCAATATTGTGACAAGTGCAAGAAGAAGTGGATACCGCCGATATGTCAGTACTATCAAAATCGACATTGGGGTCCGTGTCGAAAACTCACGGGTGCTTGTTTCAGATGTGGCAGTTTAGAACATCAGATAGTTGATTGTCCTAAGAAGACGACTGAAAATCTAGCTCGGCAAGCTAAGAAGGATGTAGAGGAACTGCTTAGAACCACCCGTGTGCCATCGGGATTTGTTGCGCACCGCAGTGAAGTGATGGAGCCTGTAGAGCCTTCCGGTAAGTTTGTTTTGATATGTTTGAGTAAAGTTTGTTTTGGTATTTTGAGATTGAAGAGTGTTTGGATTCTGTCAGGTTTTGGTAATTCTCTGTACACTCGTCAGCTATCTCTAGAAAAAGTATTTGAATAAAAAGCATATTGAATCATGGGGATGGGACAAAGTGCATCATTATAGCATCATTTGCATTTCTTCTGCATCACTCTGCATACATGAGCCATCACAATCTCATTGCATTATCATCCCTTTGACCATACATGAGAAGCATTTGCATATGCGTTTTGATTGTGAGAAAGCTGACAAGGTGTACATGGAATATTTCAGAATCTTATACAAGTGAATGTAAAAAGATTTTGGAGTTTAACAGAAGTATTGTTAAGAGGACAGCATGTATGACGAACATCTTTGAAGTATTAAACGATTTGAGTAGCTATCGGTGAAAGTTAAATGGTTTATGTGTGAAATGTTTGTGCTTTAATTTCTGATGCGCAATTGAGTAATGATTATTATGGTGAACGAGTTTGAGTTGAATATAAGAAAGTGATTTAAGAGTATAGCGATGGCGATAAGTGTAAGCAAGTGATTAGTTTGAAAGTGAAGTGTAAGAGTTTGTTGAAAACTTGGAGTGTGGTGTTGGGAATTCTTCCGGTGTAAGTGAATTTTGGGGACGAAATTCTTTTAGGAGGGAAGAGCTGTCACACCCCAAATCAGGCCTAGTCGGAATTGGCAAGCTAAGTTGGATAAGTGATGGCTATTTCGGTAATTTGTGCATGTGGAATTGGAGTATTAAGGACCTAATTGAAGAAGTAATTAAAGTTTGTAAAGAAAGAATTGTGCTAGTGAGTAAAGTGCAAGCTTGTCAAAGGACTAAAGAATAATAAGACAAGATATTTTGGTTAGAGCCAATAGGAGGTTCCCATGTGCCTTGGTGGGAGTGTGCAATTAGTGAGGAGAGAAGAAGAAGGAAAAAGAAAGAGAGAGGGAAGGCAGATCACGTTTCCCTGCTCTCTCTTCTCCTCCTCTTCCTATTTTTCCTTCTTCTTTCTCTTTCACGTTTATTGCCCTTCATCCCTTGGTTGTGTGTGTGAGCTGGAGTAGATTGGGATGATCTAGAGGCTGCATTGAAGAGGTAAGTTGGGGATTAGGGTTTTCCACATGTTGTCTTCTTCTTCTTCTTCTTCTTCTTTAGCTGGTTTTATTTGAGTTAGGGTTTGGATTAAAAGGTTTCGGGGTTTTGTTTGTGCAAGCTTTGGGTGGCAAGAGGAAGCTCAAGAGCAGGGAGAAGAGTGAGGATTGCAGCTTGAAGTGGGATTTTGGATCTTCATTACCAGGTTTGGGAGCTTGATTTCTGCATTTATGTTTGGATTGTCTCTACCCTAGCTCTTTTTGGATCTTGAATGTGTTTGTGTCCGATTTCTGGAAATTGTGCGAGTTTTGTAAGAATTTATGCATGTAAATGTGTGGGTAATTGCCTTAGTAATGCATAATTTAGGTTTGAGCAATATATATATGGAATTGGAATGGGAATTACGTGAATCTGATAGCCTCTGTTCTTGACGTTCTGGGTTTTACGTTACTGGATTATTTTGATGTTCATTGTGTTCTTAGGAAAGTGTGGGTTTTGTGAGGAGATGAGAACGTGACGTGCTCAAGAGCACAAGATGTACTCAAAGAGCACGAGTCGTGCTCAAGAGCACGAGACGTGCTGATCTTCTTTCTTTTCCCTCTGTTTTCTTCCTCTCTTCTTTTTTGTGTTTTGCCTTTTCGTTTTTCTATCTGCGGGCTGTCCGAGCCGTGTACGTTCGTTCGAGTCGTGTCCTGGGTGAGTGTCTCTTCTTCTATTTTCATTTTCTTTTCTTTTAAGCAGGAGCACGAGTCGTGCTCCACAGCACGACTCGTGTCCCTTTGAAATCCCAGGAGCACGAGTCGTGCTCCTCAGCACGACTCGTGCCCCTCTCAGCCCCTGTCCCTTTTGTTTCTATCAAACGTTTTTATCAAACGTTTTTGGACCTTTTTCAATCTGTTTTCTTCTGTTTCGAGCTCTTTAATCCTTGCTTATGTATTTTAATTTACAAATGATATGAATGGTGATTTAACTCAGCCAAATAATAAGTAACGTATGCTATATTATATGTTATATGAACTTATTTTTATGCCCATTATATTACGGATTATGCCCGATAAATTATATGTTATGATTTAAAACATGATTTGTATTATTATTCTAAAGCAAGTGTTTATTGAAATGATAATATGTCAATATGTGATTATGATATGCTTAGTAAGGGTGATCCTTGTTAGACTATTATTTGATTTAAATTGTATAATTTGGTATGTCAATGTTAAATATTGCAAATTGTATCGCATATTGCATTTTGAAATACAATTGATTTATGAATGTCTAATGTCATGGTTCTTCATTATGAACATATTCTAGTAAAATGTGAAAAATGTGTTATGCATATCTCAATTCATGGTTCTCCCCTAAGACTAATATGTTATAGTTAACATGAGTAGCACTATTGTATGATTAGGGTTTTGTATTGATGATCTTTGGTGTAATGGTGTTTCCATATCTAACTCTGGTATGCTTCCTAATGGTGATTATTCATATAGTGTGTTAACTGAATTGTATAGTGTGCTTATTTATTCTCATTTATGCATGAATGATATACGAACAATTTGATGATTATCATTGAATGAGTTTGATTTACTATGCAAGCTTAAGAATTGTGATCCTTGCTATTAATAATATGCTATGCTTAAATGTGATTGGTGTTATGCATGACCTACGAGAGTCAGTCTAGTGGATAGTTAGGCATGCCTAATAGAGTCTATTTAGCTGCAACACCTTTGGACGTTTGGATCCTGATCAGGTCCCCGTTTGGTTACTCGCGAACCCTTTTTATGCGTTCGGATCCTCGCGATCCTCTTCTTATGAATTTGGATCTTATTTAAGGTCCCTACTGTAAAAATGTTTTAAAAGTGATAAAATAAAATGGTTTTTAACTCGTACACTATGCGTTCTATTCGTACCCGTAAGGTACGCTATGCGTTTACTCGTTATCCACTATTATGAGTCAGCAGGTGTTCTGTTTGCTTTGATTCGTTTCGATATGATTATCAGAATGTGATATCCGAATGAGTATGATTTTGGACATGCGAATCAGATATTCATCCGAATGTGATTGTGAATCCCTGAATGGGGTGAATGTGACCCAAGCATGTGTATTGTGCATGATTATCCACATGTATCATTTACTGAATGTGTTTGTACACAGTCAATTATGGATATAAGTATGCGAACTAAAATGTGTACGACTATGATCACGATCTCTCGAATGCCATGTATATAGTTTATTATGTTAATGTTATGAGAATGTGAATCCGATTAGTTATGTTTTTAAGCATCTGAATTAATATAGATATGAATGTGAGATTGAATTTCTGAATGCTATGGTTAAATTGTATAGTAATGTGATTTTGTGCTATTAACTGTTATGGTTAATACGTGAATTTAGTATGAATGTGATCTTTAACTAGCAAATGCAACGAATTTAATATTATGCTATATGTTTCTTTGGTCTTAGCTACCGTAGTATCTTCGGCATGTTATCATGTGTTAATGTTTCATGGCATGATATTTTATGTATTAAAGTTGCGCAGCGGAGGTACGGTGGTTTAGACGTCGTCCCTTGGGTTTCGGCTAGTGTATGGGTCTTATGGCATGACGATAGTATGTTTGGATATAGAGTGATTTTGCATGGTAGTTGGGTGCGTTATTACATGGTACTCTTATTGCATGTGTATGGGTTTTCAGTTAATGTTTGGGTTATTGGTATGAAGGCTGCATGTGTAGTTATTGAGTAGCTAAGCATGATGCGGTTTGATATCTGATACCTCGGTAAGTATATGCATATGAGATTGTATGTGTTTCTGCTTGATAATACCAAATGAACAATCAGGTAATGTGCATATGAATACAAATATGAATTATTGTATGAATGCCTTACTTTTGCAAGCATACATAAATGTATGTGTTATGAATGTCCACATTTGCCATTGTGAATGTGTTATGCCTTGGCGACCATTGTGAATGGCCATCCATATTCTTGTGTGTTCTCCCCACTAAGCGTTATCGCTTAGCACGGGCTCTTTCCCCTTGCAGGTGGCAGGTTTGGTTCTGTTCGAGTCGCATATCTGCAAGGTCGGCCACGTAGAAGCTAGAAGTTTTGTATTTTGTTCAGCTTCTATATTTTGGATTTTGTATTTCTGTAGTCTTATGTATATGTAAGGATTTGGATGTGATTTTGGGCTATGTAAATGTTATCATATTTTTGTATTAAGTTATCCCTTTGTTTTATCATTTGCCTTATGCTTCCGCTGAATGATCATATGTAAGCTTGCGTATATGCTTCCGCTTAGTGCCTGCGTGTGTGTGAGTTAATGCACAACCAGTCTTTGCCCGCAAGGTAAGTTTTTAATTATCCCGTATTTATGTGTGTATGATTATGTATGAATGTATGCTTCTGCATAGTGTATGTGTGCATGTATGTGAGTAAGCGTCGGTAGCGCACCCGCGTCCTTCCAACGGGGACATAAGGGGTGTTACAAGATCGAGAAGCTTTTCATCAAAGATAAAGGAGCAATGCAGTTCCATTTCCAACCTGTCATGTATATTTCTTCAAGTTCCTTTTAGCCCGGAATTGGCCAAGTTTGTCTTTCCATTGAGCTACAGTACAACATGAATATCAGTAAAAAATAAACGTATATTGTTAGTGAACAAAAACAAAATGAAAAGAAAATAATAGGGGATATTGAAGGTGCAAAACTTTCATATCTCAAAGAATAACATATTAATGGAGGTTTTGGTGTTGTGTGTGCTATGAGCAAAAATAATTTGCCAGCTCTTGTGGAAAAACGTACATCAACAATTGCAAATGCATTGATCCAATCAACCAGAAGACACATCAAAAGCATGTCCAACCAAATTCAAAAATAAATATTATAAAAAATGTGCAATGGGAAATAAAAAAGAACCATACCCGCATCTTGGTAATAATCCTCAAAGACAGTTGTCACCATGTTGCTCACAAGGATAAACTCTTTGATATCAAGACAAGGCTAACTAGTAGGCCTGCAACCACGCATAGCACTTTAAATCAGACCCTTCACCTTTTGTAAATAGATGTACTATGTAGATAGACTGTAACCCTTTTTTAAGACTATCCATAAAGATTTCAAGACTGACCGATCTAGTTCAGTGAATAATAGACCATCTGAAGCAGGGCCCTGTGTTAGCTTCCCAGACTCGATGACTCTCATCCCATCACTATATGCTAGGTATTTGTTGACTTGAATAGGTACCTGTGCAGGATATGAAAATGAGGCAACAATGCAGACCAATGTATATGAAGCAATCAAATTTCAACTAGTACAAAGATTTACCAGAATAAAGAAATGTTGCATTTCTATGCTGAAATAACAAACTCAGAAACTCATTTCACCAGTTGGCATCTGAAAATATAAACTACTCTAATCGATTTTATATATTGGATCATACTATGTACTTATTGATTAAACATCAAAGGCCATTTTCATATCAGCATTCATCGTATTACGCAACTGTCCGACAACTACAAATGACCAAATTGATACAATAAACCACAACAATAACATACGATATATATACAAAGCCACAACTAAAAAACTCATTAACCAACATATATGAGCAGTTTTTTCATTTGCAATTTTGGCGAGTCTATAAGAAAAAGTGGCATTCTCATCTTTTATACCAATTACAACTAATAAGATTATCAATCCAAGCTGAACATCAATTCTGAGAATAAATTGTTTAAAGTACCTTATGTATTATATCCAATTTTTGTAATAAAGCAAGCAAATTCTGAGCTCCTAAAGTATGTCTAGACCTCCTGCTTTGCCTTATAAGGATCCACTGCAGCTCAAAATCAGCAATTAAGAAACAAAATTATCTCAAAGCAATCTTACAAATAAAATTTGCAAAGACTAGCACACTATCTCACACAAAGTGCTCCAAAATGTTTGATAAAAAAAATTAGCTAATATACCCATTACTATTTCCTCCATTGACTTTCCAGCATTTTAAGATTAACATGATCAGAAGTTTCTGGCAATGAGATGAATTACCTTACATCTCACTGCAATATTTATGGCATTTAAAGGACGAAGATCAAAGCTCACACATTCTCTCTCATTGCCCACCTGTGAAACATCAAAGATGCCATTGAGCCTTTGTCTTCCCAAAATTCTAACACTTAAAAATGTTCTTCAAGTACATTGTAAAGAATTCAACAAGAAAGTTTAAGTACCTTAGTGAGGTATAACTGAGCAAAATATGCCTCATTGACCCTCTTAGTAACTTTAACAAGTATTACCTACAAAAGAGGACCAAGGATCACAATTAAGACTTTGATAATTAAGATAAGGATCCCTTCAAGTCTCCTTCATAGACTTTCTATCTCTAAGGGCAAGGCTGAAAACAATAAAAAGTTGTAATAAGCACTGTAAGTTGTTTTAATGGAAATGCTAAAAACAAAATTATTCTTTCAGAAGAAAGAGAAATATAATAACTTAGAAAATTTAACACCCAGCAAACAATCCACTTCTAATTACAATGAAAAGTAATTTAACACAATCCACACAAAAATTAACCAATTATACTACGGTTAATTATTAAAAGAAGAACTTACAGAGAGATAAGCCGAGTCATGGTTCTGTAAAAGAGTAGAGTTACAGGAATTGGGTTGCAAATGACCAAGCACATCATCTACTTTACTTGAAAAAAATACTAACAGCAACAAATAGAAAACAAAAAAAAATCAAACAATAGTTACAGAACAAAAAATTTTGCAAATATGACCTTTCAAGAGAGTGTTAAAGAGGCACTGGATCGAGAATAGCAAACACAGATCAACGACGCACCACACTAACAAAAACAATTATTCAAACAAGAGTCACTCGATACACAAAAAAAGAAAGAAAATAATTAAATCCATTAACAAACAGAGAGAGTCATAACTTGATTGAAGAATGGGCGATTGATATTGAGAGAGAGGAGTGCGGTAGAGACTGCAATTGAGAAAGACAGGCACGTGGCAGAGACGGCGGCTGAGATAGAGTGAACTGTGGCAGAGACGAGGAAGTCACCGAGAGAGGACCGCGACGGAGAGGGGGAGTCAACGAGTGACGAAGGCAGTAGAGACAGATCGATTTTCCGAGAGAGGGAGAAGGAGTTACAGGGAAAAAATTTATTCTTGATTTTAAGGTTACAATTTTTTAATTTACATTAAAATATTTTATTCTAAATTATTATTATATTATTAATTAATTAACTTTCATATATAATTTAGTTATTTTTTTAAAAAAGTAGTTGACAAACTATTTTTGGTCATTAAAACAATTTATTGGGGACATTTTTATTTATAATATAAAATAAATTATTTATAACATAATCTAGTTGTAGTACATTTTTATTAGAGTTGATTGTGATAAAATATTATGGTCGCACAAACTAGTTGTATTAGTAATAAACTTATACTTTATCACAATATATTCATTTTTTTAGTGACATTTTGTAATAAATTGAATTTATGTTTTATAACATAATTTATTTCTCGTATATTAACATTACAACCAATTGTGACATAATATTATTATCATCATAAATTGATTATACCGGTGACGAAATTGTATTTCGTCATAAGATATTCATTTTTTGTGACATATTTATTTGTCATAAATAAAATTATTGTGACGAAATAATTTTATCGTCACTAATTCATTAAATTGTGACAAAAATAATTCATGTCACAAAAAATAAGTATTTCATGATGAATTTAAATGTCGCAAATAGTTAATGTTTTTCATTAAATTTTTTTTCCCACCAAAAGAAAAATGTTGGAATTTTTCTCTCCATATCAAAGGTGACGAAATTGTACCTCATCACAGCATATTCATTTTTTATGACACATTTATTTGTCATAAATAAAATTATTTTTTAAACTAAATTTTTTCGAAAAAAATAGTTAGAATTCTTTTTATATCGATATCTTATTTGTGACGCGATGACTTTATTGTCACTAATTTATTAATTATGACAAAAATAATTCATCACAAAAAATAAATATTTTGTGATGATTTTATGAGTTGCAATAAGTTATTATTTTGTCATTAAATTTTTTTCCTCCAAAAAAAAGGTAGGAAATTTAACCTTCTAAACAAACCATGACGAAATATATTTTTCGTCACAAAATTAATTTATTAGTGATGAAAATTAAAACATAAAATGACGCAAAATAATTTTGTCACAATAATAAATAATATGGTGACGTTTTAAAAAATTTATCGTTATAAGTTATAATTAGTGACGAAATTTTATGTGTCATTAGAAAATTTGTCACAAAAAGTAAAATTTCTTGTAGTGTATAGGCCTACTATGATATGATAAATAAAATCATTTCATATAACTGATATAAGTATACATATATAAGCATATATTTATAGTCAAACTAGGTTCAGAAATTCAGATTTCATATTAATATTTAACATGTCCAGAACTAGGGGTGAGTAACGGTCTGTTCGGTTCAATAACCGAACAAATTGAAATAACCGAAAATCAATTTATTAGGATTTAGAAAATTAAATCGAACCGAACCGAACCGAACTGAACCGAAATTATATAATAATCGAATCGATATTTTTGGTCAGTTTGGTTCGGTTAACCGATAAAACTAAAATTTCAAAATTATGATTAAAAAAATGTCTAAAAATTATACAAAATTATAAATTATAAAACTAAAATAAAAATATCCAAATTAAAAAATGTACATATGTTTAATTTGTTTAATTTGAGTTCAAGCCCCTTAGATTGAATTAAAAATACAAAAATAAAGTTAATTTTTGTAAAAAATGAAAAAAAAATAACATATATTAATCATTATTCGGTCAGTTTGATTATTTTTCGATTTTTGCCTTTCAAAACCAAATTGAACCGAAATAAATATATTTTCAAAACTGAAACTGAAAAATCGAACCAAATCAAAAAATCAATCGGTTTGGTTCATTTTTTCAGTTTGAACCGAAATTTGCTCACCCCTATCCGGAACACATAACATAACTTGTCATTCTTGTTTATATCATTATTTCTATAATTATTAACTGACTATATAAGAATCACAAACATGATCATATTTGCTAATCAGACCAGAATCATAATCATTTGTGTATTTTTCATTAATTCTGATATTAAGACTTATATCAAATTAATATAGCTTGCTAATAATCAAATTAGACATCAGAATTCAAAGTTTATATCATAATCAATCACATTCATAGTATTTTGCACAGTTCAAGTTTACTTTACTTATATCACATACCGAGAATTGGAAATCATTTAATTATCTATCAAGATTATTCACACATTTCACTTATCAACATTTGCCTACTTTTCTAAAGGTATGGATAAGCGAGAGGATATCTAGCATCCGATAAAGAAAGATTGTCAGGCATCCCCATAGGGAAGAATATCTAGCATCCCCTTAGGGAAGTATGTCAAGTATATAAAGGAGATATAAAGTCTCCAAGAAAAGACAACATAGGTGTCGATAGAACAGTAGGCAGGTGCGTCATACTCCCTATAGGCATGCCTATCTATCCACAACTTAGGTTTCTAAGTGGGCTCTAATACTATTTCAAAATTACTATCAGTCACGATGTATGCATACATACTTGTATCACTTTCACATAAGCTCAAATAGGATCATATGGTCAACACAGATAATTCAGAACTCATACCATACAAATCCAAAACTATTGTTAAGTAGACATTCTTTTATAAACATAATGTATATACATTGTATTTTCATCGCATAGTAGTTCTTCAAAAAACTCCATATAATATATATATATATATATCCATTACACATTATTAATCATGAAAATAGAAGCTTCGGTACAAATTAAGTTTACATTCTTTTTTATCAACTATTCTCTATCATATATTTGTTATACATGATCAAGAGTTCATATCACCTGCTTATCACAAACAATCATAAATTATATAATTCTTGCACACAAATTCTTTCATGATTCTGTTGTATCCTCATTATAATAATTCACACATTCATTATAAATTAATGGACAAATATCATAATTATTTCAATGATCATATACGATTCAAAGCCCATATCAGATGTTTTTCACCCATCATATAATATTTTTGAATGAAATTTCTTTCATAATCTTTCTATTACTACCCTTAAGTCTCATATGATCTCATATCGTATTAATGCTTATACTCATTACACCTCACTTAACAATGTTAGACAGGAAGTTTAACCATACCTTCATTATATAAAGTCCATAACACGTGCCAAATCAAATTCAGTAATTACTAGTAGTAAAATAATAAATATACCTATATTTGATTCATTAAAATACTATGCCCATCACATTAATCATATATATATTCAAGTGACATTTCAGGTTTATAACATTTTCATAATATTCGATACGTGTCTGACAAGTTTAGGAAACTTTTGACAAAGTTTGGGGTCAAACCGGTGAGACAAACTCACTTATTAGATTGAAGATAGGGGTCACACGGCAGTCAGACATTCCTCACCACAGTGCGGGTCAATTTTTAGGCAGAAATTGAGTTTCAAAAGCTGTTTACATGGCAATTAGAATCCTTGACAGTTGTATACCCCTATTTCACCACATTCGGCAACAGGATAGATTTCGGGCTTGATTTTGCATAGGGTTTTTCACCTAACTGGGAGCATTTCTTGGCAAAAGATAACTATTATACTATATCTTAAGTTTATTTTGGTACAAAAATCACCTCATTTGGATTTTAGACATAAGAGTTATGGCCTTTGGAGCACAAATTGCTCCTATTGTATAGGCTGAATCAGGTATATGATTTAAATCAAAATTTTGAAGGTCTTAGAGGTAGAACTGGGTTTTGGTGTCTCATAAAATTTAAAGGTCTATCTCTTAAATTTCACCTCCAATAGAATCACTCCAATTAGAGATCTATAGGCTGAGATATGGCCAAAACATAGTGACGGGATCAAGTGCATCCTACAGCAAAATTTTGCCTAAACAACTATGAGACCAAACTAACCATTTCCAGCCAAATTTAAGGCCACAACAAGTTTCCAAACATAATTCCAGATCAATATAACATGAAAATCATTCAATTACACTACATAGACACATGCAAAAAGAGATAATTTCCCAAACCTCTTTTGCCTCCAATGTCCTTCTTTAAGCTCAACTTGCATCAAAAGCCTCCTTTTCCTTCTTTTTTTTTTTGGCTTTTCTTACTATAATTCTTCACTAATTCATCATAGAAATCATGTTGCCATCTTTCTCAAATCCAAAATTCCAACCTCAAAGAAATAGAGAAGGAAAAAGGAAAGAATTAATAACTAGAAATTACCTTAATTGCTAAAGAATTTTACTTGATTTGATCATGACCTTTTTGTATCAATTTAACAAATAAAGAGAAGAGAAGAAGAAAAGGAAATTTACTAGAATTTTCAACCATGAATTGGCTGACAATCCTCTCCCTTTCTCAATTTATATGGCCACCTTTCATGTTTCTAGAATTATTACTTGTAACTATCCTATTGGTTACTTTTAGCAAATTTATATTTGGTCCTTTTCTTTTTCTTTAATCTTATATTGACTTATAATTAATTCATACTCGTACATTAGCCCATAATACTAACTCTTTTTGTAAGGCCCCAACTTGTATCCTAGTCGTTTTAACACCATTGGGGTATGGGAGTGGCTTAATTTGGGTATTTGGCTAAGTATTTGTATTTGGAATATATTTGGTTTTAAGTGTGAAGTCAGGGTTAAATTACTATTTGATCCATTTAGATTTATTGCATGAAAGGAGAAGTGATTGGGTGTATGTGTACTTGTGTGTGTTGGACATATTTTTGTTAAGGACCATTGGATGAGTGATAAGTGCAAGGTGAGGATTTAGAGAGAGAAAGAAGGGATAAGCTTGGATTTAAGGCAGGTGAAGAAACGTGAGAGAGGGAGAGCTAAATTTGTCCCTTCTCTCTCCCGTTCTTCTCCTCCTCCTTCCCTTTTCTTTGTCCCAAGAATTCCTCCCATCTACTTGCTGCTCCTCAAATTTGTTAAGTAATTCAAGGGTTGTGAAGGTAAGTAATTAGTTTTCTTCTTTTTCTTCTCCTCTTCTCTTTCACATGAGATGGATTTGAGTGTGGCTTTAAGTTAAGTTCTGAGTTTTTGGTTTGATTTGTAGTGGAAAAAACAAGAGAAGCCAAAGGAAAGGAGAAAGCTAGTGGAAGTGCAGCCTATTAAGCAATTAGGAACAAAGGAAAATAAGGTTTGGGAAATTTATGTTCTTGAAGGAATTTGTGTAATTGATGTGCTAGGATGTTTTTATTTTGATGATGAGGTTGATAGAATTGAATTAATTGTGCTTTGATTGGTAATTTGGAGTTATGGAATGAAATGGAGTTAGAAAGGGAAATCAGAGCATGGTTGTGTTTTTCCAAAAAAGCGCAATTGTGCAACAAAAAACACAGTTGTGTTCTAATGTTAAAGTGGATTTTGTTGATTAACACGGCGATCAGGAAATTTCATACCGCTATGTAATCGTGTTTGGTTGATAAATTAGGTTTGTCCGGCAGATCACATGGTGGTAAGGGTTTCCTTGCCCACCGTATGATAGCCTACAAGGTGGGTAGGGGTCCCCTTACCGTCGTGTAAATGCATTTTTCCTAACATTCTTGAAATTAAATCTTTTGCACGGTAGTCAAGATTTCTCTTACCGGTGTATGACTGCATTCTGTTTGGCAATCTGGGTTTTCTGCATTTTACACGGTGGTCAGGATTATTCTTACTATCGTGTAAATGCATTCTATTTGCTAGGTTCCATACTTCGGCATCTCACACGGTGGTCAGGTTAATCCTTACTGTTGTGTGGCATGTTTTACACGGCGGTCATGATTGTTCTTACTGCTGTGTAAATGTCTTCTGTTTATTAAAGTTCAATTTTTAACTTTTTACACAGCGGGCAGTTTTCATGACCGCCGTGTAACCTCTGTTTTCCAGGTATGAATTGTGAAATAATTTCCTTTGTTTGAGTCAAGCATTGTCATATTCATGCAATAATATGACTGATACATTATAAATGATGTCTATAATGTAAAGTTTCATATGAGATATATCTGAATTACATCAATGGTTTAAGATAATAATTTTAATTAGTGCTAAATGTGTATTGCTTTGTTATATGAATAAAATTATTAATGTGTAATTAGCCTGCAATAGTCAAATTGTGGATAGGTAGGCTTACCTAAGGGGTTCTGTTCTGTTGTTGCAGCCTATGCGTATTTTCTATATCCTGATCAAATCCCTATGTGTTCTGGACATCGATCAAGTCCCTATGTGTTTGGATCATTTTGGGTCCTTCTGTTTGGATCTTATTTAAGATCCTATGCATTTGTAAAAGAAAAAGATAATGTCTTTGTACCTACTGGTACCTATGCATTCACTCGTTATCCACCTCTTTGAGTATGCAAGCATAACTATGTGTATTAGTATAATTATGTGTAGAAGCAAGAAGAGAACATTATGAAATGTATGAATTAATGTATAAGATTTGATGTATGGAATCTTAATATGAACTCAGGATCCCTTTTGCTTTATTTTTTTTACTGTATGTTATGAATTATGATATTATGTTCATATGTTACATGCATATGTGTTTTTGCATCGACGAACACTGTGAGTGGTTGTTCATTACATCTTTTCCCACTAAGCCTTTGCACTTAGTACGGTATTTCATCTGTTCAGGTTCAGAAGTAAGAGATTTTGGAAGGATAGATCCGCAGCCTCAAGAGCTAACACAATAGGATGAGCCTTGGTTTAGGTCCTTAAGTTTTGATTTTGTAATCTTTTTATTGTACTATTTTGAATTGTATTATGAGGCCTAATATGTATTATGTTAATTCAGGTACTTTTGTACAGTTTTATAATATCGTATATATATAAAATGATGTTCATATTTTTGTATATGGATGATGTATCTTTTTGAAAAGAAAATTTTTTATATCCTCGATTTTTTTATAAGATTTGTTAAGTTATCGCTTTCGTTATATGCATGTTTTATCTATGTGTAACAACCCTTACCGATCATGGTAACTACCCTCTTCAGGAGGTGGTTTACTATGTACGAGTAAGGGGTGTTACGCTTTTATACATTTATGCCATAATTTACCAATTTACTAATTTGCTTTACTTTCCAAATTTTTTGCATAAATGATGATTACCTTCTTTTCGATATATTTGCACTAACTCATGTACATTCGGTTCCTATTTCACCCAAGACATGCCTTATCACAACTAGGGGGTATTTTGGGTCCTTACAGGCTAAGCAGACCAAGAGGAAGTAGGAGGCCAAATTGATGAAATCGAAAATAGGAGGCGATGGATCCACTTGTCATGCCAAGCTCCAGAGGTTGAGGAAGACTTATGAGTCTGAGACTGCCTCGAGTGCTGTTGTTACTATTTAAACAATGAGCTCTTGCTCCTTCTTTCTCTCCTCTTGCTCAACTGGTTGTTTTAACATCAATGGAGGAAGTTTTAGTCTTTGCGCCATCCTCGATGGCTTCTTTACATCGGACTATGTCTGTGGAGCCAAAAGGTTCTTCTGCTATTGCTCTAACTCTGGATCTTGGGTCTCTTTTTTTAAAAGACTTCTTAGCCTAAAACTTTTGAGATGGGTATTTTGAAAAGTATCAAACTTCCTCAGCTACAGTTTGGTGTCCAAAAAGGACTTCCAAAAGATGGGCTGAGTTATGTCAGCCACCGGGAGCTAGCTAAGCTGTAGTAGAAATCTTTTGATGAGAGGGTCTTTATTGCTCATTGAGCAGTTCTTTTCTTTTAAGTTTTTCTATCTTGACTTTTCAATCTTGAATAGGCGGTGCAGAGGGGAATGCACCTCTATACTAAAAGATTGAACATAAAGAAGGTGTTGAATGAGAAAATTCATTGAGAGCAGGAGGTCAATGAGAAGTTGGAGTTTCTGGTGAAGGATGCTAATAGTCTCCGATTGGAGAATAACCAGTTCATTTCATAGACTTCTCAACTCAGCTCTGAGAAATCTTAGTTCTCTTTAGAGAATCATCAACTCTGGGCTAAAATGGAGGAGCATCAAAAAAGGTGGACTCTTTAGAATCCATTTAGTGGGAGTTTAAAGAGAGGGAGCATTTTCTATGGGATGCCAATCAGAAAGAGTTTGTTAATCAGAGGGAAGCCATACTAGATCAACTAAGCAATGCCTAGAGCAATCTTTTGGCTCCGTATTACAATTGAGTGTGAAAAACACTTTCCTGATTCTAATTTCAGCTGGCTAGCCAATTCGAACGTTCTGCCTAAGGTTCCTTCTAAGGAAGGGTATGATAAGCTTTCGATCGATGATGCCCAATTCAAATGAAATTGTTTTCTTTTCTCAATTCGAGTCTTCATTTTCTATTGTTCTCATTTCATTTACTTATCCTTTTGTAAGAGTAAATCAAATGTATTTCTAGTAATGAACACTTAGTATTTCACTTGTCTTGAAAGGCTCAAATTTTTTTTTCCTTGTGTGTTAATCTTAATAAGCGAACAATCTAATTGGATAATCATATTTTTTATGCAAATTAACTTAGGAATAATTAATTAATGCATGCAATCATGTTAAGTATGACTTCGCGATAAACATTAAAGTTGTGATGTAGATAATCCATTTAGATGTGACTTTTACGAGTAAATGTCAAGTTTACTAAAGCTAAAAGCACACTAAGTAGATTTTGTAATAGCTTTAGGAATATCATCAAGGATTGCAAATGATTTGGGACCATTTTACATCAACTTGGGAGAAATCTGTAATCCATCTATTCAGGGATCATTTCGATCGAAACATGATGCTATTTCAAGCTCATTTTTCAACTTTTGCATGGCCTTTCTAGCCTCATCATTCTTCAAACCGAATGTTTCAGCATTATTGATGCCAATCGATGTTAGGATAGTCTCCTTTTATAGAGTTCACTCTTTCGAGAGTTTTCTAATTCTTTCAAGCAAACTTCTTTTGATCGGGAAATTTTTCATAAAAGCTGTTATGCAAATGGCCCGATCGGATACCACTTTGTGAGTTAACTTGCGATAACATCAAGTTCATCCGAGCAAGTAAGCATATCCGATTGATTTTGTAATAGGTTCAAGAATAGTCATCGAAAAATGTAAGCAGCTCTTCATAATTTCTCAGGAAGAAACTTGTGGCTTGTATGTTCAATGATCAGTTCGATCGGAATATGAGGTTACCCTAGGCACCCTTTTGTCTTAGGACTTGAGTTCCTTGGCCACAATGCTCTTTGGCTGAACATTTTTAGCATTACTTAATACCTATAGATATTAGGATAGCCCAGATTCAGATAGTTCCATTTTTTAGGGGTTTTCCTCTGAAGTGGACATTTTTAGTCAGGAGTTGTCATCGGTCAAAGTGAATAGTCATGTTCTACTATGACTTAGTTATTTAGACTGGAAATAAATGATGATCCAATAGGATATAATTTTCACTTAACTTGGGATGTCATCAAGTTTGTCTGAGTATATCGCGTGGATTGTGTAATAGTTATATTCGTTAAAAGTTATAGTCGATTGGATCAAATTTATTTCGCAATAATTTTGAGAAATATTTGTGTTTCTCTTGATCAAAATATGATATTTCTTTAAGCATTTTGTAATGCGAGTCTTTGAATGTTTCGGATGGTATCGGGTTAATCCATTTTTCAGATGGTTCTGTCTTTCAGGAGTTTGTTGACTTATCTGAAGCAGAATGTTTTATCGTTGGAGGATAATTGTCAAATACGGCAAATAGTCATGTTATTCATAACTTTGTGATTTTTCTTGAGATAATAATCGTCAAAAGATGCAAATGATTGATTCGAATTCATTTTTCAAGCACTTAGGAACAATCTAGAACTTGTATATTCAGCACATTTCGATTGGAA
This sequence comes from Excoecaria cochinchinensis, assembly GCA_947683425.1. Taxonomy (NCBI): domain Eukaryota; kingdom Viridiplantae; phylum Streptophyta; class Magnoliopsida; order Malpighiales; family Euphorbiaceae; genus Excoecaria; species Excoecaria cochinchinensis. The sequence continues at coordinate 8,806,785 of CANTUQ010000208.1, read as the reverse complement.
TACAATGCTTCCATTTAACTCTTTCATAGGGGACCTTGGGAATTCTCAAGGTTTCTTTTAGCTCACTTTGGTGATATTCCAACTTTCAGGAGTATGTTGACTTCTCTAAAGCGAATTGGTGTCCAATTTCAATTTTTTAGCCTTTAGGAGTCCATAGACTTCTTTGAGGTGAACTTGTGTTAGATTGGAATGTTTCAATCCTTAAGAGTTTGTGGACTTCTCTAAGGTGAACTTTTGTCTGATCGAAAATTTTCAGCCCTCAGGAGTCCGTAGACTTCTCTGGGGTGAACATCTATCAGATTGAATCTTTTTAACCCTCAAGAGTCCATGGACTTCTCTGGGGTGAACGATTGTTCAATTTTATGTTTGATTTTGTGTTGTTTTTAGTTGATTTTATAGTTTTTAGTTGTTGTTTTAGTTTAATTTAGTTTAATTTAATCTTAGATCCTTGTGAGCTTTAATTGGAATGAATTTTGGCTTATTTTGCAGATGTTGTGCTTCATACGGCGTGCAAGAATCTCTGCCCACTGTATGATTAAGGACATTTAGTTTTGTCCAAGTATTGAATTTAGCACGGCAGGCAAGATTTTCTGCCCACTGTGTGATCATGGAGATGCAGTTGCTGTAGATGGCTTACATGGTGGGAAAAGAATCCTCCTTGCTGAGTAGAGTGAAAGATTCCAAAAAGATACTATACAGAAGTCTTTTACACGGCAGGCAAAGAATCCTCCTCGCCATGTAAATTGATGGATTTTGGAAATTACTTTCTAAAAGCATTTTACATGGTGGTCATAAATGTTTCCTCGCCATGTAACCCATAAAATTCAGTTGTAAATGTCTATATAGGGCAAGCAAGAATTCTTGACCGTCGTGTCTTCTGTTTGCTTTTTAAGCCTGAGTTTTTGTAGTTGCAGGGATCTAGATTTTTTTCCTTCATAGGCTTTATTTTTATTGTTTTACGGTCGTAACTTAGAAAAACATGGAGTTTTGAGTATTATTAGAATAGGTTTTGTTGATTATTCAATTACTTTTAGCTCTTAAATTCATCGTTGTTGTTAGATTTATTTTCTACAGTTTTTTATTTTTCAGAAAAAAAAAAACACTTGGATTCTGTAAGACTTTTTAGAGTTAAAGATTAATGGAGCATTTTACATTTATTTCATTTATTTTATGTTTGACTTTAATAATGAGTGATTAGTCCTTTACTTGTTAAGGGATTCCTTGAATCCCAATACCCATGTAAATACTTTGTTCTTTATTGATGTATACATGTTGCTTCAGTTTTATCCTTCTTGTTATTATCTGTATAAATATTAATCGAATGCTTTATTTGGATTTAGTCCAGAATGGTGATTTGAATGAATGGATTTGATGATTATTTCATATTTATGCTCTGTTCTATTGATTATCTTCATCTATTTGTTGAGCTAAGGCCGAAATGGTAGGTAATCTATAGATGTTGAGATTAATAGGTTCAGATTTGTGAAAGGTAATTGGGTTTTTAGACAACTGAGCTCGGAATGGTAGGTTGTCTAAAATATAGGATTTGGTAACCCGTGTTTATGCTTTTCAATATGCTGAGTCCGGAATGGTAGGTGTATTGATTAGAATAGCTAACTCTGGAATGGTAGGCTTGGGTGCAGAGAGGTTGTCCAATGTAAGCATGTGTTATGTTTATGAGAGTAATTGCATGGTAATATGGGGAGAATAGGTATTCCTTGGCAAGGTTTTTATTAATCTAATGTAAACTCTGTTTTTCCAATTTAATTTAGCATTTATATCTTTACTTGTTTTCATAGTTCAATTGTTTAATTTTTAGTTCAGCTTTATTTAATTTGTTCTCAGTTTAATTAAGCCAAAAAACTCATAAAAACATTAGGAATTCTTTAGCATAGATTTAACAACCTCAATCTCAATCCCCTTTACGATATTTGCAAGTCATAATTTACTCGTTATATTACTTATCGATTCGGTACTGTAACACCCCCAACTCCCACACGTAGCATTTCGAAGGGTGAAGAGCTACGGTGAGCAGAAGGTGCCACTAGACAAGGACACACATGGCAATGCAGAAATCGGAACAATAAAATTTCTAAAATCATAACCTCAAAACATGCACGTCCTAAACCTATGTCATCCATACACCATTATTCGCACTATAAGATATTACAACTTATTACAAAGGCTAATAAATGAAACTTAATTACATGCCGAAATCAAAAACACTTCCTATAAAAATCTAGCGACTCATTGGCCAAAACTCAGCTAACTGCTGCGCTACTTTGATCTTCTAACCTTCACGGACAAACAACCGTGCTAAGCGATAATGCTTAGTCGGGCAAAACAAATAATGGGCAGCCACTCACAGTGGTTGCCGAGGCAAACATATGCAAATAAGTATATATATACATAAACATAAAGTACACCGGTTAAAGCTATCATAAATTCATATTCTTATTCTCATACGAAAACCTAAACCATTTCGTAAACACACTCGTTTATATACCATAACCAGAAATAACTTCATTACCTTTTTAAATCACAATAACATTATACTTACTAATTGTTTACCTAATTCATTTAATTAATCATATTAATAGTTATACCTCATAGGTTACCAAAAATACATTTTGGCTAGTGTTGGCTTATTTTAAAATGCCAATTCCGCAAGCATACGGTGTACCGAAATAGTACAAAAGATATCGATCTCACGAGGAATGTGCTACTTATTACACACTATTACTACTCAATTTTAATCTTATTTACAATAATCATTAATTTGTTGAGTGAAAGTGGAATAACTGTCTAATTTTAAGTAATCTAGTTATAGATAATCGGAGAAGATAAAAGATTATTGATTATAAAATAATGAATAGAACTTGAATTAATTACTCTTGATTATGAATATATTCTTAACATGCAAGCCAAGTTGAATAAAATTCCAATTTACTCTTTCAATATAAATTAGAGTGCCTAAAACATGCATTTATAATTCTAACTCACAATTTTCATTAATGAATTAAAGTGTTATATATACAAATTTCAGAAATAAGAAACAACCTATAACAACCATTTTAATATTATGTTTTCTCAAATAATACTTCAATGATGAAATTCTATTAGATGTAAGTAAGAATTTATCTTTCAATTAAATACTTACTTATAATGATTATACATAAAAATACTAATAAAAAATTCTACAAGAAAGAATAATTAAATTGATATGAATAATGAAATATAGCATTGAATAATCAAGTTCATAAATTAATCATTTAATAATTACAAAGAAGAAGTAAATATGAGAAATGAAGAAGAGATCTTTCAATCCTTTTCCCTTCACAAAGGATATCTTCTTTCTTGCAAGTGATCTTCTCTTCAAAACATAAAATTCTAACTTAAAACTTAAACTAAAGGAAATGTACTTTCTACTAACAGAATTCTTAAGAAAATATTCAAATAAAAATTATTCAACTCCTAAAATTACAGTTAAAACTACTATTTATAAAATTCCAAGAGATATGTTCCTTCAAGTGTCCCTTAGGAAGGTTGCCAAGGTTGGTGAAAAGTCATCTTTCTTCAAGGCAAATTTTGAATTAAACTTTCAACGGTCCTCTTTGTCGTGATCGCGACATCCATCGCGCTTGCGACAGAGCACACCTTGCTTTACGCTCCACTTTCCTCGCACTGGCTTCCCACCGCACCTTGTCGCGACCTCGCGACAGCGGCCTTCCTCGCAACGCTGCACGCTGGCTTCCTTCCTCCTCCTCTCTAGCTCCCTTCAAATGCGCGTCCTGTCGCGCTCGCGACAGAACACTTTTCTCCTTTACTTTCTTTCTTCCTTTCTTCTCTTCTGCTTGGCTTAGCGCTCCCTATCGCACTCGCGACAGAATGATTCTTTCTTCTGCTCATTTCTGCTCCTTTTCTCCAATCTTCTCCATTTTCTCCAATTTCTCCTACACACACAAAACTCACACAAAAACATAAAACCTACCTATTTCTAACACAATTAACTATACATAAACATTATTTTAAACATAAAACATGGATTAAATATGAGCTATTTAGACTCATATCAAACCCCCATACTTAAACATTTGCTTGTCCCCAAGCAAAACATAACAAACACTCAAACATAACAAACATAACACACACAAAGATGCATACAATTGTGGAGCTTACTTACATATTTGATAAACATTTGGAAATGACATGCTTAAACTTGTACCTCTTAACCTATTAGTCTAAATATGCAACATCTCAATCAATACCATTATCCATTCTACTTGAACAATCATGCGCATTTTGGAAAACCATAAAGTTGCAAAGCACAAGAATGTTTGACCTCAAGATGTTGAATATCTTAACACATGTAAAGATTATTTCACACAAGACATTGTCTAAAATAATTCTCACTCAAACACTATTTTTTTCCTTAAGCTCTCAATCACTCAATGTGTTTCAAGGTTAGTGTTTCTCTCAATCCTTAAATATACCATTGCATACCATATGCTTGTAAATAATAAAAATCTCCACTACTAGTATAAAGTAGTACATAAAATCAAAGGTTCTTAAAAAGGGTTGTAACTTGGCTTAGGTATAGGTGGGATAATTTGGAATTAAGTAGCTTTTCTTGTGTAGAGAAACACAGCATAGGAGATTTACAAATTTAAGCATAACATGGTAATCTTACTTGCTATTCTAATTCCCTTCTTGGGTTTTCACATTTACTGCTAGTTTTTTTTCTTCTTTTTCTGTTTCTTGTCTTTTTCTTGTCTTTTTCTTGGTTTTTTTTTATATATATGTGTGGGTGCATTTTATGCTCCATCGAATTGGAAATAAGGGAATTTTATTTATACAACAACTACCATCATGCTTTCAATAATCAAATGCATTTCCCATGCTATATCTATCCTAATCCTTTCCACAATAAGGGTAATCAACAAGAAATAGTTTATTATGTAGCAAATGATATTGGCTAATAAAGTGCTTAACAATAAAAACAGGTTATAGGCTCAAAATGGCTACCTAAAGTCAAAAAGGTAAGTTCTTTTAAGCAAGGTAAAACGGTTCATTCTAAATGCCCTTATCATGTCTCATGCACATTCCATACTTTATATGTAGTCTCAAAAATTACTAAAGATAAGTTCTAGAGGATATGGCATACTAAGGCTCTCATACAAGAAAAATTTCAAAGTATAAGGCTCAAAAGCTCACATAGCTATAGGTCAAACTATCCTAAGCAATGAATTGCCAAAATGTGTAGGCTCAAAAGCTCACATGTGAAAAGATACCCAACTTAAAAAGAACCTACACTAAAGTGCTTTGCCAAGTCATGACCTTCACTATGTACATTTAATTGTCCAAATAAAAATGAAAATGACATTTTTCAAGATATGGCATATATGGACATACTTAAAAGAAATATCAGCTTACTCATGCATATATTCCTAAATATATATCAAATATATAAGCTCCAAAATATAATGCACAAAATAATCTATACATAAAAACAATAACACATATATGTACAAATCTACTCAACATACCTACTAGTAACAACCTAAAACTAGCAGCACATGCAAAACACAGGCTACACTAAACACAAATAACTAAACACATATAATAATAATGCCCCCACACTTAAAGGACACAATGTCCCCATTGTGTGAAAACAATAAAAATGATATATATATAAGAAAACACAAAACACTATAAAATAAAAACAAAAATAACACTAAAAAATAAAATGTGTGTGGGGAAACTTATCTCAATTCCCACTAGGGGAATCAGGTGGAGATGGAAAAAACTCAACGTTTTGCTTTCTGAAAAAAGAGAGAAGCTTGCGACTCAAGCTCTTATGTCCCTTGTGAACAGCCTTCACAGTAGTTTCCAAGGAATCCATTATTACAGCCATGCTTTGGTTGGCAGCTTTTATACCATCAAGTCTAGTTAACACCTGCTGCCAACCAGTATTTTCACCTTCACCAGCTCCAAATGGTGTAGCTTCCTCCTCCTCATCATCTTCATCATCATCATCAGCATCCTCATGCCCTCCAGCTGCTGTAGATAACTCAGGGGCCTTACCTTTACCCTTATCAAGGCGTGAACTGTCTACCTGCAATCCTCTATCAGCAAACTTGGACGGCCAACCGCCTGTTGTTAAAATGTTAGCCCGCCTCAAGTAAACTACATCAAGCATAGTCACAGTTTCACCCTCTTCTAAATGAAAATTATGTAAGTCCCCTAGACATCCTAAAATTATCCCGATCACCATGTGACACATACCCACTGTTTTACTTTTTACAGTAGAAGCATGATATAATCCATCAAAAATGAAATCTATAGAACAGGGGGTTTTCTTAGATTGTAATAAATCAAGCACAAACAAGTCCTTGGTCTGAACTTTAGAACTCTCAACTCTACCAAATAAAGGATGACACAAATATTTATGAAAAATCATTAACACATCATCTTTAATTTGGCGATTTATTGAATTCTTGTCATTAAATGAATCAAGACCAGACAAACGCTTCCAAACAGGCCTAGGATCAAAAAAATGTGCATTAAATCTCTTCCCATTAAGAGGAAACCCAAACCATTCATGCAATTCTGAGAATCCAAATGAATAGTCTTGCCCTTAGTGTCTAAATTTCATCCCATCCCTACCCTTGTCAACATAGTCAAGAGTAACAAAAAATTCTAAAGCCCAATCATGTTTAATAGGTAAATTTAAGTGCACAAACTTCCCCCATTTCATATTTTTCAAATTGATCATTGATGCCTAAAGTATTTAACAAAGAGAAATCCACATGCCACATGCCCACATAGGTTTTTTATCAAAATAAACAAATTTCTCACCTTCCTCCTCAGAAAATATGGAGAAAGGGTAGTCAAAACTGTTTTGGAGAAACACAGGGTCTTGGTTTGCACGAGATCCCTCTGCGACCTTCTTCCCCTTGTCTCCCACTGATTTGGTTCTAACCATCTTGATTGTGAATGAAATATGAAGAAATCTTGCAAAATAAACCCACAAAGAAGAAATATAGGAAGAACAAAACTGGAAATTTAAGAACTTTGAGAGAAGAAGAAGAATTGAGAGATTTTGGAGAGAAAACAAGGAAACGTGAGAGACAACTTAAAAATGAAGAGAAAAAACTGAAGTTAGGGCTTCAAGCATTTATAGGGTAGTGAAATAATAGGGTTACAACGGTTTAAAATTCAAAAATTTTCAAATTGCGTGTTCTGTCGCGATCGCGATAGAGACGAATTTTCAAATCAACTACTCATGAACCCATCGTGATCACGCGATACAAATTTTCCTAACCTCTCTGTCACATTCGCGACAGAATGGATTTGCCCAAACTTACATTTTCCTGTCGCGCGCTCCCTGCCAAGCGCGATCGCGACAGCAACTTGCAAAAATAACTTCCCTTCACTGTCGCGCTCGCGACAGTAAGGAATTCTCTCAGAACAAAATTTGCTCTTTTTCAAAACAACACTATAATTTAATAAGTTGAATTCCTCACTATCTAAGACACCCTGTGGGAACAAAAACAAACAATATTAGTAATATATTAAAGCAAAAATCACACTAAAATCTAATTAACAACATACAAAATAACTTAAAATTACACTAAGTACAAAATAAAAAGAAATGCAAGTAACTTTCAAACCATTTTTAAAGAGATATAGGAAACCTCACTACCATGAAAAGTTTCCTCTAAATAGACTTGTATCTTTGACCATTTGTTTTAAATAATTCCCCATTACTCTTCTTTAACTCCAAATACCCATGATCAAAAACTTGATTGACCTCAAAGGGTCCACTCCATCTAGATCTTAATTTTCCAGGAAATAGTTTCAATCTAGAATTATATAATAGGACCTTATCCCCAATTTTGAAACTTTTGTGTCTAATATGAGCATCATGCCATTTTTTAGATCTTTCTTTGTAAATCTTAGCATTTTCATAAGAAAGTAGTCTTAACTCATCAAGCTCATTAAGTTGTAAACACCTTTTAACACTTGCATCATTAATGTCTTAATTCAAATCTCTAATAGCCCAATATGCTCTATGCTCTAACTCAACAGGCAAATGACAAGCTTTTCCATATACTAACCTATATGGTGTCATTCCAATAGGTGCTTTAAATGTTGTGCGATATGCCCATAATGCATCATCTTACTTGTGTGCCCAATCCTTTCTAGAGCTAGAAACTGTTTTTTCTAAGATCCATTTTAATTCCCTATTAGATATCTCTACTTGACCACTAGTTTGTGGATGATATGGAGTAGCTACCCTATGATGCACACCATATTTATGCAATAAAGAATCAAAAGAGCGATTAATAAAATGCTTACCTCCATCACTTATGATAGCTATTGGCACTCCAAACCTTGAAAATATCTTCTTTAAGAATTGGATCACCACCTTGGAATCATTAGTTGATGTTGCTTTGGCTTCAACCCATTTTGATACATAATCAACACCAACCAAAATATAATTTTGACCAAAGGATGTAGAAAAAGGACCCATGAAGTCTATCCCCCACACATCAAATATCTCTACTTCCAAGATATTGTTCAAAGGCATTTCATCTCTCTTCCCAATGTTACCAGCTCTTTGACATTTATCACAATGAGCTACAAATACCCTAGCATCATGAAATAAAGTAGGCCAAAAGAAACCACATTCTAGCACACAAGAGGCAGTCTTAGAACTACCATTATGACCAGAATACAAAGATGAATGACAATGTGTTAAAATGTTTGCATACTCACCCTCACTAACACATCTACGAATAATACAATCCCCACTTATCTTAAATAAATAGGGTTCTTCCTAAAGATAATTTTTGACATCACTAAAGAATTTTTTCCTTTGTTTCCATGTCAAAACATTAGGTATAATTCTAGCAGCAAGAAAGTTAGCAAAATCTGCATACCAAGGTACATGCACTTGTTCAATTGACATAAGAGATTCATCCGGAAAGGATTCATTAATTTCATTATTATCTCCTATAGGGCCTTCATCATTTTCTAACCTTGACAAGTGATTAGCTACTAAATTTTCAGACCCTTTCTTATCTCTAATTTCAAGGTCAAACTCTTGCAATAAAAGAAGCCAACGAATTAATATAGGCTTAGCATCTTTTTTAGCAAATAAGTACCTTAATGCAGCATGATCCGTATAGATGATTACTTTAGATCCTAATAAATAAGACCTAAGATTATCACATGCATAGACAACCGCTAACATTTCTTTTTCAGTAGTTGTGTAATCAACTTGAGGTGATGACAATGTATGGCTAGCATAGTAGATCACATGCAAATTTTTACCTTGTCTTTGCCCTAACACACATCCAACAGCAAGATCACTTGCATCACACATAATTTTAAATGGTAATTCCCAATTAGGAGAAGTAATTATAGGTGCACTTATAAGAGCATTCTTCAAAGTATCAAAAGCTTGCATGCATGCATGAGAAAATTCAAAAGGTACATCCTTAACTAATAAATTAGTTAAAGGCTTAGCAATCAAAGAAAAGTCTTTTATAATCCTTCTATAAAAATCAATATGTCCCAAAAATGACCTTACCCCCCTTTAGTGTAGTTGGTGGAGGTAATTTCTCTATCAATTATGTTTTGGCTCTATCTACCTCAATCCCTTTACTTGAAATTTTATGGCCTAGAACAATCCCTTCTTCAACCATAAAATGACATTTCTCCCAATTTAGTACCAAATTAGTTTCTTCACATCTAGCCAATACCCTATCTAAATTACTTAAACATAGCTCAAATGAGTCCCTATACACAGAAGAGTCATCCATGAATACTTCCATAATGTCTTCTATCATATCCCCAAAAATGAAAGTCACGCACCTTTGAAAAGTTGCTGGTGCATTGCATAACCCAAATGGCATTCTTCTATAGGCAAAAGTCCCATATGGACAAGTAAAGGTGGTCTTTTCTTGGTCACTAGGATAGATAAATATTTGAAAGTATCCAGAATAACCATCTAAGAAGCAATAATAAGAATGGCCAGCTATCCTTTCTAACATTTGGTCAATGAAGGGTAAAGGAAAATGATCCTTTCTAGTGGCTGAATTTAATTTCCTATAGTCAATACACACCCTCCAACCGGTGGTGGTTCTAGTAGAAATAAATTCCCCAATCTCATTTCTAACTACAGTCATACCCCCTTTCTTAGGTACACAATGAATAGGACTTACCCAAGAACTATCCGCAATTGGATAAATAATCCCAGCATCTAATAGCTTAATGACTTGTTTCTTAACAACTTCTTTCATATTAGGATTTAGTCTTCTTTGTCTATCAGCTTTTGGTTGACATTCATCTACCATATTAATCCTATGCATTACTACATTAGGACTAATTCCTTTTAAATCAGAAATTTGCCAACCTATACTCCTTATTCTTTTTCTAACAACCTCTAACAATGAAGACTCTTGTGCACTTGTGAGTTTGTTAGAAATAATAATAGGTAAAGTATGATTTGGACCAAGAAATGCATACCTTAAATGACTAGGTAGCTTTTTCAATTCAATATTAGGAGGACTTACTATGGAAGGTGGCAATGGAGCTTCATTTTTATTTAGAAGTTCAGGCCTTGAGCTTTCTTGCTCCTCATCCTCATGGGCTTCTTCTTTAAGATCAACCTCTTCTTGACTTGCATTTTTTAATACTTCCAAAACACAAGCATCAATAACATCTATTTTCATGCACACATTCTTATCCATGAGATATTTTAAGGACTTATCCATTTGATATTGCACACTATCCTCCCCCACTCTTAAGATTAAAGTGCCCTCATAGACATCAACCAAAGCCCTACCAGTTCTCATGAAAGCTCTTCCTAAAATCAATGGACATTTTACATCATATGCAAAATCTAAAATAATAAAGTCAGCTGGTAGAATAAATTTATCAACTTTCACAAGAACATCTTCCACTATGCCATATGGTTTTTTAATAGATTGATCAGCCAATTGCAAAAATAGAAGTAGGTTTAACATAGTCCAACCCTAACTTCTTAAAGATAGTCAAAGGCATAAGGTTTATACTAGCCCCCAAATCACATAAACATTTAGGAAAATCAACATCTCTTAAAGTGCAAGGAATAGTAAAACTACCATTATCTTTAATCTTAGTAGGCAAATTATTTGAAATTATTGAACTACATGCCTCAGTCAATTTTATAATAGATATATCCTCCCAACTTCTTTTATTTGAAATCAAGTCTTTAAGGAATTTATCATAGTTAGGAATTTGTGTAATAGCCTCAATAAAATTTAAATTTATGTGTAAATGCTTCAATTTATCAATAAAAGATTGGAATTACTTATCTTGGTGTTGTTGCTTCAAGCATTGTGGAAAAGGCGAATGAGGTTGAAAAACTTGTGGAGTTTGGCTTTTGGTCACCCCTTCTGTCGCTCCCGCGACAGGTGTCGCGATCTTAACAGTAGGCGGATTCTCAGTCCTCATGCTCGTGAAAGGTCGTACGCTCGCGATGTTTGCCTGTCCCTCTTCTGTCGCACTCGCGATAGAAGATTCATCCGTCTGAAAATTTTTCTGTTTTTCCTGCACATTCTCACCCACATTAGTAGAAACAAATTCATTGTTATAGGATTTATTTGACCTCAATTTGATGGCTTTAAGATCTTCTCTTGGATTTTCCTCCGTATTACTTGGTAAATTTCCTTGCATTCTTGAAGGTAAAGCCTTAGCTATTTGCCCTATTTGCACTTCCAAGTTATGGACGGATGAGGCTTGATTTTTAGTGATTTGGTCAAATTTTGTTTCTAGCCTCTTTTGGTTCTCTTCTTGTGAACTAAATTTCAGATTAATCCCCTCTAAAAACCTATCCATTTTTACCTCTAAAGCTGCAAACCTATCTTGAGGTGGTTGAAATCTTACCCCCTATTTTGGTTACTACTATTTGCCCAAGAAAAATGAGGATAGTTTCTCCAACTAGGGTTATATGTGTTTGAGTATGGATTACCTCTTCCTTGCCCTTGGATAAAACTAACTTGCTCTTTAGAATTATTTATTCCTAAATTGTATCCTTCACTTGTATGACCTTGTTGGCCACAAATAGTGCATACCTTTTGTGAACTACCCCCCATTCCTAAGCTACTAACTTTTTGAGTTAAAGCTTCTATTTGGGCTTGTAAGGCTACAACATAATCTATGGCATGAACCCCCCTAGTATTAGAATTAGATTCCCTTACTCTTTCGGTGGGCCACATACAATTGTTCATAGCCATTTCCTCAAGCAATTCGAAGGCAGCTTCTATTGTTTTCCTCATCAAAGAGCCACCAGCTGCAGTATCAATGGTACCTCTTATGGTAGGATTCACCCCATTGTAGAAGGTTTGCATCAATAGCTCTCTTGGAAGGTTATGGTTAGGACACATGCGCTGTAATTCCTTAAATCTCTCCCATGCTTCATACAAAGATTCATTGTCATTTTGCACAAAAGTTGTGATATCTTTTATAATTTTTGCAATTTTGGCTAGAGGAAAGTATTTTGATAAAAATGCTTGGGCCAATTGGTCCCAAGTGGTTATTGATCCTCTAGTTAATGAATTTAACCAAGCCTTGGCTTTATCCTTCAAACTGAAAGGAAAAAGTCTAAGCTTAATTGCATCATTAGAAACTCCATTAATTTTAAAAGTATCACATATCTCTAGAAAATTTGCCAAATGAGCATTAGGATCCTCATTTGCTAAACCATAAAATTGAATACTATTTTGTATCATTTGCAAAAGAGAAGGTTTAATCTCAAATTGGTTAGCATTTATCATAGGCCTTACTACACCTTATTGAGCACCACTCAATGCGGGTGTAGCAAAATCCATCAACCTTGTTGGATTTTCCTCTTCAGCCATTATTGGTCTCTTATTCTTATTCTTCTTTTTATTTGATTTTCTGTTACTTGACAAGTATCTCTCTATTTCAGGATTCAAAGGGTCAAGCTCTTCTTGAGAACTTCTAGTACTAGGCATGAACTTATCAAATCCTATAAAAATAACATAAAACAAAAATAAGTTAATTAACCAAACAAACAAGCAAAATAAAATAAAATATTGTAATTCAAAATCATAAATCAAGTTTCACAATGGCAACAAATAAAACATCACTTGTCACACCCCATTTGCCCCCTAAAAGTTCGAGCCATGTTTGTGCATGCATTGTGTATGTGTATTTACATGTCATAAGGGTATTTTGGGAATTTCATGTTTTAGTGGGTTGTATTATAATGCGGGTGCTGACATGGTATTAGGGTGTGAGTTAGTTGGGTTGTGATTGTGTGTGCATGAGCATACCATAGTAGGATGTGTTTGTTGAGTTGTGCTAGTGTGTGTGTGTTCACACATTTGTAGGGTATTATAAGTTGGGATTTCATTATGTGTATGTGTAGTGCATGCTTGTTGGGTGTGAGTGATCAAGATCCACCACTAGGAAGAGGACACATGGCTAGGGTTAGGAGAGAGGGAATTTAGAAGAGGAAAGAGAAAGGGAAGCAGAAATTCTGCTCTCTCAATCCCGTTTCTCTCTCCTCTTCGTTTCTCTTCTTCCTCTTTTCTTCCCATTTTGTGCCCTAGCTTGGATTCAAGTCATAGTTGGTGGGGATTGATCATCTCCTAGCATTCTTATTGGTGATTTTTCTGCATTTTTATCTTGTTCATCTTCTTCTTCTCATTTTCTGGGTTTAAGGTTTTAATCTAGAGTTTGTTGTTTGTGTGTTTATGGGTTTGTTTGGTTAGTTGAGCCTCCTCACGATCCTAAAGGGAAGGAGAAGGCGTCGGGAAGTGGTGCTCATTAGATTGGAGCATAGGAGTATCAGGTTTGGGAAAGTTCTTGTGTTTGATATTCATGTGTGATTTTCTAGGTTTGCATGAGTTTCTGAAGATTATGTTGTGTAAATGGGCTTATATTGGTATATATGGTATGGGTTTTGGTTTATGATAAGTTATGATGCATAATTATTGAGTTATTTGAACCAAATGTGAAGTGAATGAATGTTGCTTGAATTTTTCTCGGTTTGTGATTTTTGATTTATTGATTTGTGAATTGATAAATTGATTGTAATTAATTGTGGAAATATGTTATTTTATGTTGGTTATGGTGTTTGGAAGGCCTATTTTGAGGTAAAATTGAGTTTAAGTTTGGTTTGGGTGAAAATGGTTTTGATTTGGAATTTTCTGGGCTTCTTGCATTTTTGTTGAGAAAGGGAAATCCCGATGCTATCGCGAGCGCGACATTCTTGCGAGCGCGACAGAATGGAATTTCCAGCTCTTGCGCTTGAAGGCTGAGGAGCGTTGTGGGCAATGCTCACGAGATGTGAGCGGCGTGAGAAATGCTCACGAGGAGTGAGCAAAGCTCACAAGGCGTGAGCAATGCTCACAGCCTCTCTGTCATGAGCACAACTTTATCGCGACAGTGACTCTGCCCTGTTTCTCTCACGTACTCTGTCTTTCTAAAATGGATTTTTAATGTCTTCTCTTGGCTTTTCACTGCTGTATGCTATATTATTTTGCTTATTTGTGTAATATCATGATTTCTTTATGACAAATAACATGTTATCCATGATAAATTATATGTTGTGTTTTGGAACATGATTTGGATTACGCATGACCTGTAAGAGTCAGTCTAGTGGATAGTTAGGCATGCCTAAAAGATCTCTTAGCTGCAGTCCTCTATACCGTTTAGACCCTGATCAGGTCCCGTTTGGTTCCTCACGAACCCCTTATGCGTTTTAGATCTTGTTTAAGGTCTGTGCTGTAAAATGTTTTGAATGCGATAAAATAAAATTGTTTTTGATTCGTACCAATAAGGTACGTTATGCGTTTGATTCGTACCCGTAAGGTACGTTATGCATTCTCTCGTTATCCACTATTTTGAGTCAACAGGTATTTGTTTTGCTTTGCTTTGGCATGCTTTAAGAATATGATATTCGAATGAGCATAATGATGAGTATATGAATCAACTGTTATCTGAACGTAATCATGAGCTTCTGAAAGTTATGAATGTGACCCGATATATGTTTTATATCTATATGCAATCTAAGTGTGTTATATTATGTATGATTATCTGCATGTGCCATATTGTATGTGTCATTCTCTGACGACCATTATGAATGGCCGTCCACTTTACTGTTGTGTTTCCCCACTAAGCATTTATCGCTTAGCACGGTGTTTTATCCTTGCAAGTGCGGAAGGTGCCGTATTTTGGGAGAGTCGCCGCCAGTCAAGTCAATACATAAGGGATTAGTGTAAGGCTTATTTTTGTAGCAGTTATGATGATTCTTTTTGTAATAGAACTCTCATGTATTAGTTTTTGTCAAGCTTCCACTATGAATATTTTTGGATATGTAATTATTTTGTTTTGGCAATTGATCAGAACATTATTGTAATGATTTTGTTATATTAATGCATGATCAGTTTTACGTTCAAAAGTTTTAATTTTCGCTGTAATTCCATATGTTTAGGATGTTTGAATGTATGATATTGTATCGTCCTGTTTGGTGACACCCCTGGTCGTACGGCTTCTCACTCCAATGAGGATGGGTTCGCCTACGTATGGGTAGGGGGTGTTACATCACACTCCGGCAACGGTGCCAAAAACTTGTTAGCTTATTTTAAAATGCCAATTTCACAAGCATACGGTGTACCGAAATAGTACAAAAGATGTCGATCCCACGAGAAATGTGCTACTTGTTACACACTATTACTACTCAATTTTAATCTTTTTTACAATAATCATTAATTTGTTGAGTGAAAATGGAATAACTATGTCTAATTCTAATTAATCTAGTTATAGAAAATCGGAGAAGATAAAAGATTATTGATTATAAAATAATGAATAGAACTTGAATTAATTACTCTTGATTATGAATATATTCTTAACATGCAAGCCAAGTTGAATAAAATTCCAATTTACTCTTTCAATATAAATTAGAGTGCCTAAAACATGCATTTATAATTCTAACTCACAATTTTCATTAATGAATTAAAGTGTTATATATGCAAATTTTAGGAATAAGAAACAACCTATAACAACCATTTTAATATTATGATTTCTCAAATAATACTTCAATGATGAAATTTGATTAGATGTAAGTAAGAATTTATCTTTCAATTAAATACTTACTTATAATGATTATGCATAAAAATACTAATAGAAAATTCTACAAGGAAGAATAATTAAATTGATATGAATAATGAAATATAGCATTGAATAATCAAGTTCATAAATTAATTATTTAATAATTATAAAGAAGAAGTAAAGATGAGAAATGAAGAAGAGATCTTTCAACCCTTTTCCCTTCACAAAGGATATCTTCTTCCTTGCAAGTGATCTTCTCTTCAAAATATAAAATTCTAACTTAAAACTTAAACTAAAGGAAATGTACTTTCTACTTACTGAATTCTTAAGAAAATATTCAAATAAAAATTATTCAACTCCTAAAATTATAGTTAAAACTACTATTTATAAAATTCCAAGAGATATGTTCTGTCAAGTGTCCCTTAGGAAGGTTGCCAAGGTTGGTAAAAAGTCATCTTTCTTCAAGGCAAATTTTGAATTAAACTTCCAATGGTCCTCTCTGTCGCGATCGCGACATCCGTCGCTCTCGCGACAGAGCACGCCTTGCTTTTCGCTCCACTTTCCTCGCGCTAACTTACCACCGCACCTTGTCGCGACCTCGCAAAGGCGGCCTTGCTCGTGAGCTGCACGCTGGCATCCTTCCTCCTCCTCTCTAGCTCCCTTAAAATGCGCGTCCTATCGCGCTTGCGACAGAACACTTTTATCCTTTACTTTCTTTCTTCCTTTCTTCTCTTCTGCTTGGCTTGGCGCTCCCTGTCGTGCTCGCGATGCTTGTCACGCTCGCAACAGAATGATTCTTTCTTCTGCTCCTTTTCTCCAATCTTCTCTATTTTCTCCAATTTCTCCTACACACACAAAACTGACACAGAAACATAAAACATACCTATTTCTAACACAATTAACTATACATAAACATTATTTTAAACATAAAACATGGATTAAATATGAGCTATTTAGACTCATATCTGCTAGTCAGAAATATTAAGCCTTACCAATTCCCATACTTACTAGTAGATTCAAAATCATACAAATAATAGTATTATTACTTAAGTCAAAACCTTTCATTTGTTCAAACCATTACATATTCAAAACTAAACAAAACATTTCGATTCCCAGATTTGGTTCGGGCTCAAAATAATTATTCCAAGCTTCCTACGTATCCCGTGGTTGGGAATCAGAACCACGTAGTTCTACAGAAAACTTTGCATACATACATGTTCCAGGCTTTATCCTAACTCACTTCCTAAGTCCAGTTATTTATCATGCAGTAGACACCGGATCCTGAGTCAGCCTAGATCGGAGTTACCCAATGATGATAAATTGCCTATTCACGGGTAAAGAGGTTGAAAGTGATGATTTTCTTATCAAATTTGTATTTTATAATAAAAAATAATAAAAATATTTTGAAAATTAATTTTCAAAAATGGGGTTTTGAAATTGTAGTTTTTTTAGTTAAATTTAAAATCTAAAAAATTTTTTTTTTTTGCAAGTGTCGGCAGCGGCAGCACGCCTGCGAGCGTGCGGAGCGCCTGTGAGTGCGCGAGCGACGTGCGAGCTGGACGAGCGTGCATGACCGACACCGGTCGAGCATGCCGACGGGCATCGGTCGCCCCAGATCTACCGCAAACGCTAATTTTTGCCCGTTTTCCATTTTTTCCTCATTTTTTAACCTATTTTCCGGGATTTTGATGGTTTTCTTCCTTTTTTACACCCAAATTAAAGGAATTTAACTAAAAATCCTATTTTCTTCCTTAAATATAGATTTTTTCCATTTTTATTTATTTAAGTTGAAAATTGGAAAGAGGATGGAGGGGGAATTGATTTTTTATCAAAAATTTTCATCTTTCTTGTTCTCTTCATCTTCAAGAATTCTCTCTACACCATTTTTATATCTTTTTCTTCAAATAAAATTCTTAGGTTAAAAATTCAATTTTAATCTAAAATTTTTCTTGAGATAAAGGAAATCATTCTTTGTTTTTGAAATTGGGATTTTTATTCAATTGTAATTTATTTAAGATAAAAGAAATAATTTTTTTGTTCTTGAAAATTAAATTTATGTTCTTATTTTTAACAAAATTTTATCAATAAATATTCTTAAAACAAAGAAATCAATTCTTTGTTCTTGAGAATTAATTTCTTTTCTTCTATTATTTTTTAAGCAAATTTCTTTTGAAATAAAATTTAAATTTTTATTATTTTTATTTCTATTTTGTGAATCAAATCAAGGAAATCAATTATATTCTTCATCAATCGAATTCAAAATCTGAGAGTAAACATTCTAGGCTTAATCCTTTAATTTTATTTTTCTTTTATTTGTTTTTTTTTTGTTCATATTTAATTATTAACAATGTAGAGTTTTATATTTATTGTGTTTTTATTTACTTTATCTGATTTTGTGTATAGTTTTAACATTTTTAATATTCTTTCTACTTTATTTTATTTAATTGTATATTCTTCATTTCTATTGTTATCATTGTTATTATTATTATCATTATTATCATTATTATTATCATAGTTTGTGTTAACATGTCAATATGCTAATTTATTTGTTTCCATTATAGTAGTTAATTTATTTGTTATACATAATGCATATTTTATTTATTCTAATATATTATTTATTAGTTTATGTGTTAATTTATTCTCTTGATTTAATTACTAACATAAGTTTTATTTGTGCTTGTTTTTGGTTTTAAATCCTTATTTTTCCTTGTTTGAGCATCCATGCGAGTGAAAGATGAGATCCGGAGATTTATTTTTATTGTATTTAATTTTTCACTTTATTTGTATTTTAATTTATTTTGTCATGTAATTATTAATAAAATCATCTTTCTATGTGCGCTTAATTTCACACGAAAGTATTTCTACAAAATAAATTGGCTTTTTCTAATAAAGTGGGACCAATGTCCTAGTTTTCCATCCAAGTAAATTGTCACTTTAAAATTATTTTCTTTAACTATGCATGCGAGTACCAATGTCCTCATCCTTAATAAATACCCCGTTTTATGCAAGATTTACATTTATTTTACAATAGGGGTTGTATTCCGCCCCTAGTTTTGTTGTAATTTATTCTCATGTACTTTATTTTAATTATGCTTTCATTTACTGCTTTCCTTGGATGACCAACTTGCGCTCTAATTATTGCATCAAAACGTATGAGAAAAGGGATGAAAACTTAAATTCAAAACTCAATTTTAACTTAATCAAGGTATGAATAAATGAGAAGTCCCGAACCATCTCTGGTCTTTTGGCTCAACGAGGCGACAGGGCCATCTTAATGTTCTATTGGGATGGGGCCTCTAAAACACCTCTGGTGTCCCGTAAAAAGGCTCAATTTGCACAGTCCTAGGCGCCACGAGGCGAGAGGGCCATCCTAATGTTCTATTAGGGTGGGGCCTCCAAGACACCTCTGGTTTGCCCAAGCACGAGGCGAGAGGGCCATCCTAATGTTAGGGTGGGGCCTCCAAGACACCTCCGGCTTGCCTATGATGGACATAGCTGCGCTGTCTTAGGCTCACTGAGGCTAGACAAACTTTTCCAATGTTCTATTGGGTGGCGACTCCATGAAACCTCCTTGTTGCCCGAAATATACGCCCTTGCAATTTCACTTGCAAGTTTCCATGAACCTCATTCCCGAAAGCCCTAAAAGCAGGCTTTCGGGGCCTCCACGGGGTTATGTTAAAATCCACAAAGGACATATTTTCCGCTAAGAAAAGCTAGTGTGAAAATCCACAAGGGACGCACTACCTTTAAAAAAATTACTATAGGTATCAGATGAGAACCTCGCAACCCCAAAGGTACGAAATTCAAAAGCAATTCCAAAGGGCTTCGATCCTACAGCAAGTTGAGCCTAGCCTGGAGATCATCTCTAAATCCACTTAGTTGAATTCCTATCCTGCATTCCTGCATGACACATACATTTCATGTGCATGCTAACAAATTTTCCTGCATATTTAGTTTTCCAGTTTTGTAGCAAGAGATATTCGATGCGGACACCAAAAAAAGGAGAGTGACGACATCAATCCAGACATCAATCCAAGCATCAACCAAAGACATCTCAGGGGGCAACTAGCCAAAATAAAATCAAGCCAAAAAATCATTTCAAGCCATAATTCAACAATCAGCAAAAGACCACTCAGGGGGCAACCATCCAAATACCTCTCAGGGGGCGATCGACCATCTGAAGACCCCTCAGGGGGCGATCAACCATCCAAAGACCTCTCAGGCGACCATCCAAAGACCTCTCAGGGGGTAATCAACCGAAGACCTCTCAGGGAGCAACCATCTAAAGACCTCTCGGGGGGCGATCAACTGAAGACCTCTCAGGGGGCAACCATCCAAAGACCTCTCAGGGGGCGATCAACTGAAGACCTCTCAGGGGGCAACCATCCAAAGACCTCTCAGGGGGCAATCGACCATCTGAAGACCTCTCAGGGGCGATCAACCATCCAAAGACCTCTCAGGGGGCGATCAACCGAAGACCTCTCAGGGGCAACCATCCGAAGACCACTCAGGGGGTGATCAACCATCCAAAGACCTCTCATGGGGCAACTATCCGAAGACCCCTCAAGGGGCGATCGACCGAAGACCTCTCAGGGGGCAACCATCCGAAGACCTCTCAGGGGGCGATCAACCATCCAAAGAACTCCCAGGGGACGATGAACCGAAGACCTCTCAAGGGGCACCACTTCACAAACTCAGAAGGGTTAGCACGATGGCGGCACTACCATTCTACGGAAGGTTAGCACGACCACGTCACTACCACTTCAGAAGGGTTAGCACGATGACGGCACTACCACTCTACGGAGGGTTAACACGATCACGACACTACCGCTTCAGCACAGGATAGCACGCTGACAACATGGCGATGACCACTACAATAGCATCATCCAGTTCGGAAAGATAGCTGCCTCAGGTATGTGTCTCTTTCCTTCTTTTCTTTGAGTTTAGGCTCACCTAGACACTAGTGTACTAGCTTCCCCTAAACTGTGGGCAACTGTAGACATCGGGCCCTGAATCAGCCTAGATCGGAGTTACCCAATGATGATAAATTGCCTATTCACGGGCAAAGATGTTGAAAGTGATGATTTTCTTGTCAAATTTGCATTTTAGAATAAAAAATATTTTAAAAATTAATTTTTAAAAATGGGGTTTAGAAATTGTAGTTTTTTTAGTTAAATTTAAAATTTTAAAAAAAAAATTATTTTTTTCGCGAGTGTCGGCCGCGACAGCGCGCGAGCGACGCGCGGCCCGTCACGCGCACTGGGCGAGCGTGCACGCCCAGCGTCGGTCGCCCCAGATCCGCCACAAACGCCAATTTTTGCTTGTTTTCCATTTTTTCTTCATTTTTTGACCTTTTTCAACCTATTTTTCGGGATTGATGGTTTCTTCCTTTTTTACACCCAAATTAAAGGAATTTAATTAGAAATCCTATTTTTGTCCTTAAATGTAGATTTTTTCCATTTTTATTGTTTTAAGTTGAAAATTGGAAAGCGGATGGAGGGGGAATTGATTTTTTATCAAAAAATTTCATCTTTCTTCTTCTCTTCTTCTTCAAGAATTCTCTCTACACCATATTTACATCTTTTTCTTCAAATAAAATTCTTAGGTTAAAAATTCAATTTTAATCTAGAATTTTTCTTGAGACAAAGAAAATCATTCTTTGTTTTTGAGATTGGGATTTTTATTCAATTGTAATTTTTTAAGACAAAAGAAATAATTTTTTTGTTCTTGAAAATTAAATTTATGTTCTTATTTTTAACAAACTTTTATCAATAAATATTCTTAAGACAAAGAAATCAATTCTTTGTTCTTGAGAATTACTTTCTTTTCTTCTATTATTTTTTAAGCAAATTTCTCTTAAAATAAAATTTCAATTTTTATTATTTTTATTTCTATTTTGTGAATCCAATCGAGGAAATCAATCATATTCTTCATCAATCGAATCCAAAATCTGAGGTAAACATACTAGGCTTAATCCTTTAATTTTATTTTTCTTTTATTTGTTTTTTTCGTTCATATTTAATTATTAACAATGTAGATTTTTATATTTATTGTGTTTTTATTTATTTTATCTGATTTTGTATATAGTTTTAACATTTTTAATATTCTTTCTACTTTATTTTATTTAATTGTTTATTCTTCATTTCTATTGTTATCATTGTTATTATTATTATCATTATTATCATTATTATTATTATAGTTTGTGTTAACATGTCAATATGCTAATTTATTTGTTTCCATATTATTAGTTAATTTATTTGTCGTACATAATGCATATTTTATTTATTCTAATATATTATTTATTGTTTTATTTGTTAATTGATTCTCTTGATTTAATTACTAACATAAGTTTTATTTGTGCTTGTTTTTGGTTTCAAATCCTTATTTTTCCCTGTTTGAGCATCCATGTGAGCGGAGGATGAGATCCGAAGATTTATTTTTATTGTATTTAATTTATTACTTTATTTGTATTTTGATTTATTTTGTCATGTAATTATTAATAAAATCATCTTTTTATGCACGCTTAATTTCATACGAAAGTATTTCTACAAAATAAATTGGCTTTTTCTAATAAAGTGGGACCAATGTCCTAGTTTTCCATCCAAGTAAATTGTCACTTTATAATTGTTTTCTTTAACTATGCATGCGAGGACCAATATACTCATCCTTAATAAATACCCCATTTTATGCATGATTTACATTTATTTTACAATGGGAGTTGTATTCCGCCCCTAGTTTTGTCATAATTTATTCTCATGTACTTTATTTTAATTATGCTTTCATTTACCGTTTTCCTTGGATGACCAACTTGCGCTCTAATTATTGCATCAAAACGTATGAGAAAAGGAATGAAAACTTAAATTCAAAACTCAATTTTAACTTAATCAAGATATGAATAAATGAGAAGTCCCGAAGCATCTCTGGTCGTTGGGCTCAACGAGGCGAGAGGGCCATCTCGATGTTCTATTGGGATGGGGCCTCCAAGACACCTCTTGTGTTCCGTAAAAAGGCTCAATTTGCATAGTCCTAAGCGCTACGAGGCGAAAGGGCTATCCTAATGTTCTATTAGGGTGGGGCCTCCAAGACACCTCTAGTTTGCCCAAGCGCGAGGCCGAGAGGGCCATCCTAATGTTAGGGTGGGGCCTCCAAGACACCTCCAGCTTGCCTATGATGGCCATAGCTACGCTGTCTTAGGCTCACTGAGGCTAAACGAACTTTTCCAATGTTCTATTGGGTGGCGACTTCATGAAACCTCCTTGTTGCCCGAAATAGATGCCCTTGCAATTTCACTTGCAAGTTTCCATGAACCTCATTCCCGAAAGCCCTAAGAGCGGGCCTTCGGGGCCTCCACGGGGTTCGGCGGACATCACACATGCATACCACCTTATTTCCCTTTAACTATTAATCAATATACAATTAACATATTCATCGAGAACTAACAAATAATACACCAAAATTCCTTACCGATATACTTACATTGGTCATCCAAGCTAAGGTTTAGAAGACAAGCAATTACCTAACATACCTGTGTTCTCAACTCAAACATGTAAATGAATATATTCATAGGATTCATTTATTGATTATTCAACTATAGAAAACATGCATATCAATTATTTCAATTATTCTTTACATAGACTTCATACAGACAATCATACTCTTAACTTTAAACAGATTTATAACATGCACTAACCACATATGAATTTTTGGACAGTCAATATTCATATATACACATTCGTTAGAGCAACGTTGATTGCTTTATCATTTTCCATTTCACAGATATTAGTTGATTATACAAAACACATAGGCATCCGGAGATACCGCACATTTCCACATAGGTGTCCATAAAGGGCCCAGAACAGAGGAGTGCGTAGAGTACGAGCTCATCATATGAACAAACACTTTCCAATACTTTATTCACATATCTCTTTGCACACCATCACATAACTTATCAAGTTATTCACACTCTTTTATTCATTTAATTGCCTGCTAAGTCAAAGGGGTGGATAAGTGAGTGAACGCATGGCGGTACCCATGGGTACGATTCGAAAAGCAACATCATATTTTTCTCATTCAAAACATTTTCACATTGGGGATCTTAAACAAGATCCGTACACATTAAGGTTCGCGAGGAACCAAACGGGGACCTGATCAGGGTCCAAATAGAACAGAGGTCTTCAGCTAACAGAACTCTATAGGCATGCCTATCTATCCACAACTCGACTAACGCAGGCTATATTCCCATATCATTATTAAATTATTTCACATTTTACAGATATATACCCATTTTATCAAACACCAGCATTATTCTTTTATGATCACATAGATACATGTATCAATATATATATACCTATCATATGCACTAATTTCATTTATCGTATTCAAATCAGTCATGTGTAGTTTCATAGATTAAGATATTCGCATGAACATATTAAACGTAATCATATCATTATTCATTATGCATTCACTTATTTTCATATCACATGTACCAATGATATTTATCATATGCGTATGAACATGCTGAACGTATCTATATTATTAACATCATGCACTCATATAGACTTAACAAATAAATTACAGTACTTTATGCACAAATAGCCATTAAAAAAAATAATGGTAGACAAAAGTCTCATAATTAAATTACTAACATGCATGAAGCATTTGCATAATTCACAGATTAAGGTACTCATTTTAATTTATAGAGACATAACATAAGTGAGAAACCATACAAATAAGAAGATTTTTCCAAAAACATTTTAAAACAGAGAGGGGACTGTCGCGATCGTGACAAGATGTCGCGCTCGTGACAGTGGCCAGACTCGCCTGCAGGAAAAGGGAACCCATCGTGAGTCATGCTGAGAGACACGACCGTGAAGGCGACCCACAGAGGAAAACAAGCAGACACAGGAGGGACCACGACTGGTGCACAATGTGCACGTCTCGTGCACAATGTGCACGGCTCGTGCACAATGTGCATTTCTTGTGCACTCTTCCTCTACGATCTCTGTCGTAATCACGACCAGTGTCGCGCTTGCGATAGAGTCGTGATTTCCAGTCCCTCATCAAAATCTGCAGAAATTCTCTCTTAAATTCATACCAAAAATTTTTCCATTCAAAACAAACTTCAACACAATACAAATTGCTCATTTAAAACCTCATAATTAACACAAAACCCAACTTTTATACATATAAACACAATTAAATCATGCTATTAATATCATCAAAATCCCCACTTAATAAAAACAGAAATTTTGCTACAAAAACTCATTCAATCCCTCAATTGAGTTTAAAACTCACAATCAAAACATTTAAACTCAATTTATCCAAAACACACAACATTCAAACATACTTAAACAACTTCAAGTTCATAAATACCCAGAAAACCAACCAAAAATCACAAGAACTTCAAAAATACACACAGAAACCTAAATTTTCCATACCTTATCTCCTTTGCTCCTAATAGCTTTCTTAGATAATCTTTCTTGTTCCAAAAACCCATCCAAGATCTTTCTCTTCCAAAATCCTCACCAAAACACACAAATGCACAAAACATAAATCTAGGGTTTTTAACAAATCAAGAAGAACAGGGGAAATCCAAAACTTAAAACTCACTTTTCCTTGACAAATATTCACTTAAATCTCTTGGAATAACAAACTTGATCATCTAAACTTTGGGCTTTGATCTTAAGAGAGAGCAATTAGCAATAAAGCAAGAGGAAGAAGAAAATGAAGAAGAAGAGGCATGAGGGGAGAAGAGAACGGGTGAGCAAGGGCAGAAAAAGGGACTCCCTTTCTCTCTCTCTCCAACCTATTTAAATAACCCTCACTATCCACATGGCAACAACCCATTGGAGGAATCTAACCAAATACACCCTACAACCAAACACAACACCATACCCAATTCTAATCCCACTAATACATATATTAACTGCCTATATGCACCCACACTATAACCAAGCCCTCTCACACATACACTACTACTATACATGCTACCGTACTCTAACAAAACTCCTAACTCATGCACAAAACTTAATTTAGAATAACACATGCCAAAACTCACACAAATTTGGTCACCACTTATTCTCAATATGCCCGAATCCTTCTAGGGTACATTTTGGGGTGTGACAGGTACGCTTGCCCAAAGCCGAATAGTGAACTTGTGTTCAATCGAAACTTTTTAATCTTTAGGAGTTCGTAGACTTCTCTGAAGATGAACTTCTATTCGATCGAGATGTTTCAGCCTTTAG
Organism: Excoecaria cochinchinensis; assembly: GCA_947683425.1. Classification (NCBI taxonomy): domain Eukaryota; kingdom Viridiplantae; phylum Streptophyta; class Magnoliopsida; order Malpighiales; family Euphorbiaceae; genus Excoecaria; species Excoecaria cochinchinensis. Next base: position 8,780,410 of record CANTUQ010000208.1, on the reverse strand, counting down.
GAGTCCGTGGACTTCTCTAAAGGTGAACTTCTATCCAATCAGGATGTTTCTTCTCCATTTGGGATGGATAGTTCTAGCTTTCAGGAACCATTTGTCTTCATTTGCCTTTGAGCTTTCATCACCTTTCTTAGCCTTTCCCCTAGATCTTCTACTTTGAGCGTAGGTGGGATTGTGTGCATCAAATACATGGCTCCTGCTTGCAGGGAACATTTTCCTTTTCATTTTCTTTTATTCCTTTTGTCTGTCTTGCGCACATCAAAATGAGTGTTGAATTTTGCAATGACTCTTTCTTTTAAGTCTCATATGAAAATGCCTTTATTTCTTTGTTTCTTTTCTTCCCTGCTTTCACCTTTAACCTCGAAGTCCCTTATTAAGATCTAAGGTTGCTTGCCCTTTTGAACGGATTATGTAATATTTCTGCTGAAGTTATTGAGGAATGCTTTTAGATCCCTCATGGTGATGGGAGTGTTGTCTAGCTGTGCCAAGAACTCATTGTTGAACATGGGAAATAGATTATTTCGAGCAGGGGATCCTTGGGGTTCATCCCTTCCATTAGTAGATCTTGGTCTACTTTGATCAGTGTTTAATTGGTCACCTTTGTCTCTTTTACAATTGTCGGTACACTTTGAACCTGCCATGGTCTCTCAACGAAAGCACCAAATGATAAGTTCTAAAATGTCAGAAGCTATATGAGGCCGGATGGTAGTTACAGGCAAGCCGATCAGATCAGCAACACTTAGTACCTATAATGATACAAGTCCAGTCGAACCAGGTGTAAACACTCCGAAACTTAAGTTAAAAGTACTTTTAGAGAAAAAAAATGTAGAGAGAGGGTCTGGAGACTTCTCATACCTGGGTCTACAATTTCGAGGGTATTTATAGAGGATTTAATAATCCACTTGAGTGGTCTACTCTAGTGTCAGAGAAGGTATGCGACGATGTGACAGGGAACAGGCAGGAAGTGTGGGCTTTGGCATTTGTTAGTGGACTGACAAGGGACTTGCCCTGTCACTCCAATCGAAAGTGTAGCGCCACCAGATCCTTGATACCTTGAGCGCCCGCTTGTCACGTGCTGGGCTTCCCTTGACTGGGTTTTTGCTTGACTTGGGCCTTAGGCTGATATTGGCTCAGGTCCAGTGATAATAATAATAATAATAATAATAATAATAATAATAATAATAATAATAATAATAATAATAAAAATAATAATAATAATAATAATAATAATAATAATAATAATAGGGCCACACTCAAATAGTTAGAGTGTTTAATAGGTTTTTTTGGCCAAAATTGAGATGCAGAATATGCATTAAACTTATTATTATTATTATTATTATTATTATTATTATTATAGCTCTGACACGCTCATTGTTCATGTACATCATGTGCGAGGACATGTGTCCAAATTGGATGGTGATGAGTTCAATTTTATCAAATTGAATTCGTTAATAGGATATTCAAAAAATATAGGTGCGTAATATTTTTTTTTTCTAAATTTGGGGTATACATGAAGTATTATGCCTTAATTTTATTCTAAAGTGATTGAAATTATGATTTTTTTTCATGGAATGTACATCTTTAATACAGAATTGTGTATAATATTTTTATTGGAGTGATATTAAAAAATCTGACTTTAGCTTTCTCTCTTATTTAATATAAAAATGTCTTAAAATGTATATAACTGGTCCATGAGCCCAAAACAATCAGTCTATTAATATCAGTATTTTCAAAACACTAACCATTAAACAGTCCATAATAATCGGTTAAGCAGTCCATCGATTTTGGTTTTCTGAACTGGTTAACCAATATTTTTTCATTAACTACTACAATTATAAGATTAAAAAATGTTAAAATGTTCAAGGTATTTAAAAATAAAAATTAGAAACCAAATATAATTTAATATAATGTTCAAACTACAAATATAAGCTAAAAATGTTCAGCTTTTTTCTAAAAAAAATGATTTTTCCATTTTTTTTTTGAGTTTTTAATTTTAATTTGATTTTTGAATTTTGAATTTTAATATAATAATCAAACTACAAAAACAAATTAAACACTAAAATATTCAACTTTTATTATTATTTCATTTTTTTTTTAGTGAGATAAAAGAGAACATTTTGCCATTTCCATTTTCATTTGCATACGCTAACTCATTTGTTGAGTTTCTGAGTACACATATTTACCAAACACAATAACACACACTCTCTCTCTTTCTTGAGCCCCTACCTGCTTACTACCCTGTATTCTGTCATCTACTTTACTCTATATGCTCTGTCTCTCCATTTTGGTTGCTAATTTCAAGCAATTAGTTATTTAATTAGCAAACATAATATCCCCATTAAATCACTTCTACAGGGCCAAAAGAAAAATACTTCATTTTTCTAAAGATACTCTACAAAACTCCTCTGCTTTCTCTCTTTCTCTCTCTCCATATTCTTAGTAAGTCTTCTAGTTCTTGGAAGCCAACCTTGTCCCATTTCTTAGATTAATAATTTATATGATGTAAAATCACCACCGGAAGTTCTTCTTTGCTTAAAGAAAGAATCTTTTTCCTCTTTTTTCTTTTTATAAAATCACCACCGACAAGATGGATCTGATTAAGAGGGATGGATCTCAGAGGGAGACAGATTAGGGTCTTTTTATTTATGTATTTTAAACTTTTTTATATTATATTATATTATATTATATATATATATATTAAACAAATATAATTAAACCGATCGGTTAACCAAAATCGTCATCGAAATCGAAATCGAAAAATCAAAATTTTATTAACCATATACTGGAACCGATATGTTCAGTTAATCAAAAAACATGTTCGATTTAATATCGATTTTTTGATTAACCGAGTACACTGATTGTTTTGCTCACCTCTAATAATGATTAATTACTATTCTTCTATTTAATAAAAACTAGCCTTATGTTCCTGAGATTGAGGGGTGATCTGTCAATTTTGACTTTAACAGAAGGACTTAATCTGAATCTGCACAAACAAAAGAAATGCCCGATGTTAATAATCATCTTTTTCATGCAGCATACTATTTATATGGGACAAGATGTGAACCATTTTCTTAGAGTGCACAAAATAACACAGAACCACAGCCTCTAACTAAGGAAGATGGTATCTTAATCATCATCGACGCCATTAGAAGATTGGTTCCTAGACTGCTGCCAACATAACAAGCTAAAATTCCTTTTTTAGCTCCCAACGTTGCCTCTCCTGATGCCCCCTCTGCTTCTCAAGCTGACTATAACCCTCCTCCCCTAAGTATATTATCTTTAAGAGGTTTACTATTGATAATATCCATTATAATTTGGGACTGATTATAGTATTAGCCCATTTTAAGGTCTAATTTATGACAAAGGCATAGACCCAATTGACCATCTTTCCATAGGCAGTCTGATCAGACTAAAAGGGCCAAACCCTACTAGTCCACTGACACACAACATCGGCCATATTATTTCAGGTTACCTAACCTTAGCACTCAAGTATATGCACAGGCAGACCTTATATATAACACTATATGTATGGCTCAAACATACATGAGCAAGGTATCGCACTCTTGAGATCTTCTCCTTTTAAATTTACTAACTTAAGTTTTAGAGCGTTGACGCCTAGTCCAACCATGCCTTTCTTACTTGCAGACCCAGCTTGTCTTGTCTAACTGATTAGACTTTTTCATTCGGGCTCCCACATTTCTGATCATTCAAGAATTATCATTTGGTGTTTCCATTAAGGGTCAATGGAAAACTCACCATGACAATCAAGACACTCTAGAACTGGAGCAAGTAATTGAATTAATGAGTAGAGGAGACCAAAATTAATTATAATAAGAGAAGAAAAGCCTCATAGATCCACCTTGCTCACAAAGCTTTTATCTATGTTTGATGAAGAATTCATGGCACAGCCAAATTCTACCCCAATCATAATGAAAGATTTGAAAAATGATCTTAGGAGTCTTTAGGCAAAAGCTACATGGAAACATAATGCAATTAGTTCGAAAAGGAAAGTAGCCTTAGACCTCGACGAGAGATCTAGAGGTTAAAAGTGAAAGAAGAGAAGATAGAGACAGGCAAAAGAATGAGGGGATTATGATTTGAGAACAAGATGAGAGAAATAGGTGAAGCACCCAATCGGATGAGCGTGAGGTGAGCCGTAGAGAGAAAGGGAAAGAAAAAATGTTCCTAAGCCAAAGCCAAAGTCACGCCTTCAGTACGTGTGATCTGACCTATACACCAAGATGATCACCTATGCTCTCTTTAAAAGATGACTTGACATATGTATGCACACTAAAAAGAAAATAGTCGAGGAAAGCAAATGAGCATATTGAAAACCCCGTAATAGACAAGAACAACAAGTGGTTTCTTCAGCAAATAAATAAGTTCATATTATGGCATCTTAAGATGCCCCTGTTTGATGACAACACTATCTCCCCATTTTGTCAAGAGATTAGGGAAGTCAAGTTACTAAACAGATTTAAAGTGATCAACATGCCCAAATATATAAGTAAACTGATCTGAAATGCCACCTATCAGAAGACTTGACATTGATCCAAATGTATTCTTTTGGTGGTCGAATTTTCTGTCAAGTGTTTCCAATAACACTGACTGGCAATGCTTTGGATTGATTCGATGCTCTTCTCGCAGAATCGATCTCTTCCTTTAAACAAATTTGAGATTTGTTTAAAATATGGTTCATAGTCCAAATCCAAACTCCAAAGATAGCAAATGACTTGTGTAATTTGGTACAAGGACCCGATAAAAGTCTGAGGGATTATGTGGATAGATTTCAAACTTTAGCATTCGAGATAAAGAACCTTCATGCAAATAGCAACAATTTCTCTAGCTAGAAGTATGGGGAATTTTCCACTGTTCGAGTCCATCAGCACTCCGCCCCTAATAGATTTTTTAGATTTGATGAATAGAGCCAATCAATACATCCAGTTGGACGATGCACTCAAAAGCTGATAAAAGAATATCAAATGTTACTGATAGAATGTAGTCAATTGGATGGGGTGGAGGACAAACAAAAAGCCTAAAGAAAGTAGGCACATAAAAAAAACTCAATTATGCAAATGTTGCAGATAGAATGCAGTCAATTGGATGGGGTGGAGGAAGGAAAAAAAGCCTAGAGAAAGCAAGCACATCAAAAAACTCAGAAAGCGAAAGGAAATTAAGCAAGTAAGGTTCAATCGCTATGTTAATAATCCGGCTAGAACCTATACCACACTTAGTTCCTCCCCTGCCAAAGTTTTGGTATGAATTAAAGAAAAATATAGCAAGGTGAACTGGCTAAAAAAGATGTCTGACCAGACATATGCAAAGCGAGATAAAAGTAAATATTGCGAATTTCACAAAAACATTGGCCATACAACTAATAAGTGCAATTCCTTAAAAGAGGAAATTGGAAGACTCTTGCAAAACCTTGAAGATATTTGTAAGACAACCACAGAAAAATATAGCAAGGTGAACTAGCTAAAAAAGATGTCTGACCAGACATATGCAAAGCGAGATAAAAGTAAATATTGCAAATTTCACAAAAACGTTGGCCATGCAACTAATAAGTGCAATTCCTTAAAAGAGGAAATTGGAAGACTCTTGCAAAACCTTGAAGATATTTGTAGGACAACCACAGAGAAGTCCATATAAGACTCCCGATGCGAGGAAATGACCAGATTTCGAAGATGAGAAAATAAGGAAACTAAAAGATGTTGTTCGACAGAAGTACTAGGCAAGGTTGATTAACATGATAGTTGGGGTATGACCATAAGGGGAAGATTTTTCCAAAAAGAAAAGGAGAGGAAAATGCATATACTTCTCAACAAAATCCAATAAGTTACAACCTATTTCAATACCCCGTGAAGCTACCGGTGACTTGAAGTTCCCTCATGAAGATGCCTTAGTACTACAGGCCACGATCAACAATTTTCTTATAAAAAGAATCTTGGTTGATAATGGGAGTGCAGAGAACATCCTCACTTTAGATGCTTACAAGAAGATGAACCTCTTGGTTGGAGAAGTGAAGCCAAATATCACCCTAGGCTCAGCAATACCACCATTCTAGTAGTGGGATTAATTGATCAATTTGTCGAAATGGGAGATGAAGTTGTGACACACACATGCAAAAGCACTTTCATAGTGATGGACCTAAGCTTTGTATACAATGCAATTACAAGAGGACCACTACTCTTCCAAAGTGAAGTAGCCACAAGCATAAGGTATATGGTGATGAAAGTGCCTATGGAGTCAAGAGTGGCGATCTTAAAAGGAAATCAACAACGGCCATGCCCTAAAAATAGTTTTCTATTGCCTAACATCAACCAGCTTATAGATGTTATAGCTTGCCATGCAATCTACTCCTTCGCGCCTATGCTGGCTATTATTAAATCTTAATGTGGCTACTAGACAAAAAAAAAAGACAAGCTTCATAACGGACGATGGTACCTTTTGTTACAAGGTAATGCCATTAAAATTAAAGAATGCTAAAGCAACATACCAGTGACTGATGAACAAGATCTTCAAGGAGAAAATCGAAAAGAATATGGAAGTCAACGTTGATGATATGATAATTAAAATAAAAAGTTAATAAGAGCATAGATTTGATCTGGTCAAAGTATTTGGCACTCTAAATCAATTTTATATGAATCTGAATTTAGAGAAATATGCCTTTGGGGTATCTGGGAAGTTTTTAAGCTTTATGGTGTTATAGAGGGGAATTGAAGCCAGCATTGAGAAGATAAAGGCAATAATGGGCATGCAACCCCCAAGTAGTGTGAAAGATATCCAAAAGCTGAATAGAAGAATTATAGCTTTTGGGGAGGTTTATATATTCCTCTGCAAAACACTGTACACTTTACAACATTTAGAAAAAATGATGTCTTTACTTGGGAAGCTAGAAAGCGTTTGAAGATTTGAAGCAGTTCTTCACCAATCCATTATTTGTAAGGACCTAAATTACACCTTAGTAGTATTGAAGCATGCTTTTGGTGAAGTGGTAACCGAATACGTGCGAATAAGTGACGAAACTATTGAAAATGACATAACTATCATCTATTCAAAATATTCAGTGAGTGCGGCAATTTAGTACTTTATTAAATTATGGCAAATTAGTATAAATTAGTTAGAAACATGGGTAATGTATAAGTATGAATTAATTATATGCTAATATATGAATACAATAAAGTATAAAGATCAAATGGGAGCAGTCACTGTTCCAAAGGGCATATCTCCGAAGTTACATGCCCAAATTGTATGAACATGAGAATATACTTGAATCGGGCTATAAGTTATGCTATGTGACACCCCATTTGACTAGTTACATATTAGGAGTGACATGAGTTATAAGTTACCTATACGGGGAGTTACAATATTGCCGAAACAATCGATTCTTGGTGACAAGCTTTTCATCTATCTGTCAACCTCAGGAGAAGTAGTGGTAGTAGCTCTAGTTCAAGAAGAAGGAACCTAACAACTATTGATCTATTATGTCAATAAAGTGCTTAGAGGACCAAAATTAAGAAAAAGTCCAACAGAACAGTTGATTATTGCACTCATTATATGCACTAAGAATTTAAGGTAAAGCTTTGAAGCTCACGCCATTATTGTCCGATCATATCAACCACTCAGAAAGATCCTTCAAATGCAAAATTTAGAAGGAAAAATGGTAAAGTGGGGCATAAAATTGCAATCTCTTGATGTCAAATATAAACCCAAGAATGCAATAAAAGCTTAAGCACTAGCAGACATCATAGAAAAATTCACTGTTTAAAAGAAAGCTATAAGCTCAAGGAGATTTTCTAAGAAATGATCATAGATTGAGCTTCGAATGATCAAAGAGAAGGAATTGGAACTGTAATGAATGGACCTTTGGACATAACAGTTAGGTATGCCATAAAGTAAGTTTCAAGGCATCTAAGAATGTGGCAGAATATGAAGCCCTTCTACAAGGTCTAAGGTTGGTCAGGTGCATTTAACCAAAAAATCTCATGATCAAAAGTGATTCACAACTAGTGACCATCCAAGTATTTGGAAGTTTTGAAGCCAAGGAAGACAACATGTAGAAGTACTTATCAAAAATCAAAATAACATTGAAAGAACTAAAAGTTTATGGAGTAGCTTAGAAGCTGGGAAAAAGTGCTGAGAGAAGACATCTGAGCCGTTGATTGTTTAGGACAGATGGAAGCTTCATATCAGCATGAGATTAAAGAGAATATAATAGCATAAGAGAAGTTATAGAGATAGAGCAAGAAGATATCTCCTGGATGAGCCCAATGATTTGATACCTCTGGTCGGGTGAATTATCAGAAGATGAAGCTAAAGTAAGGAAGTGGTGAGAAAATCACTTAGTTATCAATAATTAGTGAAGAATTGTATAAGAATCTATATAGCCATCCATGGCTCAAATGTGTGACATGCGAAGAAGAAGATTACATTATTAGAGAAATCCATGAAGGAGTTTGTGAAGAGCATGAGGCTAGTAAGGCAATGACAAGGAAGGTACCACAGATCGACTACTTTTGGCCTAGCATTTTTAAAGATGCTTAAGAGGGTCAAAAAATGCCAGCAATTTCAAATTCATGGTAGAATCATTAGGCAACCAACAATTGAATAGCAATTGATTGGCGTTTCATGGCCCTTTGATCAATGGGATTGGATATCTTGGGTCCTTTCCCACAAGGGAAATGTCAAATTAAATTTCTTATTGTAACTGTTGATCATTTCTCCAAGTGGACTAAAGCCATGCCTTTGGTGATGATTACTATTGAGAGGATCAAGAACTTTGCATGGAAAGAAATCATCTGTAGGTATGGCCTACCAAAAGTTTTCATCACAGACAAAGAAAAAAAATTGATAGCTCAACCTTTAAAGCCTTTTGCTTTAACCTAAATATTAATCTTAGATTCTCATCAGTAACTCACTTACAGACCAATGGAATGATAGAAATTTGTAATAAAATAATCCTAGAAGGCCTAAAGAATAGACTAGGAGAAGCAAAAGGCAATTGGATTGAAAAATTACAAAGTGTTTTGTGGTCTTATATAACTTAGCCTTGAGCAGGAACTATATAAACTCCTTTCTCATTGGTGTATAAAGCATAAGCTATGATACTTGTAGAGATTAAAATTCCCTCCTATATGCTGACATTTCTTTTCGATCAAAATAATGAGCAAGAAAGAAGATAGGATTTGGATCTGATCGAAGAAAAAAGGAAAGATGCTTACGCCAAAATCGCAGCTTATAAGCAGAAAGTTTCCAAGTACCACAACAACAAAGTAAGGCCGATAACCTTTAATGTTTGAGACCGAGTCTTAAGGAAAGTTGAAATTGGCTATGGAAATGCTAGGGTTGCAAAGCTTATGCTCAGTTAAAAAGGACCATATGAAATTTCCAAGGTCTTTAGCAGAAGTACTTATACATTGGGAAGCATGGATGGTTTAGATATCCCTAGATCATGGAATGTAAAAGTACTTAAAAAGTATTTAATGTAATTTTATATCCCAATAAAAATGGTCAATGAAAATGCAATTTACAAATATATCTCTTGTCAATTATTCCCAAGTTAATCTGCAAAATGATCATGAACCTAATCAAGTTATTTGTTTTTTAACCTTGATGTATAAAATGATGTATCTTTTAAGTATTGAAGGCATTGAAATGTTAATTAAAATTAATGTTCATTGACAATGAAAATGATATTTTGGTCAAATCTTATTCCAACATGATAAGTAAATAAGCACAACAAAAATAAAATTAAACACTAGAATGAGAAATATTTATTGGATTAATGAAAGCCAAAAGTACAAGTTAAAAAAAGGGGAAAAAAAGAAAAAATTATGTCCTAATCCTCTATATTTACAACTTCTTCACAATCGGCATTCCCCACAGGAGGCTTATCATCTCCACTTTCAGGAAGGGCCTCTGAAAGTGAAGTAGGATCATCCAAGAAAGAAAAATCCTACCCAAGAATCAAGATAAGAGATTGTTTTGAAGGTCACTGAGCTAGTTAATTAAATTGTCTTGCTGCTTAGCCAGCTCCTTCTGATGGGTCAGATGTAGGAAACTTATCTTCTCTTCTGACTCTTTCTTAGAAGACTCTAAGGAACCTACTTGCTTTTGAAGGTTGTAATGCCCTAATGCCCCTTAGGAGGATATCGGAGTCGCTACGCGCATATAAACACATACGGTATGCATACCAAATACTATAGCGAAAAGAAAAATAATACTTAGAACAAACACACTTCTTAAATACAATTTAAATTTCCAAATTATAAAATATCTACATCCATATATTACATTATTACTTGCCTCTACTAACATCATACATTACACTATCCAAAATATTCTTTACATATACACTATACTTAGCATTACAAAAAGAATCATGTACCTAAACAAAACTCCACTTTCAAATCCTAGTGACCAGCAAATGAACGACTCTTACAACCGAACCGAACCTTCATACCTACACGGGAAAAAACTCGTGCTAAGTGAGAACGCTTAGTAGGGATATACAGAAACAAAGGACTTCTATCGAAGTCACAAATGTAACACAACATTGCATATTAAAGTCATGATTATCACATATTAACATACAAAATCATATAACCTTTCATGCATATAACTTCCACCTCTAAAATTAACATACACATTAATTGAGATTTATCCTTGTACACCTATATAATCACATGCATGCACACTTTTCATACCAAATGCCTTTGTCATATACATTCATATCTACATGTACAAATTTTCTAGCTTTAACATTCATCATATACGCTAAGTGATAACATATCACTACATCTCATAAATAGTCATATACTTGTGCATTCATATACTTTACATCAAGCATAACCCTACTTATTCACTCACAAGCATATAATAACTATAGCATGAATTCACATCGATGGTGGATACGGGTGCTCTAGATACTGACTAGCAGTACCAAACATCTAGAGACCGAAGTCTCAAATCATTTAGATACCCGAAGGTAACAAACTCTAGACCTAAACAGGGCTAACTCTAATAGCTGCAAACTGTAACCCTTTATAAGCATGCTTATCTATCCACTATTATGAATCCTTCAGGCTTAACATATAAACTCTATTCACTACTTCATAAACTTTACATTTATTCAAGTATCCAAACAAATTATTACACAGCAACTCAATTCATATAATAACTAAGCAAACCATCAAGCATATGATTCAAATATTCATTTATGCTATCACATATAAACTTTACTATGCATGGTCATACATATTCTAATGCAAAATTACACATAAATAGAACAAAATGCTTATAAATAGAACAAAAGGCTTATTTTCAACACACTCTGAACAATGTTGCACTCGCGACAGGATGCTGAAGTGGCTTTTATCGCACCTGCGATGGAGCTCTCGCTTGCAAAAATGCTCGGCAAAAGAAATCTACCTAAGGAGTATTCTGTCGCGCTCGCGACAGAATTGAACTTTGTGTTTAAACTCCAAACTACACATCCCACAAACACAAACGTTTCACATACCAACCTATAATTACATGCTTAACTTCCAATTCATTCAAAGACATGCCATATACACTACAAGGCTCTAAAATCATCTATAGATACAACCAAATACCAACACCAACCAAAATGACCTTCAAGCACAATAGTTATAAATAAGTACTTTACATGCACAATCTATAACATACTCATAATTTTCCGTATAATCAGCATGCAACTACAAATAGAAATTCAAGTATCAATATCCCAAACTATCAACACATGCATTTGATCAAAAACTAGTACATAAACCTAAACATGCATCTAGTAACAAATAACAATAACTATCCCAAACCTCAAAAGCAGCTTGACCACTCCTCTATTCCAGCTCAAACCTTTTCCTTGCCTTTCTCTTTCCTCTTATCCAATGCTTCTTGCACAAATCCAATAATACACACTTAATCCACATTCAAACAACTTAACCATAACATAAATTGAGAAGAAGAGAGAGATCCTTAACTAACTAACCATACATACCTTCTCAATTCTCTTACTAAACCTCTTCAAACCAATCAAATATGAAGAACACAAGCTAAAATGAAGAATAAAGAACCACAATGTAGAAGAAGAAAGATGGAAAATCGAGAGAATGAGGGAAAGAAGTGAGAAATTTGGTTGCATGGGGTAAAAATGGGACAGATTTTCCCACTAAGTCCCCTTTTATTGCATGTGGCTGCCTAGGTGGCAAGCCCATAGCAATCCACATGTCAAGCCACAAAGCCACTAGTCCCACTCAAATAATAAATCCCACTTAATCCTCGGCAATTCCCCCTTTAGTCCCTCGAATCAATTCTTTCTTCTAATTATTTTTAATTCCTTTGAAATACATCCTCCTTTACTCATAAACTCACACTTATACCATTTACGTTTGTACCCTTACAATACAATTACACTTCCATTACTACTAGGGTACACTTTGGGCCATTACAAAGGTTCTCCACTTGGAAAGATAGTTGAGAAATCTAAAAATAAAGCTCTTGAATCCATGCAAACAATTTCGAACGGACAGCCTCAAGTTGAGCTTCATGCTTCCTTGATTGCTTTGACAGCTTTTCCATCAGCTCCTGTTCTAACTGCACCTTTTTAGCAAACTTCTCTTTCTAGGAAACACTCTCGCCATAGAGATGTCTAGCCCTTTGAGCAGCATGTTTAAGTACATAAATAAATAATGAGAAGAGATAAAATGAATAAGCAAATATTTAAAGGGTAGTTAGAAATACTTACAAGGAAGATGTCCAAGGTGATCTCGGCATACTCCTAAGAGGAAGATACGATCAGACTTATATCTTATGTGTCCTTGTCCAGTATGAGCCTCCGGCTCAAATACTCAATAACTTAGGGATTCCTACCCCTTCACCAAATTTCTAGGTCAAGATCTCTTTCAAAGAGAGAGAGCCAACTCAAAAATTGGAATCCCAGCTGAACCTATAAGCCCCTTGAACATTTTTAGGTTAGAAAAAGCCCTAGGATAAGATTCTCCAAAGGGCCTGAAGCACCTCCCTCTGTAAGAGTCATAACTTCAGCCACTATTCGGGTAGGAGGAGAGGTGATTGATGGATACGAGGTTGCGGTTTGGCTCTAAAATTCCCTGAGGGTCTCATCCTCGGAGTAAGCTTTTGAACCGTAATAGGCTAGCCGATCTAATCATTCGCCCATATGAATTTCTTTCGTTTGGCCTCCTCTTGCTTTTACTTCATCTGTTTGGCCACCTCTTTTTCTAGATTAAAACCCATAGAAGTTGTTCAAAAGAAGAAAATATAACTTAGATTTTTGGCAATAAAAATAATTCACACATGCAAAGAGAAGAGAAAATACGAGAAAAAAAAATTCTAAAGGCTCACGTTTTATCCTATCTCCACTGGTAGGCCTCATATCATCTAAAGAGGCCAGTAACACGGAGGATCTAATAGGATTCTTATCATGCTCGTGGACATACTTTATGAGTTTCTCTATGTCTGCCTTGAGCATAGAGAGTCCAGAAGCTAAGTCCTTTAAATTCTTAGCCTTGTCTAATCGTACTAAGCCCATTCCAAAACCTTATATCCTCTTAATTAAGAAAAATTCTCTTTGAAACCCTTTACAGAAGAAGGAAGCAAAAACAGCCACATTTTATTTCTACTAGTAAAATAGTACTCTATCCCAACTCCATGACTAGATAGATAAAAGAAATATGTAAAGAGCTCTAGGGATGGAACAATATCAAGCTGCCTATATAATATTTTGAAGCAAGTGATGGTCCTCCATCCATTTAGATTCAGTTGATTTGGCATCATCTAATAACTTTGATGTATACCGATGTCGAACGAATGAAGAGGGAATCTCAAACCAAAGTCTAGATAAGGCTGATGGCAGATGAACTATTCATTGTCTTTTTCGAATGGACCCTTTCCCATTGACATAGACAATAGACAAGCCAAGGTAGCTAAATTCTCAGGCATATCGTACTTTTTTTTTAGTCAGCTCACTTCAGAAGTGGGGAGTTTAGTGTGTTTGGCAACATAAAGTTTTTAGATATATTCTATCAAAAAGAGGTAGCCAACCCAAGAATTTTCCTTAACCACTAGGACTAAAATGGGATACAACTATTTGCAAAGAAAGAAGAATAAAAATTGAATTCCTAATTTGTTCAAATGCTGGAGGATATAATATATTAGAAGATGATGAAGAAGATGAAAATGATTCTGAAGAAGATACATAAATAAATCTAGAGAACATACTAAATTTACTTACTTGGTAAGAATTGCAAAAAATGCAAAGCAATGACTTAAATACAATGACTTATAGAGAATTTCAAAGAGGAGAGTGTAACACCCCTTACCCATACGTAGCACACCGTATGATAACATAATCGGTGTATGTCGACGAGTGAAGGATGTCACCGGACAAAACACAACAGAGTCAAAACAAAAACAGAATTATCAAATTTCTTTTAATACAAAATACATTCACATACAATTTTCGAAAGATACTTTACTCATTAATCATAATACAAACAAATCATATATTATTGAAATAGATTTCAATTACATTACAAGTAATTATTACAAAATCTATACAGACTCGTTGGCCTCGACTGCTATGAAATGTCCTTGGAAACTCTTCTAACTCCAAAACCTGCACGGATAGAACACTCGTGCTAAGCTTAAAGCTTAGTGGGGAAAACATATGACATGGATGGCCACTCACAGCAGCCGTTGACAATACATGCAAATGGTAATAGTTAATAAAGTTACATACAAATTACGTGATCACATAAAGTACACATATTAAATTTATGCACAATCTTCCATATTAATGACCACATATATTTAATTGAATTCATAATATTTAAGTGTCACCAATCGAACATTAACCAAATACATGCATTTGTCCCGTTAGTCAATCACACATAATTTACCTAATGAAAACATGATGCGGAACCCAATAGCTAACAAGCTACAAACCCACACATACAAGATGGTTAGCAAAGAAACAAAGAGATAAAATCCCTCCTTATTGAACCCCCAATCAACCTGTGATCGAAAACGCAAATAATCGGAAAAAACAAAAAAGATGAAAATGCCACAATCAAGACAATCGATAAGTAATCAAATTCTTCATGCAATAGAAAAGATAAGCAAGCAATCCTCACTAATCTCTCTAAAGAAATTCAGCCAAGCCAATAAGAGAAAACTCTCAAAATGTTTAATTGATCAAATCTGAAGTTTACAACTCATATTAGCCTATATATATGGTGGCTAACCCTAATTACCCTTAAAACCTAAAAACAAACCCTAATAAGGCCTTAAACACACATAGGCCGAAATTACCATGGGCTTTACAAGATAAATTAAGCCCAAACTAAAGAAATAAACACACTTAAAGTTAAGTCTTATAGGCTGAATATGAAAGCCCAAAAGAAAGACTACATAAATAACCAAACTTACTAAACTAAGCCCAAACAAGAAGCCCACACGCCTAGCCCTTTTAGAATATAACTTAAGTGAGTCGTGTGACTTTTAAATGAAGCACATGACTTGTACAATTAAAGCCCAAAGTCATATAAGCCCTTGATGGCTTAAATTGGCCCAATTCCTTCACTTGCTTCCAAAAGGCTAAGTACTTTAATTTGGCCTTCAAGCTCTCCATAGCATTTCTCAATAGCCTCTTCATGAATTTCTTGAGTGACAAAGTCTTAAACAAAAGATGACATAGCCATCTTTAGCTTTTGAGCACGTCCTCTTGTTATTGGACCACTAGGCATCTTCAAAGGATCTTTGATGGTTGATGGCATTGTTATTGGATCCGTATCAAAACATCTCTACCATAATATGGCCAGATAATAAACATACGCACAATTTTATTCATGTATGTCAAAACCATATTATCCTTTGAACAAAAGATGACATAGCCATCTTTAGCTTTTGAGCATGTCCTCTTGTTATTGGACCACTAGGCATCTTCAAAGGATCTTTGATGGTTGATGGCATTGTTATTGGATCCGTATCAAAACATCTCTACCATAATATGGCCAGATAATAAACATACGCATAATTTTATTCATGTATGTCAAAACCATATTATCCTCTCATTGACCACTAATTAGCGTGCCCCTTCCAAATTTATCAGTTGCTTCATATCCTAGTCCAGGCATGATATATATAAAATCATCACGACATATATTAAACATTAACTTTAACCCCTCTTTCATGTTTAATTACTCATATCCTTGATACTTTGTTTAAGAATTAATTATGAATAACAAATCTCTTAAGCATTTATCATAACATGCATTTAGAATTCACACAAATAAGCATATTTAATAAATCACATAAACGTTTATTATGCTACACCTTTAAGATTCATTTACATAAATGCATTAATTAACAATAACCTATGTATTCTTCACTTAGTACCCCTTTCACTCAATTATTGTTATAATACAATCCATAATTCCCTCTTCGTACATTGTGCACATTAGCATCAATATACCTATCAATTGTCCTATTAACAAATAAGAATACTCACTTAGTTTTTACACCGATTTCAATAATCTTAGAGATACCGTAATACAAGTATAGAGACTCATAATAGTTTCGTGAATTAATGTGACACATTTATCAAATAATACAGACAGCAAAATATCAACCATGTAAGACAGATCGCATAAACATTTATCATAATATGTATTTAAAGTCCGTACATATAAGCACATTCTACTATTGATTCATATTCCACGTTATACATTTAACATTCTTTTGTTCATTTGTTGCCTGCATTACAAAGGAGGTGGATAACGGGTTGAAATGCATAGGTACTCGAAGGTACAATTACACATAGGGATCCATGCAAGATCCAGAATGCATAGGGATCCAAAAACACATAGGGACCTAATCAGGGTCCGACACATAGGCTGTAGTGACAAAGGACCTTATGGGCATGCCTATCTATCAACGACTCAGCTAATGCAGGCTTTACACATATTTGTTCCATTTTATGATACCCACACTACTATTACAATTCCTTTTAGGCACATACTTTTATTGTGATCATATAATGATCATACATTTGTTCTTTCGTATAATGTTTATACCTGTCATAATCATCGTATTCAAAATAATTATTATGACCATACACTGCTCATAAACTTGCACACCTATATATAAAATTCACATATCATGCATAATACTGTTAAGCTTATTATATCCTTATATAACACATATTCACACATATACATACTGCATACACACTTAGATACTCATTGAATCTATAAATCCACATCCCTACACTTAGGCGTCATGACATTTCACATTCATATACTCATGCTAATCATTAAACTCATTTAATGCTCATTGTGTCATTATTGCAAGTTCATAGTTACATCACTTACTTCCTTTTAGTTACTTTCCATATATTAATCACTTAAATACACATTATGTTTCCTTAAATGTGCATTAAATGAAACCCAGAAGGTTCCGAAAAAGTTCTAATTCAATTCGGAATCAAAACAGATAATATAAGCAAAAGAGGGGTGACCGATGGTGTAATGGCCCCAATACCGTGTTAGCCGGGAATAGCATTTCCCGATAATGAATAATGACATCGGGGTGAATAGTACCTCTCGAAGTTGAAAAATATTTTATTTGATTATTGGAAAATATAAGCCACGATAAGTTTGAGGTTAAAATTTGAATTGAAATCGAGGTCAAATAGGGCTTCAAAAGTCAGAAATAAGAAAAAGTAGCAGTTCCGATATGAATAAGAATTAAGTTGACTGGGAGTTTGATCGGATCGTAGAGAGTGCTAAGGACCTCAGAAAAATAATTTGAGAATATGGACGTACTCGTATTGATGAGTAGAATCATATGGTAATAAAAAATTTTAATTTTGGTGACACTAGAAAATTAGGTTATCGGACTGGTACATAATTACCAGACCGAGAAATAATTTTCGATTGACCCTAAAATATTATTAGAGTCTAATGAATATGAGTTAAGAATTATGAAGTCATTTTTATGAGGAATTGACCTTAGAAAGTAAGGAAAAAAATATGATTTCGGTTTGAATAGTACTCGGTTCATCGAAAGTTTGACCGAGGCTTTGAAAGTAGCTAATGATGTCCAAAAATTGCAGGAATTTCCAGATAGGCTCTAAATGATATGTAGAATTTTTGGTAGTAAAACAGGTATTTTTTTAGAACATTGATAATTATTAATCTAGACCGATTTGATTGAACTGGACCAGAAACAGACTCCGATTGGGCTAAAATTTTGTTTACAGCCTAGTTTTTATGTGATATGAATTATGGAATCAAATTTGGAGTGATTTGGAGTTGGAAAAGGAGAAAACCATAGAAAAGTTGCATATTGGGCCTAAAAGTGCAATTGGACTTTATAGGGTGGACCATTGGTTGGACCAACTTGGGCCACTATAAATACACTTAAATAACAGAAAATTGGTTGAGTTATCCTTATCCTCTTCTACCTTTTCTTCTTCTTGGTTGGCCGTGAGCTTTCCTCTCCCTTTTCCCTTCAATTTCCTTTAATTCTTGCTTGATTGTTTTTTTAATTCAAGCATCCAAAAGTTAATTCAGCCCCTATTTGAGATAATAACAGCCTTTAGTATCCATTTAATAGATTAATAGCCAATAAAAGTGAAGATCAAAGGTTATGCCCTCAAAATGGAGGTAGGGGAAATTAGTGTTTTAATTTGATTTAATAATTTTTATGAGTATTCTAGGGTATCTAGAGTATGCTTATAAGTTTTGATTTGATAAAAGAAGAAAATTGATGTGTGTTTCTTTATTGTGCAAATTCGACCACCATGAGGATTTTGGAGGAAATTGGCTTTTCAAGAGCCAAAAGCAAGAATTGAGGAGCTTGCGAGGAGATTAGCATGGATATAAGGTTTGTGATTACTAAATCCATGCTTTTCCTTTGAAAAAAAATTAGGGTTTGAGGTTATGTTTATATATGACTATGTGTAATTTGCATGTATAATTGAAATTGAGATGATAATTGAGTTTAGGGAAGGTAACTAAGCTAATTAGAGTGATTAAAGTGAAAGAAAACTAAGTGCAAGTGTTAGACATAATGTGACCTAATGGCATACTTAGGTATATTTGAGGTATACCTAGTGTTTAAATGAAATTAAATGGTATACACATGTGAATTGAGGTTAAATCTAGTGAAATGAGTGATAATTGGATGATAATTAAAATATTAGAGAGAAACCCTAAGATGGCCGAATGGGCTAAGTAAGGAAATGTGATAGATTATGTGGTTCATATGTCATGTGAACTGTAAAATGAATGAATAAGTGACTTAGAAGTGAATTGGAAAGTTAAATGAAAAGAAATGCATGAAAATGAAATGATTGACTTAAGTAAAAATTATGTTACATGTAAGCTTATTTGAGTGCAAGCTTAGAAAAATGATTAAGAACCCTTAAAATGACATTTGAAATGTTTAAATGAATTTTAAAGAAATTGTAAGGTAAAGTGCCTTCCTTGGCCAAATGAACCCTTAGTGTGTACTAGGGTGTAACTTGTGTATAATCAAAGATTAATGGCCCAAAATGAAATTAGGCATGAAAAGAAGTGTCCACAAATTTAATTAGAATTTACGGAATATGTAAGAATATTTTTAAGTATGATATTCCATTATACTCAAGGTGAAAATAATAGTAATTATTGAAATAATTGAAATTATATGTATATGTGATGTTATTTTGATTAAGTGAATAATCGAGATTGAAATGATAATGAAGTGAAAGAAATGAAAATGAAGTGACTAAAATGAAAATAAAAATGTACTGATAAATCATGTGTTATACGTCACATGTCATATGTAACATGAAAGTGTTAAAAGAACGAAAGTGGATTTGAAAGTCTATTTGAAAAGATAAATTTTGATAAATGTGAAAGTTTTGCCCTTAGTGGTCTGGCGGTTTAATCTAGTCCAGGATATGTTTGGCTAGCCATAGGGACACCATTGATACCGTGGTGCAAGTCATGACGACTTGCTTTGCTATGACAGATTCGCGATGGTCTCTCATAGCCCTCTGTTATATGTCATACGTCACACGTCATACGTCATATGTTGCATAATGGAGTGATCCTTCGGGGTCATTCCTTAGTGCAGTGCAGTGGGACTTTGAGGCCCATGTTTCGTATATCCAGTTTGCAGATTGTCTGTCGGGATTGTACTAGGGGCATAAAAGTGATATGATTACAAAATGTTTGAAAGTGCAAAAAGTAAAATGATCAAATGAAATATGACATGAGTGTAATATGACATAATATAAAATGTAAAACATAATATGCCAAAGTATAACATGTAACAAGCCATAATGTAATATGCCATAATATGTAAAACATATAATGAATAAAAGTCTAGTATGTAAAAAGCCTAAGTGTAACAAGCAGAATTGCAAAATAATATGATTCTGTCAAAAGTAAAACGACATAAAGTAAAATGAATGGAAAATGTGAAAGTAATATGAAAATGAGAAGTTATATGAGAAAGGACTTAAAATGAAAAGAAATGAAAAGTTTGGGGCAAAATGGTAATTTACCCCAAATCATAAGCCAGAAGGGTCATAATGATGGAAATGACCTGAATATATGAAAAGTGTAGTGAAAATGAAAAATTAAACGAAAAAGGACTTACATGAAAGAAAATAAAAGTTTAAGGACCAAAACGTAATTTATCGCAAAAACAATTAGTCGTGAGTCTAATTGGCAAATTATAAGCTAAGAAGTGAATAAATATGAGAATGTAGTGAATAAATGATAAAATTGTACTTAAAGGTTAAATGAAGGACTAAATTGTAATGTTACCAAAAGTTCGGGGCTAAACCGTAATTAAGTGTAAAAGTACACTAATAAGTAACATGGAAGTGAAAAGTGAAATTAATATGACAGTCCCGTGAAAAATCCAAAGTTCAAAGACTAAAATGTAATTTGCCATGAAAATGACGAAACAAGGACTAATATATAATTTGTAAACCTAATAATGATTTAAAATGAAAAGAGAAGTGAACTAGTGGCATTTCCGTAAATAACGACAAAAGAAGGGCAAAAATGTAAATTTTCCCTAAAAATTGATAAAATAAGAACTAAACGGTAATTTGTATATGAAATGATATGTTAAATAAATAAAAATGATTATGTGAGTGATTAATGAATTTAAATGCAATGTAAAGATGTAATATGAACTGATATGTAAAATGTACTTGAAAGTAAAAGTTCAAGGATTAAACTGTAAATTGACATATCAAAAATATAAAAGAAGTGTAAAAAGAATAATGTTAGTGTGAAAGTGGAAAGGTATAGTAATACGTGGTTTAAGGAAGGAAGTAGTAGTCAATAAGAGCTAAAAGGAAAGTTCGAGGACTAAATAGTAAATTATATGCTACATAAGTAAATAAAAGTGTGCAAATTTGCTTAAGGGCATATTTGTAACTAAATGGAAACCAAAGGGCAAAGTAGAAATCTGAGTGAATGGAAGTGTAATGTGATAAGTATTGAATATGTTAGGAATTAAATGGTAATTTGCTAATAAAAAGGGCAAATAAAGGATTGTAGTGTAAATTGACACTAAGTGAAACTTAGTGAGTAATCTAAGTGAAATTAATGAATAGTGCAATTTTGATGCATGAGTATGTGTATAAGTTTAGAATTAGAAATTATTATATTCGTAATCATCACTGAGCATATTTAATACTCAGCACGTAGTTTGTTTGACTGCGTGTAGGTACCAAGTGGAGCGTCTACAGAGCAGGCAGGCCATTGACTTGGAGGTCTAACTGGTTCGTTGGATTGAAGTCAAGAATAATATGTATAGTGTTAGTAGAATGTAAATGAATACTATGTAATATTGAAATAGTTATATGTAATGATAAATGCTATTGTATTGGGATAGCTTATATGGATTGACTTTTGAATGTATATTAAGTTATTATTGTGGTGCCCCTGAGTTGGGCTTAGTTTTGTTTGAATTGCAGGTTTTGGATAGCTAACATTATAGTCGTTATGCTGCCGAATTTTGAATCCAATGAATAGTATTAGTGGCATGTATATGTGCAATGGTTTAGCATTGAATATGTAGTGTGTAATACGGATATGTAGATGTTATAGGCTATCGAATGACATGATAAGTTAAGTGTAATGTTTGGATTGGATCGAATGAAATGTAATAGTGGCATGAAATTGAAAAAGGATAAATGATTCGATAAGTTCATGAGTTAGAAAAGAAAAAAAAATTACTGCATTTGTCATAAGCATCGATTAGCTAATA
Organism: Excoecaria cochinchinensis; assembly: GCA_947683425.1. NCBI lineage: Eukaryota > Viridiplantae > Streptophyta > Magnoliopsida > Malpighiales > Euphorbiaceae > Excoecaria > Excoecaria cochinchinensis. The sequence goes on along the minus strand of CANTUQ010000208.1, from coordinate 8,758,096 downwards.
GTGCCGTGACACCCGATATCCGTACCAATTGCGGGTATTGGGCGTTACAGATGGCCGTCCCTACATGACCGATAGGTAACCATGGGCAGATGGGTAATGATAGATGGACGATATGATAGGTGGCAATTATGCCTGACCGACGGGCTTAACTCCCTACCGACGAGCGTCCCTTTATAACTGATAGGCAGGCATGGATGGACGGGTGACCAACATATGGCCACCAATAGATGGGTGCAACCCTTGAGCGACGGGCATCCTTGGGCAGAAATGCTCTTCAAATAGAATACCCTACTTCCAAAATAGAATTTATCCTAACTTGATCAATCTAAAACATCATGAAAACACTATTTTTAGCCAAAATGATCTCTTAAAAAATGATTCCCAAGATGTTAAATTTCTAATGGGATAAATTTCAGGTCATTTGGAGCTATAACCTAGGAGATATGACATCAAAACCATAGACTGCTCCAAAATGCCTATTTCAGAACAAAGCTACCGTTTTGGACATTTTTTGGGACCTTAGAACCAGAAAAAAATTATGCCTATTTCTAATAAACTTATTAAAATGGAAGTTATGGTTCAAATGCCACTATAATCACACAATTTGGAGATCCCTAACTCGATTTATAGCCTAAAAACTGGACAGAGGTCAGATAACACCATAGACATAACTAGTTCCAATAACCCCCACCAAAATAGAAACCCTTCTATTTTTGCCACTTTTGAGGGTTTTAAAGCCAGAATTAGCTCATAGTAATTTCTTGGAAAATTATAGGTATGGAAGTAACGGTTCTAATAGAACTAGAATCACCCAATTTGAGGATTTCTAACTCAACTTATAATCTAAAAACCAACACAGGGTTCAAAGACACCTCAAACAGATTTTCTTCTCTAAACTCTACAACCCAAAACTTACACTTCCAATCAATTCAAGCATCACAAACATGTTCAAATCAATACTTAATATCATTATACACACTTAACATAACAAAGCATAATTAAAATGCACACGTAACGATTGAATTCCCAAACCTCATTTGATGACTCCTTCCTCTTCACTTTTGCTTTCTATCCTCTTCTTTCTCCACTTTTTTGCATCCAATAGCTTTTCCTCCCAATTAGCACATCAAATTCATTAACAACTATGCAAATCACCATTTTTCCAACTCTCATGAATTAGATGAAAAGAGGAAGAAGAACTCCATATTTTCTTACCTTTATGACTCAAAATTGCACTAAATCTATTCTCTACACATAGATTTCCTTGGAGCACATTTTTATGAAATTAAAAGAGGAATTTTGGTAGGACAAATGAAAAAGAAGGAGCTGCCCTCTCTTCCCTTTATGGCCGGCCATCCCTTGGCCAAAATAAGTGGCCATAATTCATCTTTATCTTGAATTCAAAATGTCAAAGCCTTATTAGTCCAATTTTGATTTTTATGCTCAATTTCAATTTAATCCTTCATCTCTTATATTTTTTTCATCATTTAGCATATAATTAATTCCTTCTCGCACATTGACCCACATACTTAATTAATTCCTTCAATTTGTCCATTTAAGTTACAATTTAATAAATTACCGATATACCCTTAATTTTACACTTAATACCGATCATGTCCTCAATACACTTAATCATTTCAATTACTCAAATACACATTATCAACCACCATCATGTCCTAGACATGAGTGAATTCAACTAGTGTACATTTCAGGTCATTACAAAGAGAAGTTAAACTTCTTGTAAAGGTAAAATTGTAAGGGATTTTCTTATTTATAAGAAATTTTTGGCTTCTCCAGCAAGCCAAACACTTTTCCTAAAAAGATCGAAGCCACGTGTAGAGAGGAGAGCAGGTGAACTCAAAGTATGAAGCATCATTCATAAACACACGATTGGCAGCTGTTTCAATGATCGGGAATATGAAATGACAGAATTCAAAATTCAAAATTTGAAACTACAATTTTGAAAATTAACCTCCAAAGATATTAGGGCTACATACGTGATTTTGATCGGATATGTAAGGGGATAATATCCATTATAATTTGGGCCTGATTATACTGTTAGCCCATTTCAAAGCCCAATTCATGACAAAAGCCTAGACCCAATTAACCATTTTTCAATAGACAGTCTTATCAGACTAACAGGGCCATACCATTTCAGTCCACTAACACACACCATTGACCATATTGTTTCAGGTTACCTAACCTTAGCACTCAAGTATATGTACGAATATACCTCAAATATAAATTATATATAGCTCAAACATACATGACCCAGGTATCGCACTCTTGAGATCTTCTCTCTCTAATTTCTCTTTTTAAATTTTCTAACTTAAGTTTCGGAGTGTTAACACCTGATCCAACCATGTCTTTTTTATTTGTAGACCTAACTTTTTTTGTCAAATCAATCGAACTTTTCCATCCGAGCTCACATGTTTCTAATCATTTAGGAATTATCAACTATGTTAATGTCTTGGATTGTTAGGAACTTATTTACATTTTGATAATCTCCACACTATAGAACTATGAACTTGATGAGTGTTAATTTGTTTGGGATGATTGTGAACTTTTTATGTATGGATACTTTATGAGTGTTAATATGTTAGGAAGGATTGTGAACTTTTTATATGTGGATGTTTTATTTCAAGACTTGAAATTTTGTGTTATGTTGTTGAATTGAACTTTATATAGGATTTGGTATTGGTACATAAAGATGGAAAACACTAGTTAACCAACTCATCTATTTCTCAAATTCAATTCATTAATATCATGTTTTCAAAATCAAAGTCTAGTTTCAATCCATTAAAATTAATTAACTGTTAATCAGTAAATTACTAAATGCAATCGATTAACTATTAAAAAAATTAAACATATACAGTCATTCTATATTTTATAAAAAAATCTTGCATCCATAAAATTAAAATATAAATTCTAGAAGAGTTAAGATATAAAAATACAAATTACTAAAATTTAAGGTCACTATAATAGAAAAAAAATTACATAAACGCTCTACAAGACAACCGGAAAAAAAACTCAATACTTATTTATCACTTATCAATATTGATAAGTGAATAGTTTTCGGTGATTAAGGTGTGTTTATATATATATATATATATACAACCCAATATTAAAATCCAAATTTAAGTCCATTAACCATATTTATTAAAAATTAAAATGCAAATCTGCATTAAATTGTACTAGTTGATCACATATGTCGATTTGAACTCAATTTTATCTATTGGTTTAATGTGTTTTTGAATTTTTTATCCAGTCCTATTGGGATATTTGAAATATAAGGATATTGAATGGGATTCAAGGAGGGGTGAAAAAACAATTAATTGAAATTAACAACAAAATGATAGACGTAGAAATCACAAAAAATAAATCTTACATTTTTAAAACAAATAAAAGTTATAGTAAAACAAGCAGGATCAAACCTACATAAATGGATTAGATTATAAGAAAAGTTTCTAGCCAAAAAGTACAAATTCAATCCCAATTTAATATGATCACAGATGCAAATATAGTTCCTGATCAATTCAATAATTAGTTTCAATTGTCAGATACGTATTTATCTTTCAGCTAGAATAAAATATTTAGCAACACATGTTCATTGCAGAAAACTCCAAAAAGAGATGAACGATCAAAAGAAGATAATAGAAAATTGCAGAATGGAGTTGTCCCCCTTAATACTGCGTTCAAAAAGGAACTTTCTTTTCTACTAAAACAAAAATTCCAAATCCAAATCCAACTAGGAAACTTAAATAAAATAAAAGAAAATACAATCCAGAATTAATTTTATCTCTTAATCTGTCCAAAGATACGAAATCTCCTAATTGAAGTCAAGTCATAGATAGCTGGTTCCAAAAAAGTAGGGAACTATTTCTCGATTCCGCACGGCTCTTAGTTTTGGACTTGACGTCCCTTGTGGCCATCGTTGTGCCCACAAGCCAGTTTTTCGCTTTCCCTTTTTAAGCTCTAAAAATGGACCGAATTTCAGATTAACAGCAAAAGCATTCAAATTCCCACCAATTAGGATCTCTTAATCACTTATCTACCAAAACAACAAATGTAGAGCAAATCATCTATTTTTCATAGTATTTTCCTCGATTCGATATCAATTTTGTACCAAGTATAGGCAATATAAAGCAATATAAGTCAACTATCACAAAACAACTATAAAAAATATCATCGTTATTTTTAATCAAAATTCCAGATATAAATTCACATTAAAATCTATTAAAATCTTCGATATAGCAGCTACAGACATTCATTGCTAATTTTGTTTTTTTTGGATCAAAATTTACAGAAATTAAAATCCATTAACACCAAGCGGCATAATCGCTACAGTAAATTCCATTGCTACTTTTTTGTCTCCATAAATAAAATAATATGGATTATACATCAGCGACAACGTAGCTACTGATTTTCATCATTATATGTTCTGTCAAATTTCCAAATATAAGTTAAAATCCATTATGTTATATATATATATTTCGTCTAAATAAATTAATTAATTAATATGCATTAACATTAGCGAGATAATAGCTACTACATTTGTTCACTACTTGTTCTGTAAAATATTCAAATATAAATTAATTAACTTTAACAGAAAAAATAATTAACTTTAGCGCAGAATAAGGATTACAGATTTTGTTGTTGACTTTAAAAAGCGAAAAATACGACAATTTTTTCAATACAATTGGCAACCGATACTTAACGCTTCAGGGCAGACATGATCGCGGGACGGGACGGGACGGGACTCCACACCTACTGTCCCACCCAGGGGCAGGGATTCTCCGTCCTCGTCCCTGTCCCGACAAGGATTTCCATTCTCGATAAAAATATTGAATTTTAATATAAATTTTTGACCCGATGAAAATTTTCGATTCGAATAAAAAATATTTTATAAAATTTACCTTACAAAATTTAATAATTGATAATTTAAAATTAAAAATATTTCATACAATTTAAATACAAATATTTATAAATATTTTATACAATTAAAATATAAATATTCGTAAACATTCGTTACAATTCAAATATTACAAATATTTATATATTAATATATATATATATATATATATATTAATATATATATATATATATATATATATATATTTTCCGGGGCGGGGACCCCTTTCCCATCCCCGTCCCTAATTCAAGAGCGGGGACTTTTTTCTCCCCATCCCTGCCCCCGCGGGAGAAAAATTCGGAAATTTTTCGTCCCGTTCGGATCGGGTGCCCACCAGGGACGGGAAATCCCCGCCCTATGATCATCCCTACTTCAAGGACAATACTTTAGTCGCTAAGTTTTAGGGAGTACAATATTTGCTTCTAATTTGCTTGTGCAGCAACATAGTTGCTCTTATTAATTGTGACGGAACATATTTATTTAGCTACTAAATTTTCCGTGACCAAAAGTGCTATTTTTTTCTTTTTTAGTATAATGGCTTAAATTGTAATTTTGATGGATAATGTAGATTTTAGCATCACCATTTATTACTTCATGCATTAAAAAATCAATCCATATCTTATTTGTATCGGGACTCCAAGATGAAGATGGCATAAATAAAAGGCCTTTAATACTTTGTTTTGGATAGAAGTTGCTGTGCTTTTGGAGGGAAATTAATAAAAGGACATATGTAAAATTGTATGTTCGGCCCAAATTCAGTTGAATATTTTTGGAATAAAACTAGATTGTCAAATTTTGATCCGATTCATATAATTTATAAAATTTTAATTCAAATTCAATTCGACCCATAAATAACTGATATAATCCAAAAAATTGGATTGTGTTGAATTAGGTTAGGTCAATCCTTGGGTCAAATGGATTGAATTGATCCATATGACACATAACTTAAAGAATAAAGTATAAGTTTCTTTTCCATTTCTTTTGCATTATTTTTGGATATTTGTTTTCATATTTTAGACATAAATTTGTGCAAATTACTTATATTTTTGTTATTTTTTTTAAGCATAGTCATGTTATTTTACATTAATTTTACTATTTTTTGGAATTGTTTCTAACACAAAATGGCTAAATAATGAACAAATCAATTATATTGAATGGTTGTATAGTTTTTGTTGTTCCATAAATAAGGAGAATTTAGTTACAATGTGAACTTTAATTTTGTCTACTAAAGTGCTTTCGGAATTTGTTATTTTGGATTTTGACATTTTATTATTTTAATTATTTTGATGTAATATTTATAAATTTGAATTTTAAGTTATGACAAAACAATGATTATTCAATTTAAAAAAAAAAAGGTCAAATGAGTTCGATCCATAGGCCATCCAACCCATTTATGATCCGTTTATAATGACTTGTTTATGACCCGACTCATTTTGAGTCTAGAAAAAACCTTTTCTCCAAAGATATTTAGGTAAATTGAAATAAAATAATTATAAAATTAAGGTCAACTAATTAACCTTTTTTTTTTGTGTAAAAAGAATGAAAGATGTACTCCCTTCGATTCATGTGTAATGCCACTATTTTTGTCTTTCACCATTATTAAGGTATATCATTAGCTTTACTTGAATGGTATAATACACTCTAAAGTTAGTAATAATAATCTATTACACACTCAAACTTTTCAGATATCCTATTACATATCTGAGCTTGGTAAGCAACATGTGTGTAAGACATGCGTATTACATAATTCATATTTTACCCTCCAAAGTTGGAAAAAAAAATCAATTATACGCTCAAATTTTTCGAATATCCTATTACACATCCGGAGTTGGCATAACTACACCTGTCACTCCTCTAAATTTATTAGTATTGAATATTGAATAGAAAAAAAGAATTATGTATGGATTGCCTTTTTATAATTATATAAAATTTTTATAATATATAGTAAAAATAAAGCTCTAATCATTAAAATGTTGCAACATTATTTAAATATTTCAATTCAAGTTCTGCTAATGATAAATTTATATGTTATTGATTTCGCTAACTTCATATATTTTGCGAGGATAAATTGCAAACATTTTGAGGAAAAAGAAAGGTCAATCATACCTCAATTAACTTCATTTTATGTATTAGCAATTTATTTTTTAATTTTTCAAGCGCAATTGTAACAAAATCGAGAGCAATATATCTGATAAAACCATTTCTGACTTTATCGGGCGGTACGCCGGGCACTGTATATATTGTCCGCTGTGGGCCGGAGCACTCACGGTTTTGTTTCTGGGCCTTTGACCCAAAACGCGTACACATGGGTGAGATGTCCATGGCCTTATAAGGTCCACTTCAACCTCATCTCCAGCCGATGTGGGATTCATGATAGCATTGCTATCACTATTCCTCCTCCCGAAGAGGTCTTCAGGGCGTCTTCGGGCGCTGGCCGCTTGTCGGGACTGGCCGCTTTGGGCGCTGCCGATCGGGCGCTGGCTCTCGTACCCCTCGTCTCTCAACGAAAGCACCAAATGATAAAGCCATTTCTGACTTTATCGATAGGTACGCCGGGCACTGTGTATATTGTCCGCTGTGGGCCGGAGCCCTCACGGTTTTGTTTCTGGGGCTTTGCCCCAAAAGACCTATGCAGGGAGAGGGTGTCCATGGCCTTATAAGGGCCAAGGAACCAAATGATAAAGCCATATATTGTCCGCTTTGGGCCGGAGTTCTCACGGTTTTGTTTCTGGAGTTTTGCCCCAAAAGGCCTATGCAAGGAAAGGGTGTCCATGGCCTTATAAGCACCACTTCAACCTCATCTCCAGCTGATGTGGGATTGGATGATTGCATTGCTATCATTATAGCGCCCAAAGCGGCCAGTCCCAACAAGCGGCCAGCGCCCGAAGACTCCCTGAAGACCTCTTCGGGAGGGGGAATAGTGATAGCAATGCTATCATGAATCCCACATCGACTGGAAATGAGGTTGAAGTGGACCTTATAATGCCATGGACATCTCACCCCTATGTACGCATTTTGGGTCAAAGGCCTAGAAACAAAACCGTGAGGGCTCCGGCCCACAGCGGAGAATATACACAGTGCCCGACGTACCTCCCGATAAAGTCAGAAATGATTTTATCATTTGGTGCTTTCGTTGAGAGACGAGGGGTACGAGGGCCAGCGCCCGATCGGCAGCGCCCAAAGCGGCCAGTCCCGACAAGCGGCCAGCGCCCGAAGACGCCCTGAAGACCTCTCCGGGAGGGGGAATAATGATAGCAATACTATCATGAATCCCACATCGGCTGGAGATGAGATTGAAGTGGCCCTTATAAGGCCATGGACACCCTCTCCCTGCATAAGTCTTTTGGGGCAAAGCCCCAAAAACAAAACCGTGAGGGCTCCGGCCCAAAGCGGACAATATATGGTTTTATCATTTGGTGTTTTCGTTGAGAGACGAAGGGTGCAAGGGCCAGCGCCCGATCGGCAGCGCCCGATCGGCCAGTCCCGATGAGCGGCCAGCGCCCAAAGACGCCCTGAAAACCTCTTCAGGAGGGGGAATAATGATAACAATGCTATCATCCAATCCCATATCAGCTGGAGATGAGGTTGAAGTGACTCTTATAAGGCCATGGACACCCTCTCCCTGCATAGGTCTTTTGGGGCAAAACCCCAGAAACAAAACCGTGAGGGCTCCGGCTCACAGCGGACAATATACACAGTGCCCGGCGTACCTCCCGATAAAGTCAGAAATGACTTTATCATTTGGTGCTTTCGTTGAGAGACGAGTGGTACGAGGGCCAGCGCCCAAAGCGGCCAGTCCCGATAAGCGGCCAGCGCCCGAAAACGCCCTGAAGACCTCTTCGAGAGGGGGAATAGTGATAACAATGCTATCATGAATCCCACATCGACTGCAGATGAGGTTGAATTGGACATTATAAGGCCATGAACATCTCATCCCTGCGTACGCGTTTTGGGTCAAAAGCCCAGAAACAAAACCGTGAGGGCTCCGGCTCACAGCGGACAATATACACAGTGCCCGGCGTACCTGCCGATAAAGTCAGAAATGGCTTTATCAATATCCAAATTATTAAATTGATATAAAAGAAAAACACAATTAATTTTTCTTGAATTGATATATTTTCTTTAAAGTTCATTTAATGAATGAAGCTGACAGCATTAACGTGTACATTTATAAGCTGACATTTAAATTTGTCTTTAAATTTCATTTTAACATTTAAACTTCAAAAATAACCAATTAAACAACCTAAATTATCAAATTTCATTAACAGTAACCACCAAAGCTGACTTGACAGCACGTGTGATGTTCACAATAAGTTGGGCGCGTGGAGCAGAATTTTCATTGGGTTTTCGATGGCAAGATGGTAAATACGTGTAAAATTCTAATTTTTCTCTCGTATCCATCGCTCTGTCCCTCGGGACATTTTTATAAATAGGGTGTTTGAAAAAAATAATTGGAGTTTTGGGTTTTTTCAAAACTTATTTAGGTAATAGGGGTGCTTTGCCCATTTCCGCAAGAAATTCTTGCGGAAATGAGCAAGAATTTTTTTTTTTTTTTTAAAAAGCTGCCCAGCAGCTTTTCCATTGTGCAGCTTTTCCAATGGAAAAGCTGCATTTATTTTTTTAAAATTTTTAAAATTTTATTTTTTGTTTTATTTTTTAAAATTTGATTTTTTTTTATTTTATAATTCTAATTTTAGATAAAAAAAAATCCTTAATTTGATTGGTATGAGCAAAATATTTTTCTTAATACGTAAAAAATATTTTCATTTTACTCAATTTGATAAAAAATTACCCTATTTATTAAAACGTAAAAAAATATTTTCATTTTACTCAATTTTATCAATAGAATAAAAAATTTTATTTTATTTTTCTAATTTTGGATAAAAAAAATCCTTAATTTGATTGATATGAGCAAAATATTTTTCTTAATACGCAAAAAATATTTTCATTTTACTCAATTTATCCAAATTAAACAAAAATATTTGTTACGTATTAAATTGAGCAACGTATTAGAGCTGATTTTATAATCCGTCCCTAAAAATTATTAAAAACATAGAAAATATAATATGTCAAATTAAAGAATAAAAAATATTACAAATAACAAATTTTTTTATGAGACACTTATAGTATTGCTTCATTATACTCTTCATTAAAACTAATACTCCAAAAAAATATATATATATAAAGCTAAGTATATTTTTTTTTTGGAGTATTAGTTTTAATGAAAAGTATAATGAAGCAATACTATAAGAGTCTCATAAAAAAATTTGTTATTTGTAATATTTTTTATTCTTTAATTTGACATATTATATTTTCTATGTTTTTAATAATTTTTAGGGACGGATTATAAAATCAGCTCTAATACGTTGCTCAATTTAATACGTAACAAATATTTTTGTTTAATTTGGATAAATTGAGTAAAATGAAAATATTTTTTGCGTATTAAGAAAAATATTTTGCTCATATCAATCAAATTAAGGATTTTTTTATCCAAAATTAGAAAAATAAAATAAAATTTTTTATTCTATTGATAAAATTGAGTAAAATGAAAATATTTTTTACGTTTTAATAAATAGGGTAATTTTTTATTAAATTGAGTAAAATGAAAATATTTTTTACGTATTAAGAAAAATATTTTGCTCATACCAATCAAATTAAGGATTTTTTTTATCTAAAATTAAAATTATAAAATAAAAAAATCAAATTTTAAAAAATAAAACAAAAAATAAAATTTAAAAAATTTTAAAAAAATAAATGCAGCTTTCCCATTGAAAAAGCTGCACACGGCAGCTTTTTTTAAAAAAAAAAAAAATTCTTGCTCATTTCCGCAAGAATTTCTTGCGGAAATGGGCAAAACACCTCTATTACCTAAATAAGTAATGGGAAACCCCAAAGCTCCAATTATTTTTTTCAAACACCCTATTTATAAAAATGTCCCCTGTCCCTCCACCTCCATTTTTCTATTTCTTTGTTTCTTCTCTATCTCTTCTTTCTCTCTCTGTCTCACCATTCTTCGGGTTTTGCAAACCTTGTTGGAAGAAATGAATCATCAAAAAATTATGCGATTGTGAGATTTATACCATGGTGGGGATTTGAGCTAATTCTTCTTTTCCTTTTCTTTGCTTTTTTTCTTTTCTTTTTGTTCTCATTCTCTATCTTTCAAGCACCCAAGAAATCCACGAACACCGCCACCTGGCGCTGATCTCGTATTACCTAGAAAAGAGGATACATATTTAATTAGAAAAAGAAAAGAAAGGTAAAAGGGGAGCTTAAGTTTTAGCTGTGAAAAAGAATATATTTGGGAATTGGGAGGACCGCTGTTCAAGGTTGAAATTTCTAGATTGGAAGATGAGCAGTATAATAATGGCAATTTCGATTTTCTTTTATACCACAATTTCAAATTTTTTTCTTTCTTCTTCAGTGAATATTAACATATGTCAATCATCCATTACATTAGCTGCCACATTGGCGCAAGTGTAAATCATCGGATTCTCCTTTCTGCATTCAGTGATTTCATTGTTTATTGTTCACTAAATTTTGCAGTACAGTGGTTCACCCTATCACTTTCGAAGTATAGAGTCAAAATGCATATTAAGTACCAATTGAGGTGTCTACAAATGTGTTTATCCATCATTAATTTTCAAAGAAAAACATATCATTATAAATAAATAATAATAATAATAATAAAACTATTTGAAATGCAATGAGGCACTACCAGAAAAAAAGGATTTCCCGACGGAAAGTAAGAAATTTTCGTCGGAAAATGAAATTGCCGACGGAAAGTTATTATTTTGACATATTAGTTGTTTGCAAAATTCTCGACGGAAAAAATTCCGTCGAAAATTTTATCGACAGAAATTGAATTTTCGTCGGTAATTTTTTCGATGGAATTTTAATTTCTGTCGGAAATTTTTCTGACGAAAATTGAATTTTCTGTCGGCAAAATTACCGACGAAAATTCAAATTTCATCGGTATTTATAGGAAAAATTTTAAATTAATTTTTTTAATTATTTATTACATCTTATAAATTTAACATGTAATATTAAATTCAGAATAATGAAAAAATGAAAATAGTATCCAAATTTTAATATCCAAAATAATTTAATATAATAATTGTACTAATCATGAAATTAATAATTATTTAACGAGATCATAATAGTTATATATGTCTGTTACAAAATCCTAATTAAGCTGATGGCGGCGGCAGCGGCGGCTGACGAGAACAATCAGACTGCTACGACGATGAGGCGACCATACCTTTCAAATTAATCATCTCATTGCGTAGCTCTGATATGAAGTCGAGAGATTGTTGCCACCGAGCTTGTGAGTCTTGCCACCGAGCTTGTGAGTCTTGCAATTCAGATCTCGGCTCACATACAGTATTCCGAAGTTCAAGTACTTCCCTGGAGGCAGACCGTATATTAGATGCAGCTGTACTTGAGGTTAAGGAATACGAGTAACAGGATTTGCCCAAAGAACCTAAGCCAAAGACCCGTCCTCGCTGGTCTCTACCACCAGCCACTTCATAATAAATCTGATTCGCATCAATATTATCGAAATTCTATGAACGTTGCTGAATTGTCTGTTGCACTTGTTCATGTCGTTAAACAAATATTTTTATATTAATTAACGATTAATAATAACTAATATTAAATATTTGTAAATTTTAATAATTTTGGCATACGTGTAAATGTCTTGATCGAGAATTGACGAATGTTTGACCATCATGATTTTTGGTGTGGGTGTGTAAAAAGACCTCACCATGGGTAGACGGTCTACGTATCGAGACTTCCTGCAAACAAATAAAGAGTTATAGTTGAACTATAATTTATTGAGTATTCGTATAGGTTTTTACTAAAATTTCACCAGACTTTCCCCTAAATTTTAACCATACCTCCTGTACACAAAGACAAAAAAGCATTTCAAATTTATTGTTATACTTGCATCCAACATCCAACAACAATGCAAACTCCTCAAACAATTAACATTCCCATCCTCCTCTATAGTAATGAGATAATATTAATTACAGTAATAACAGTAATATTTTGTAATACTTACAAGTCTAGCTGCATGTTTCTGATGGGACATTGATCCTCCAGTATGCAAGTATGAATTGACTCCCTTAGGTCATCCTCGTCTATTATTAGAATTTCGCTCTGAAATGGAAAGGGCCTCGGGCGTTGTCCAATACTGTTCTCAGTGTGCCCATATATCTTCGGTTATGTAACGAGGTTGTACACCATCAGTGTGTAACCCGCACACTAAGTCTCTGTAACATGCTCGAGCATGACTCTCCCATGCATAATACATGATGTCGTCAAACTCCGAGTCCCAGTAAAATTATTTCTTATGAGAATGAACAAAAAACAAAATGTAAGTAAGTGTAAACTATAATTTGTTATATAATAAATATTATCATAATTTATTACCTTGAATTCTTCAAAATAAAATTCTTTGTTTCTTGTGACACCTTCTTCCAGACATAGCCATCGTAATCTATTATGTTCTTGAACATGTTTGTCCTTGTGCGTAAGCACTTTCCTGAAGGATTCAACTAATATACAACAATCTTAATAAAGTCATGAAAAGTAACAACTATCATTAAAATCAATACAAAGTGAAACATTAATCACTTACTCCCCAGCTGTAATGGTGATATAGATTCTTCCATCAACTCCAACTGAGCCAGGTATAGGCTGTTCCACTGCATCTGTTCCTGATACCTGAGATGGCATAGCTTCAGTGTGGGCCATAGGAGTCGATTCAGTAGAAGGAGTGGTAGATGATGCAGCAGTAGGGATGGTCGGTGATGCGTCAGCTTGAGTGCTAGCATTGAACCCAAGCGATGGGGATGATCCATCACCAATACTATCACCCCCATCATGCACCCTGAGCCATGGAGAAATCATATTACTCTTCTTTCGCTTAAATATTTTTTGAACCTGATATTATGAAAAAATTGCATATTGTCAGATAATAGAAAATTATCACAGTATAATAAACATATCAAATAAAAAAATAAGTTAGTGCAATATTAATTGTTCTCACATGACATAAAATTAGGTAAACAAATTATTCGCTATCATCACTGAGCTATAAATCGTAATCCCAATAATCCTCATTTTTCGATGAACAAGAATCAAATTCAGGCTCGTCATCAGATCCCTCGCCAACCAAAGTTTTCTCATCATCCTCACAGGAAATGTCAACATATTCATTGTCTGCATAGTTCAACGTTTCATTATAGTCATAATTCAGAGTTTTATTTATTTCATGAACTTTCGGTTGTTCCTCTTGAAATGCATCATTATTTTCAGAGCATTCACTTTGTTCGGCGGCTTTCCTTTCAAAAATGCCTCTTGGTTTTACTTTGCATGCTGCAAACCATTCCGATTTGTCTCGTTGATGCGGAACCCCAGCCTATATGCAAACTAGAATGCCAACATACCATGAATATTGATCATAAACAAGTGAATAAACCCCCAATCTAAAGAACCCCCAAACAAGATTGAATGGAAACGCTTATAATAGATTGATTTAAAAAGTAAGAAGAATAAGAATCAAGCATACATTAACCATGCAAATTGCCTAAGTCTAATTCTTCATACAATAGCAAGAATCAATAGAAATTAACTCTCACAAATTCAGTCAATGAAAAATCATTAATCATAAGATATGCAAAATATAAAGTACAAATGAAGAAGTTCAGCCCTTTATATAGGCTAGGCAGCCACCCCTCCCTAGAGGAGTTATAATCAAACACTAACTCTAAGAGATAATTAATAAAATAAATAACAAAGATAATTCCTAACCTTTATCTACATGTATTTGGCCACAATATGGACTAAGTACATGAAATAAAGATAAATACAATCTGAAAATAATCCTAAAAGCTAATAATTATCCTAAGAAAAATGAATGTAGACTTAATTTTGGCGATAAGTGGAATTTGGCTAACTCACTCAAGATAAATTCATCCTATTGTTTCTCCATCAAACTCTATTCAATAATATCCCAAAATAATAAATATTTATCAAGGAAAACCCATTCCTAAAATTTAGGACCCCAAGTTCACCAATGTAGGCATAAAGTTAAATTTGACTCAAACCCATCCAAATTCAGCTCTCCCCTTTAAAATCCGGCCCCCTTATGTTTTCTAAGCCTCAATTAGTTATTTAGGCCCAACTCTTTAGAAGAGATAAGCCCAACTTTAGCCTACCCACTTAAACTATCCAAAATACTCAAATAAGCCTAAAAATAAAACAAACCTAATTACATAAGCGCAAAACGTTTTCTAAGGTACTAGGCTGCCCAAATACATTTAATTATATGTCATTACAAGAATAGAAGCTAAACAAAATAGCTTGAAGGCCCAATACACCATTTGGCCTCAACTTATCTTCATAGCCCAATTTAGCTTCTTTCCCCTCTTGAACTTGCATCTTCTCTATATAAGGTCTCATAAATACTTGTAGGACTTCTTTAAGTTTCTTTGACCTTGATTTTATGCCATTATGCTTTGCTGTGCTCATATCACTCGTTTTAAGCTTGGATAAGAGACATAATACACCTGGATCACTTGCATTGCCAATACAAAAGGTTCAAAGTAACTAAATCTTCTACGCCGGTTGACATCAACTAAATTGTATCTGCTATGCATTTTTGTTCCAACGTTAATAGTTAGATCAAACCATTCGCACTTAAATAATACACAGTATTTTATTGGCAATGCGGGGTACTCCAATTTAAGTATGTTAATAATTTGCCCATAATAATCCATCAACTCTCCTTGAATGCAAACCCCACTGTTTACCGTTGACTTGTTATGACCATGACTCTGTGTATGAAATTTGTATCCATTCACGAAATATACCGAATACGATTTAACATATCGCAAAGGTCCTTTCGCAAGATCCATGATGAACTTGTTCCCAATTGAATTTGTTGATGCCTACATATTCAAATATTCTAACGTCATTTAAATGAATATTTCATAATTGTATAAATAAATTTGTATATTGGAAGTCACAACTTACATATGTCTTGAACCAATGATGAAAGTGCTTTTTGACTTCCTTGTTCATCTCATTTTGATTTTTTTCAGGCATTAGCACCCGTATCTATTCCTCAAATAATCTATAATGCCTATATACAACATTTTATTATACCCTTCACATAGTAAATCAAATTAGCAATTTTATGTATATATTAAACTTACCGCACAAAAGGCTGAACTTCTTCGCAATTCAATAAAATATAATTATGGGCAGCTATTAATTCTTCCTCTGTTAGCATTCTCCTTATTGAACGGCCATGTAAACACCCAGGATACGTAAATATGGATAACTTTCCGTCCTGATTACTTTTTTCTCCGCCATCATTACGGGGTATTTTTCGCCGTCTAGTGTGTACATGTGGCTCAAAATAATGCGAACAAAATGTACTTGCTTCTTCAACCAAATACGCATTACATATTAAACCTTCAACTCTAGCTTTATTTTTTTACATTTTTTTTCAAGTGAAACAAATACCTACATAACATTTTTTATTGACATTAATTACCATAATAAATTATAATAAAATTGCAATTACTTATCATAAATAGTTATCGCTCAAATGGATACATCCAACGATATTGAACAGGACCATCAAGTTTCATCTCATGTGCTAAATGCACAGGAAGATGCTCCATTGTAGACACCGAGTCCTGAGTCAGCCTAGATCGGAGTTACCCAATGATGATAAATTGCCTATTCACGGGCAAAAAGTTTGAAAGTGATGATTTTCTTGTCAAATTTGTATTTTAGAATAAAAAAATAATAAAAATATTTTTAAAAAATGAAGTTTGAAAATTTTAGTGTTTTTTAGTTATATTTAAAAAAATAAAAAAAATCGAAAATCAGATGTTGACGCGCGGTAGCGAGCAGCGCAACGCGAGCGACGCGCAAGGCATCTCCAGCACGCGAGCGGCGCGCCTGACGCCCATCGGGCGCGCCGACGGGCTTCGGTCGCCCCAGATCCGCCGCAAGGTTGATTTTTCGCCCTAAATCCGTTTTTTCTTTAATTTTTGACTTCTTTTTACCATTTTTTCGGGTTTTTAATGATTTTTCCCTTTTTTACACCTTAATTAAGGGAAATTAGTTAAAAATCCTATTTTCTTCCCTAATTAATTATTTTTTCCATTTTTATTCATTTAAGTTGAAAATTTGAAGGGGAATTGAAAGGGAATTCATTTTGACATCAATTGGGATTATTTCTTCTTCTCTTCTCCTCTAAGAATTCTCTCTTGATTTTTTTTTACATCTTTTTCTCCAAATAAAATTTCATAGGTTAAAAAAATATAATTTTTAATCTAGAATTTTTCTTGAGACAAATAAACTATTGTTTGTTCTTGAGATTTGGATTTTAAATCAATTATAATTTTTGAGATAAAAAAATAATTCTTTGTTCTTGGAAATTGAATTTATTTTCTTCTCTTTAACAATTTTCATCGATAATTATTCTTGAGACAAAGAAATCAATACTTTGTTCTTGAGAATTAATTATTTTCTTCTATTATTTTTTTTAAGCAATTTTCTTTTAGAATAAAATTTCAATTATTTTATTTCTATTTTGTGAATCAAAGCAAGGAAAATCATCATATTCTTCATCAATCAAATCCGAAATCTGAATGTAAATATTCTAAGTTTAATCCTTTACTTTTATTTTTCTTATTTATTTTTTATTCATATTTAATTATTAACCATGTAGATTTTTATATTATTGTGTTTTATTTATTTTAGGTAATTTTGTATATAGATTTAACATATTTAATATTCTTTTTACTTTATTTTATTTAATTGTTCATTCTTCTTCTATTATGATTATGATTATTATTATTATTATTATAGTTTGTGTTAACATGTTAATATGCTAATTTATTTGTTTTCATTATATTAGTCAATTTATTTGTCATCCATAATGCATATTTTATTTATTCTAATCTATTATTTATTGTTTTATGTGTTTAATTGATTTTCTTGATTTAATTACTAACATAAATTTTATTTGTACTTGTTTTTGGTTTCAAATCCTTATTTTTCCTTGTTTGGGCATCCATGCGAGTGAAGGAGGGGATCCGGGGATTTATTTTTATTGTATTTAATATTTTTTTCCTTTATTTATCTTTTTAATTTATTTGTCATGTAATCATTAATAAAATATTTTTTATGCATGCTTAATTAAAAATCACACAAAAATATTTTTATAAATAAAATTGGTTTTTTCTAATAAAATGGGACAAATGTTCTAATTTTTCATCCAAATAAATTGTCACTTTAAAATTATTTTCTTTAACTATGCATAAGAGGACCAATGTCCTCATTTTTAAGAAATAACCCGTTTTATGTATGATTTATATTTTATTTATGATGGGGGTTGTATTCCGCCCCTAGTTTTGTTATAATTTATTTTTATGTACTTTATTTTAATTATGCTTTCATTTACCACTTTCCTTGGATGACCAACTTGCACTCTAATTATTGTATCAAAACGTATGAGAAAAGGGATGAAAACTTAAATTCAAAACTCAATTTTAATTTAACCTAGGTATGAATAAATGAGAAGCCCTGAACCATCTCTGGTGTTTGGGCTCAACGAGACGAGAGGGCCATCTCAATGTTCTGTTGGGATGGAGCCTCCAAGACACCTCTTGTGTTTCGTAAAAAGGCTCAAAACTTGCACAGTCCTAGGCGCCACGAGGCGAGAGGGCCATCCTAATGTTCTATTAGGGTGGGGCCTCCAAGACACCTCTAGTTTGCCTAAGCGCGAGGTCGAGAGGGCCATCCTAATGTTAGGGTGGGGCCTCCATGTAACACCCCGACTTGACCCTAGAAGTTTTGGTTAAATTTTTATCGGATTGTATCAAGTTTAAGAGTGATTGTGTGTGAGAGAGTTCCGTCGCGAGTACGACATAACCCTCCAGTGGACAGTCAGCTTAATTGGGATTTTGACATGTGGCATCGTAGGAGTTTGACATGTGGCAAGAAGAAAGATGGACACTTATCAAGAAGATGTATTTGTGTTGCTTATATTAGTGTGACAAGTGGCATTGAAAAAAAAATGACACCTAGCATGAGTCAAGTGATATGTATGCATTTATGGAGGAATTGATTGTGGAGGTTGGCCTTAACTTGGTGGTTTGGCCGGCCTTATCCCTCCTTATCCATTCTTTTCATTTCATTTTTTTGCTTTTGGTTTCTTTATTCCTCTGCTCTTTCTTTGCTCTTTCTTTCGTGTTCCTTGTTTCTCTTCCATTTAAGCACCTCAAGTTAAGTGTTAGCTTGGTTTGGTTTAAAGGGTTATTAAGAACTGAAGGTAAGTGGTTTGATTTCCAGATCATGATCTTCTTCGTCTGCTTGGATTCTATTTTTAATTTAAAGTAAAATGAGTATATGATGTGAATTAAGTGTTTGTCTTTGGATGATTTTGTGCAAGATGCTATTGACAAGGGGAAAAGATCCGAGTTAATGAAGAAAAGTGATTCAAGCTGCGTTTTGAGGTCAGGATCGTGTGTGGTTTGGTTAGATGCATGTTTGAGCTGTTATTATACTTGATTGTTTGATTGATACATGATGGCATAATTAAGATTTTATATGTGATTAAGTGCAAATTGATAGATTTCAAAGTTTAACATATGTATATATGTGTGTTGATGATGCTAGATGAATTGCCATATAGTTTTTGACTATAAAATAGAAACCCTAAACTTTTGGAAAACTCTTCTCATGTTTTCACCTGACCTTCGTGTTATATTTTATTCATAAGTGGAGTTTAACAACTCCAAATTGAGTTATTGTTGTTCCGTTAGAATAAATACTTCCATGCATATAAAAGTCTCAGAAATGACTTTAAGCAAATTTTTTCTCTAAGACCCTGAAAATTGGCCAAAACAGAGGTGTCTCTACTTTGGCCGGTTCATTTGAGCAGGTCAGATTATTTAGATCATATATGATGTTGTAAATGTCCAATTGACCTTAAATTTATTCCATTTGATTTTTAACATCTTAGGGAACAATTATTAAGAGAGAGTTTTGCCTAAAAATGAGGTTTAGACGTTGTTTTAGCCTATACAAAATAGAGTAGTGAAGCAGCCCTGAGTTTTTGCTTTTGTTTTGCTATTTTTGGCATGTCACGGTCACAACCAATTGGTTGCCACCGTGACCAATGCCGAGAAAAGGCAGAATTGAATATTTTTGGACCTCACGGTCACAACCAAGTGGTTGCCACCATGAGCATCCCCTGCTTTGCATATTTTGAGTGTTTTTCTTTCCGAAATGCACCCGAACTTCATTGCAAGTTCCTATAGTTTGTCCAACTAATTTTTAACCTTATGAAATGAGTATGTGAGTGGTTGTTAATTGAAATTATAGGTAATTAAAGCTTGGCATAAGAGTTCAATAATGAAATTAAATGTGTACATGTTTTTTAATTGTTGAACATGACATGGCATGTGATATTGATCACATATGATTGAAGTATGATATAATGCTTGAGTGATTGTAGTGCATATAATATAGTATATTGAATTATATTGTATGGAGTCTATGAACATGTATAATGGAGTGTGCATTGATTAATTAGTAATGTATAGTGTTTTGAATGAACATTAGAGTACATGCAATGTATATGATGTAGTTTGTAGAGTTCTTGTGCGAGCCTGAACGGTCATAGTAGTGGATAGAGAAGCATGCTTATAAAGAGATAGAGTGCCGCTGCCCATGACGGCCCCGTTTGGGCCAAGCAGCCGACCTCCGAGATGGTCATTCTAATAGAGATAGAGAGAATGTCCTGAGACTTCGGTCTTCTGTTTTGTAATGTGCCCGTATCTACCATTGTTGAGAGTTCAGGCTACTTTATGTTTTGTAGTATTTCTCAAGCTACTGTATGTTTTGTAATGTATACTATACTTTAAACTCTAAAAATTTAAACCTGACAAAATCCTAAAATTTTAAACCCTAAACCATAAATTCTAAATTCTAAAAATCTAAATCCTAAACTGTAAATGTTAAAACCTAAAATCCTAATCCCTAAATGTTAACTATTAAAAACCCTAATTCATAAATCGTAACAAATGATAAATTCTAAGATCCTAAACCCTTAATTCTAAAAATATAATAAAAAATTAATTTAAAAATGTAAAGAGTATTTTAGACATCTTATAAATATTAGGAGTATCACTACAAAAAAAATAGACATTTAGAGGTGGAGGATTGAGTCGCTAATTACATATAGTGAAAAGACGACTGAATGTCACAATTTCTGACGTCGCAGGAAATTTAGCGACTAAATGAAAAAACAGTCGCTAATTTTAGCGACTAAATTTAGTCGCTAATATTAAATATTTAATCTCTAATAAAATCCTAAATTTGGTCGCCAAATATGTCATTATTTAATTTGCGACAGACATTTTAGTCGCTAAAAATTGCGACAAACAGTCGCATGAATTAATCTATCGCTAAAAATTAGCGACTAATTGATTTCCTGTCGCTATTTGGTCGTAATGATATTTTTATTTTTAGCAACGAAAATTTTAGTCGCTAATCCGTCGCTAAATTTATGATTTTTTTTATTTATTTATTATTTTATTTTCATATCATTAAACAATAAAATAATTTATTACGTACACTACATTTAAAAATGGACATTCATATAAATATAAATGTAAATTATAATCAAATTTATAAACATATAATATAAACCATATACAATTAATATTATTACATAGTGTATATGTTATTAAAATTACTCGAAAAGTAAATAAAGTTATCGTCCGACATAGTATATTCCTAAATATTAAATTGTACTAATAATAAGATCATACAAAATAAGATTAGTAAAGTCATTTTGAGGTAGAACCGCCACTACTAAAAGGAGAATCATCATGCGGTTGAAGATCTTGTGCACCTGAAGCGCCAACATCATCATCTCGTGCGGGTGATGCAGTAGTGGTATTAGGCTGATGGGCTGGTGGCTGAGTGGCCAAGTGAGGAAGCAACGAACAAATAGTCCGTTCAATAATCTCCTCGACATCTTCCTTTGTCAAGCAGGTACCACCAGAATGTGAGGCAGTGCTTATACCAGGAGCACATGTTAAGCATTTGTATTTGTGTTTAATAAGGGTCATTTTCATAAATTAGAAAATAATAATTTGTATTTGTGTTTGCAAAGAACTTTAAAATGGAATATGTTAAGCATTTAACAAGTTCATTATAAGGCTAAAAAAATAGATAATATTTAAAATAAATAAATAAATAAGTCAACCGATTTTGTAAGATTATCAAAATATTGAATACCTACCGTTATTTTAGTAGCACAATAATAAAAGACACATAGATGGAAATTGAAATAGAGACAATTAATTAATATAATCTAATTTCCACAACTTGAGTCCAAAATTAAAGTCATAATGGATCCAATTAAGTGAAATGGTATGGAAGATTGAGTGGTTTTGGGCCCACCATAGCTTAATTAGTAGTTTTTGTTCTTTGGAGATTGTGGATGCACAATTATGACTCTTTGTATCAAATATTAGTCTTATATATATTTATATATAACATTCAATATTTTAAATCTATTAATTGCATTAATTTAAATTTATACCAAATAAATTTATAAAAAAAGGGTGAGCAGAAACTCACAAAAAATAGTCTATATATATCTTTTAAGCATTATTAAACTTGCTTACTCAAATATTGAAGCAAAGCATGAACAAGTCAGGTTAATAACTTTGCTAGCATTTGTAATTTCATAAATATTTAAATTCCATAATCTAAATCACTTAATTTTAATTACTTTATACATTTAAGTTAGAAAGAAAAGGTCATATTTTGAAGCACAAAACAATCTTTCAAAAATAAACTTTTATAATACACAAATCATCACCAGTAATTTCCATGTGAATACCCACCCGCCAAACATGACATCCTCCCCCACCACCAGTGATTCCATTCTCACATAAATTATCACTATAATGACCATTATTAACTACTATTGCTGCCGGGCAACACTTCTCATGCAACCCCTGCATCTTAAACGCTTATGCTGACTTTTTTTATTCATATGCAATGATTACCCATCAGAAAATGTTATTAACATCAAGACTCATAGTTTAATTCTCAGCACCATTTGGTTGTACTCAAGGTACCATATTTTAATTCTCAGCCACTGGATTTTGAAGTAATATGAAACTACACATCTTGTGTAATTGTTGAAACTACACATCATATTTACAATGCAAAGATAATGGCCAAAAAGACAATTACCCATTTACAAACCCCAGCATTCACTAGCAAAATTTAGCTTTAACGGTTTATCGATTCTAAGATTCTCGGTCATGGAAACATAACAAATACACTCTGTACAAACACAAAACTCATACTGTGACGCGTGCCGAACCTAGTAAAGGCTCTCGTTGAACCCGCTTTTAGGATTCGAGGGATTGGTTCGCGTCTTTTTGATCATGGGCACCATGAGACATCTTGGATGCTTCTTTCCCAATAGAACATTGGAAAGAATCATCTAGCCTCATGGTACCTTTAGGCACCTTTGAGGTATTTTGGAGTCGCCACCCAATTTACGAGAAATTGAGAAAAGTCATCTAACCTCTACGTTCTAAACCAGAGATTGGTGTTCGGAACTTCCCTCTTATTTATGTTTTGGTTAATTATAAATGAGTTTTTAACTTCCTAAAAATTCTATCTCTTGTCTCACACGATCGATGCATTTAATTGAAAGCGCATCGCAAACATTCAAAATCAATAAAGAAAAGCGATAAAAAAAGCGGTAAATAAATAAAAGAAAGCAATAAACACGTCAAGCACACAATTATAAGAGAAATAGGGGCGGAATACAACCCCCTTAAAAGAAGATTAAAAGTATAAATTGGGACGGAATACAATCCCAAATGAAAGCTAAATAATATTGCCCCAAAATTAATTACAAGGGCCCAAAAGAAAATGAACGTAAATTTAAACAATCAAACATAAGAAAAACATATATAAATTGGGACATTCGTTTGGTTTAGGAACATTGGTTCATTCGCACTTATTTGAAAAGGGATCGAAGAGTAGTTTGGTTGTTAGATTAAAAATCAGGATGAGTGATCCCATTTTTGGAGAAAATTTAACTCTTCATTTTATTATGTCATTTTACATTCCTTGGAAAAAATGAGGGACATTGGTCCCAATTTTATTAGTAAAAATTTCAATTTAATTATAAAAATATTTTTGTGATTTTTTTATCTCACGCGTGCATAAATAAAATAATTATTTGCAAGCAAGCACAACAAAAAGGAGGGAAATAAGAAAGGTCTCACCAAACTGACGCGGTCTCCTGCACGTGGTGACCCATCCGGGAGGTCACAGGAAGGCCCACATAATGCAACTTAAAATAAATTTCAGATAAAAAATAATGTTAAAAATATTAGTAACAATTCTAAAAATTAATCAAATAAAGGCAAAATAATGACAACAATAAATTTATAGTGACAATAATAATAATAAACAATCATGGCATAATAGCAACAATAAAATAATAATAATAATAATAATAATAATAATAATAATAATAATAACAATAATAGAAGCCATAATAGCAAAAACTATGATAATAAATAATGATAGTTCAAAACAAATATGAAATAATGATACTAACAATAACACCATGAAATAATATGATAAACAAACAAACCTTGAAAAGAGCTTCTTTAAAAATTTGATCACCACCTTGGAATCATTAGTTGTGGCTTTGACTTCAACCCATTTTGATACATAGTCAACACCAACCAAAATGTAGTTTTGTCCAAAAGATGTGGGAAAAGGACCCATGAAGTCTATCCCCCACACATCAAATATCTTTACTTCCAAGATATTGTTCAAAGGCATTTCATCTCTCTTCCCAATGTTACCAGCTCTTTGACACTTATCATATTGAGCTACAAAAAGTCTAGCATCATGAAATAGGGTAGGCCAAAAAAAACCACATTCTAGCACACGAGAGGCAGTCTTAGTACTACCATTATGACCAGAATACAAAGATGAATGGGAATGTGTCAAAATGTTTACATACTCATCCTCACTAACACACCTACGGATAATACCATCTCCACTTATCTTAAATAAATAGGGTTCCTCCCAAAGATAATTTTTGATATCACTAAATAATTTTTTCTTTTGTTGCCATGTCAAACCATTAGGTATAATCCCTGCAGCAAAAAAGTTAGCAAAATCTGCAAACCAAGAATTATTTACTTGCTCAATAGACATAAGAGACTCATCCATAAAGGATTCATTAATCTCATTGCTATCTCCTGTAGGTCCTTCATCATTTTCTAACCTTGACAAATGATCAGCCACTAAATTTTCAGATCCCTTCTTATCTCTAATTTCAAGGTCAAACTCTTGCAATAAAAGAACCCAACGAATTAATCTAGGCTTAGCATCTTTTCTAGCAAATAAGTACCTTAGTGCAGCATGATCCGTATAGATGATGACTTTAGATCCTAACAAGTAAGACCTAAACTTTTCACATGCATAGACAACCGCTAACATTTCTTTTTCTGTAGTTGTGTAATTGACTTGAGGTGCTGACAATGTATGGCTAGCATAGTAAATCACATGCAAATGTTTACCTTGTCTTTGTCCTAAGACACATCCAACAGCAAGATCATTTGCATCACACATAATTTCAAAAGGTAATTCCCAATTAGGAGAAGTAATTATGGGTGCACTTATAAGAGCATTCTTTAAGGTATCAAAAGCTTGCATACATGTATGAGTAAATTCAAAAGGTACATCCTTAACCAACAAATTAGTTAAAGGCTTAGCAATTAAGGAAAAGTCTTTTATAAATCTTCTATAAAAACTAGCATGTCCCAAAAATGACCTTACACCCTTAAGTGTAGTTGGTGGAGGTAATTTCTCCATCAATTCAGTTTTAGCTCTATCTACCTCAATCCCTTTACTTGAAATTTTATGGCCTAGAACTATTCCTTCTTCAACCATAAAATGACATTTTTCCCAATTTAATACCAAATTAGTCTCCTCACATCTAGCCAATACTTTATCTAAATTACTTAAACATAACTCAAATGAGTCCCCATACACAGAAAAATCATCTATGAACACTTCCATGATGTCTTCTATCATATCCCCAAAAATAGAAGTCATGCACCTTTGAAAAGTTGCTGGTGCATTACATAGCCCAAATGGCATTCTCCTATAAGCAAAAGTCCCATATGGACAAGTAAAGGTGGTCTTTTCTTGGTCACTAGGGTATATGAATATTTGGAAATATCCCAAATACCCATCTAGAAAGCAATAATGAGAGTGGCCAACTATCCTTTCTAACATTTGGTCAATGAATGGTGAAGGAAAATGATCATTTCTAGTGGCTGTAACAACCCAAAAAGGGCCTAGTCGGAATCTGTGTGGTAAGTCGGTAAATTAGGGGTATTTCAGTAAATTGAGCAAGAGAAGAATTTGGATAATAAGGATTTATTGCAAAGAAATTAATTAATTAAGTGAAGAAGAGGAATTATTAAGTGTGCTTGTAGTGTATGGTGTTAGGATGTAAGTGTGTTAAAGGATTTTATTGTGTGGTTTATGTGTGTATGGTGCCTTGGATGTAAGTGGTTTATTAGAAATATTATGGTGTGAGTTAAGTTTGGTGCCTTGGAGATATTTATTTAAGACATGGTTGTGTGCGTTTTGTGTATGGTGCCAAGAGTGGATAAGTCAAAGTGGATGGTTTGATTCTCTAGGATTGTGACAAGTGGCAAGGGTAGGTGAGCATTAAATGGAAAAGTAGGAGAGAGGTAAGGGGAAGGCAGATTTTAGTGAAGCTTCCCGTGGAAGCTGCCCTCTTCCCTTGCTATTCCATTTTCCCGTCCCTTCTCTCTCTCTTGCTTCCATTTTCTGCTCTCATCTCCTTTCTCTTGTGTTCTCCTTGAGCTTGAGTTGTAATTCTGAGTTTTGAGCTGAGTTCAAGAGGTAAGATCATGGGTTTTTGTGGCTTCTTCTTCTTCTTCTTTTTCTCCCGTGTTTTCTGGATTTTGAATGGGATTTTCATGGTTTGATTTTGTGTTTTGGCTGGGTTTTGTACAAGAATCGAAAGAAGGAAGAAAGAGAAAAGAGAAAGAGAAGGTGAGATCGTGAGAGGGCCAAGTTGAAGCTACAATTTCAGGTTTGGGAGCTGTGTTTGTGGATTATGTTTTTCCCCTAATTCATCCTTGGATTAATTCTATTTTGTGATTGCATGTCATTAGTAACCTTGAGTGTTTTGTTTGGATGAATGCATGTTTAGATTAAGTAGTGATTCTGAGTTAATTGTTAGTGATAAATTGGTGTTTGCATGTGTATTTGAAGAACATGAGCATTTAAGAAGAATGAATTTGAGTTTGGTTTGAGTGAATTCTTGATGAGTGGTGGTTGATTATTGTATAAGAATGTGTTTATGTGGCCTTGAGAATGATGCGGTGATGTACTAGAGGCTTGAGGTAAGTGTTTGTGCATGGTTGAATGAATGTATGAAGGGTTGTGTTGTGAAGAGAGTAGGAAAAGTGCATATCTGGGCAATTCTGGGTTCTGTTGCGATCGCGACAGAATGCAGATTGGTCCCTCGTGGCTGGAGAGCCCTCTGTCGCGACCGCGACATTTTCGCGAGCGCGATAGAGACTCGGTAGTTGAGTCCTCCTCGCGAGCATGCTGCCGAGCGTGAGCGCGAGGAGGAAGGAACTGGTCTCTGTCGCGATCGCGACAGAGCTCGGTTGTGTGAGTCTGCCGTGCGTGCTTCGTCGCAAGCGCGCCTCCTGTCACGAGCTCGCGATGGGGTGCCCTATGCTCTGTCGCGAGCGCGACATTGTCGCGATCGGGATAGAGGCCCTTCCTGCTTGCCCTATTTTCTGAATGTGATTCTTTTGTCCCACTTTGCACGGTTTCTCACTATTGCCTGGTTCATGATTGAGTTATGTCTTGTTGACCTTTTTATACTCGTGTCGTTGTAGTGAATTAATATGATGTTAGGATTTTTGCTTTGAGTTTTGTATAGTAAGTGTTGTGATTAAGTGCGAGTTGTCGAACCTGAAGTGTCAAGGTAGTGGATAATTAAGCATGCTTAAGAAGGGTTTGTGAGTGCAGCTGCCCGTGTCCGCCCCGTTTGGGCGAAGCGGTCGACCTTTGAGATGGTCATCTTCCGTGTAGTGATAAAATATTTTGAGACTCCGGTCTCACGCGCTACCTTCGGGTATTAAAACTGTTTTTGAGGCTTCGGTCTCCCGTGCCGTGTTCCCGTATCCTCCACCATTGAATTCAGGCTATTGTGTGAAGTGTCTGGTATTGGTTAGTGAAGTGTTTTGATGTGATCTTGATTATGGTAATTGCTTCGTGCTTTCTGTTTTCAATTCTGATTTCATATAGTGACTCTTGATCTGTGCGTATATTTCTGTTCTCTGGTAGTTAGTAAATTCTGTATGTTAGTGCTTAATATCTTGTATGGTGTTCTGTTGTGTTTTGTTCCTCCCCACTAAGCGTTATCGCTTAGCACGAGTTCTTTTCCCGTGTAGGTGGCAAGGTTTTGAGTTCATGTTCGAGTTCCGAGTCGCGCATCTACAGGCTGGCCACATAGGAGTAGAGTTATTTATTTTTGTCTCCTCCTGTAATTCTTTTTGTATGTAGTATTTTTGTATAGTGGCTCATGTAACTTTTTGTAAGTTTTTGATGTAATATTTTTGGATATTGTATCTAACGCTATATCTTGATTATATGAGATTTATGTTCTGCCTTTGTTATTATTGTTAGTGAATGCTTTCGCTCAGTGTATGTATCTCTGTATGTATGTTGTGAGTGAGCGTCGGGTAGCGCGCCCGCCGGCGCCCTTCCAACGGGGGCGGCGGTGGGGGTGTTACAGTGGTCGAATTCAACTTCCTATAGTCAAACACACCCTCCAATCGGTGGTGGTTCTAGTAGGAATCAATTCCCCAATCTCATTTCTAACTACTGTCATACCCTCTTTCTTTGGTACACAATGAATAGGACTTACCCAAAAACTATCCGAAATCGGATAGATAATCCCAGCATCTAATAACTTAATGACTTCTTTTTTAACCACTTCTTTCATATTGGGATTAAGTCTTCTTTGTCTATCAGCTTTTGGTTGACATTCATCTACCATGTTAATCCTATGCATGACTACATTAGGACTAATTCCTTTCAAATCAGAAATTTGGCAACCTATACCCTTGATCCTCTTTCTAACAACTTCTAACAATGAAGACTCTTGTGCACTAGTGAGTTTATTAGAAACAATAATAGGTAAAGTATGATTTGGACCAAGAAATGCATACCTCAAATGACTAGGTAGCTCTTTCAACTCTACATTAGGTGGACTTACAATGGAAGGTGGTAATGGTGCTTTATTTCTATATAGAAGTTTAGGCTTTGAGCTATCTTGCTCCACCTCTTCATGCACTTCTTCTTCAAGATGAACCTCCTCTTGACCTGCATTGTCTAGCACTTCCAAAACACAAGCATCAATGACATCTATTTTCATGCACACATTCTCATCCATGGGATATTTTAGGGACTTATGCATATGATATTCCACACTATCTTCCCCCACTCTTAAAATTAAAGTGCCCTCATAGACATCAACCAAAGCCCTACCAGTTCTCATGAAAGGTCTTCCTAATATCAATGGACATTTTACATCATATGCAAAATCTAGAGTAACAAAGTCAGCTGGTAGAATGAACTTATCAACTTTCACAAGCACATCTTCCACAATGCCATATGGTTTTTTAATAGATTGATCAGCTAATTGCAAAACCATAGAAGTAGGTTTAACATAATCCAACCCTAACTTCTTAAAAATAGTCAAAGGCATAAGATTTATACTTGCCCCCAAATCACATAAACATTTAGGAAAATCAACATCCCCTAAAGTGCAAGGAATGGTAAAACTACCATTATCCTTAAGCTTAGTAGGCAAATTATTTGAAATTATTGAATTACATGCCTCAGTTAACTCTATAGTGGATATATCCTCCCAACATCTTTTCATAGAAATTAAGTCTTTAAGGAATTTTACATAGTTAGGAATTTGTGTGATGGCCTTAATAAAATTCAAATTGATGTGTAAATGTTTCAATTTATCTATAAAAGATTGGAATTGCTTATCAAGCATTGTGGAAAAGGCGGATGAGGTTGGAACACTTGTGGAGTTTGTGCTTTGGTCACCCCTTCTGTCGCGCCCGCGACAGGTGTTACGCTTGCAACAGTAGGCGGATTCTCATTCGTCGTGCTCGTGAAATGTACTGCGCTCGCTATGTCTACCTGCCCCTCTTCTGTCGCGATCGCGACAGGTGTCGCGCTCGCGATAGAAGGTTCATCCTTCTAAAATTCTTTTGTTTTTCCTGCATATTCTCATCCACATTAGTAGAAACAATTTCATTATTATAGGATTCACCTGACCTCAATTTAATGGCTTTAAGATGTTCACTTGGATTCTCCTCCGTATTACTTGGTAGATTTCCTTACATTCGTGAAGGTAAAGCCTTAGCAATTTGCCCTATTTGTACTTCCAAGTTATGGATGGATGAGGCTTGATTTTTAGTGATTTGATCAAACTTAGTTTCTAGCCTCTTTTGGTTCTCTGCTTGTGAACTAAACTTTAGGTTAATCCCCTCTAAGAACCTATCCATTTTAACCTCTAAAGCTCCAAACCTATCTTGAGGTGGTTGAAATCCTACACCCCTATTTTGGTTACTATTATTCCCCCATGAAAAATTAGGATGGTTTCTCCAAGCAGGGTTATATGTATTTAAGTATGGGTTACCACGCCCTTGCCCTTGGATAAAGCTAATTTGTTCCTCCGAACTACCTATTCCCAAATTACATACCTCACTTGTATGACCTTGTTGGCCACAAATGGTGCATACCTTTTGTGAACTACCCCCCATTCCTAGGCTACTAACCTTTTGAGTTAAAGTCTCAATTTGGGCTTGTAAAGCTACCACAGAATCTATGGCATGTACCCCCCTAGCATTAGAATTAGATTCTCTTACTCTTTCGGTGGGCCACATACAATTGTTCATAGCCATCTCTTCTAACAATTCAAAGGCATCTTCTATTGTTTTTCTCATCAAAGAGCCACCAGCTGCAGCATCTATTGTGCCCCTAGTTGTAGGGTTTACTTGCATAAGCAACTCCCTTGAAAAATTATGGTGAGGACACATTCTCTGCAATTCTTTAAATCTCTCCCAAGCTTCATACAAACACTCATCATCATGTTGCACAAATATTGTGATATCTTTTATAATTTTTGCAGTTTTGGCTAGAGGGAAGTATTTGGATAAAAATGATTGAGCCAATTGGTCCCAAGTGGTTTGGATCCTCTAGTTAGTGAATTCAACCAAGCCTTGGCTTTGTCTTTCAAAGTGAAAGGAAAAAGCCTAAGCTTAATTGCATCAGCCGAAACTCCATTAATTTTAAAAGTATCACATATTTCTAAGAAATTTGCCAAATGAGCATTGGGATCCTCATTTGCCAAACCATAAAATTGAATGCTATTTTGAATCATTTGTAAAAGAGAAGGTTTTATTTCAAATTGGTTAGCATTTACCGTAGGCCTTACCACACCTTGTTGAGCACCACTCAATGCGGGTGTGGCAAAATCCATCAACCTTGGTGGATTCTTCTCTTCAGCCATTATAGGTCTCTTATTCTTATTTTTCTTTTTGTTGGATTTCCGGTAACTTGACAAATATCTCTCTATTTAAAGATTTAAAGGTTCAAGCTCTTCTTGAGAACTCCTTGTACTAGGCATGAACTATCAAATCCTGTAAAATAACACAAAACAAAACTAAGTCACACTAAACAAACAAACAAATAATATGAAATAAATATTATAATCCAAAAACATAAATCAAGATTTATAATGGCAATAAATAATCAATCATTCCTAGGCAACGGCGCCAAAAACTTGTTAGCTTATTTCTAAGTGCTAATTCCTCAAGTATACGGTGTACCAATTATAGTACAAAAGATGTCGATCCCACGAGGAATGTGATTAATTTTACTCACTACTACTACTACTCAATTTTAATCTTGTTTACAATGATCATAAATTTTATGAATGAAAATGGAAAAACTATGTTTAATACTATCTAACCTAATTATTGATTATTAGAGAAGACTAATGATTAATGATGATAAAATAATATTAAATAGAACCTGAAGCGATTATTCTTGATTATAAGTATATTCTTGTCATGCAAGCCAAGTTGAATAAGATTCCAATTTACTCTCTCAACATAAACTAGAGTGCCTAAAACATGCATTTATAATTCTAACTCACAATTTTCATTAATGAATTAGAGGGTTATACATGCAAATTTCAAGAATAATAAGCAACCTATAACAACCATTTAATATTATGATTTCTCAAATAATACTTCATTGATGAACTTTTATTAGATTTAAGTAAGAATTTATCTTTCAATTAAACACTTACTTATAATGATCATGCATAAAAATACTAATAGAAAATTCTACAACAAGGAATATCAAATTGATATGAATAATAAAATATAGCATTAAATATTCAAATTCATAAAAGCATCATTCAATAATTACAAAGAAGAAGTTAAAGATAAGAAATGAAGAAGGAGACCTCTCAACCCTTTTCCCTTCCACAAAAGATATCTTCTT
Organism: Excoecaria cochinchinensis; assembly: GCA_947683425.1. Classification (NCBI taxonomy): domain Eukaryota; kingdom Viridiplantae; phylum Streptophyta; class Magnoliopsida; order Malpighiales; family Euphorbiaceae; genus Excoecaria; species Excoecaria cochinchinensis. The sequence goes on along the minus strand of CANTUQ010000208.1, from coordinate 8,725,440 downwards.
CTTTGTAAGAAATCTTCTCTTCAAAACATAAAAATCCTAACTTAAAACTTTAACTTAAGAAATGTACTCTCAAACTTACAGCAATTCTTAATTAAAAATTCAACAACAACTAAAATTACAGTTAAATGTTATATTTATAATATTCTAAAAGATATGTCCTTTCAAGTGTCTCTCTAAAAGGTTGCAAGACTTGGTGGAAAGACATGATTCTTCAAGGCAAAATTTGAATACAAATGCCCAACGTTCCTTTCTATCGCGATCGCAACGTCTGTCACGCTCGTGACAGAGCACGTTTTCACCTTCGCTCCACCTTCCTTGCACTGGCTCTTCCCTCGCTATGTCATGACCTCGCGACGGGCGGCCTTGCTCGCGACAACGCACACCAGTTTCCTTTCTTCTTCTCTTTGGCTCTCTTCATTTGCGTGTCCTGTCGCGCTCGTGACGTATATCACGCTCGCGATAGATTGCTTCTTCTTCTTTGATTTCCTCTCTTCCTTTCTTCTTTCCTTCTTTGCTTGGCACTTCCGGTCGCGCTCGCGATGCTAGTTGCGCTCTCGATAAATTTTTCTCTTCCTTAGCTCATTTTTGCTCCTTTCTCCTATTTTCTCCAGTTCCTCCTACACACACAAAACTTAAACAAAAACATAAAACATACCTAATTCTAACACAATTAAATACACATAAACACTATTTTAACACCAAAACATAGATTAAATATGAGCTATTTAGACTCATATCAGCATGCATATATAAGTGTTAAGGAGGTGGGTTTTGTTTCTTTCCCTTTCATCTTGGCCGGCCATCCTAAGGTAGGTTTTGCTTTGTTCTTCTTTTCCTTTGTTCTTTAGTTTGATTTCTTCCAGAGTTAGTTTTCTTGTTTTCTTTCCTTTGTTCTTCATCTCATTCAAGAATTTGTTGGTTGAAGTTGGAGAATCAAGTAGGAGATCAAAGGGTAAAGAGAAGATTACTTGATTTGTGAAGTTGAAAGAGTTAGATTTTAAAGGTTTGGGATTTTAACTCTTTAATAGATGCATGCTTGATTAGATTGGGTGAATTATGGGTTTTGAAGAGTTCAACAACTCTTCTAGTGGTTAAATTGTACTTGGGATAGTATTGTTGAGTTGATGAAGCTTCGTTGACAATTTGAAGTTAGACTATGTTTTAATTGTTTGCATGTTGATTATGCACTTGATGCAAGTTGTGCCATTAGAAATGTTTGTGTGTGTTATTTAGGAGTTTTGAAAACATTTGAGTTGAATATATGCAAAGAAATAGAAAGAAGATTGAATTGGTGAGTTTGGACTCTGTCATGAGCGCGACAGAGGTCTTTGTTAAGCGGTGGTTTGTTAATTCTTACTCTGTCGTGAGCGCAACATTTGTCGAGAGAGCAATAGAGTCATGTTTGAGTTCTATCGCCTGCGCAACAGAGGTGTATGTTAGTTGGGTAATTTATAAAGTTGTTTGGCTTAGAAATTATAAGGTGGTAACTTAAACGAGTATATGAATTGAATATTGAAGTGTGGGCTTGTTGATAAGCCATATGCATGTGTGAATGATGTGATTTATGAAATTACTAATTAATGTGACTATGTGATGTTTTATAATATGATAAAATGAATATTGAATGGATTAGTTATTTAGCTTGTAAATCAAGTTGTGGATAGGTAGGCATGCCTATAAGGGTTATTATTCGCAGCTGCTAGTATTGATGCCCGTTTGGTATCTAGTGTTGATACCGTTTGGTATCTAGTGATTCGAGATTTGCATATCTCTAGTGTTGATACTATTTTTCCCAGTATCTAGTGATTGATACCCGAGTGGTATCCAGTGTTCCCGTTATCCACTGCTATTGTCGATTCAGGCTATATTAAGATTGTTATTTCATTGACTGATTATAGCGTTGTGTTCATATGTTATATTCGCCATGATGTAGTAACATTTCAGCGATCACTGTATCAATTATATGCTAGTGATATTAGTGAAGTAAAGCGTCTATTATTAAGTATTTGACCTATCATTTGTTTTAAGTATGTTTTGCTAATATATGTTTAATCCATGATTTTTTCTTGGTAGTCCATTTTTTTTTGTTTGTATCCCCACTGAGCCATAGCTCAGTATGGGCGTTTATCTCCCATGTAGGTTCATAGTTTGGAAGCTCAAGTTTTGGAGTTAACATCTACTGGCCACTATAAGGAGTTTTAAAGTCTTCTTCTTAGGTTCAATCTTTTGTTTTGTATAGGTATTGTACTGTTTTTGTATAATAAGGATATGTATTCATATATTGTAAAGTTATGTACTTATAAAATGTAAGTTTTGATAAAGTAAAGTTAATGATCACTTTTGATATGTATTATTCTTAAGTTCACTTCTTATTAGCATGTATGTTTATTATTATAAGAAGAAGTTTCTGTAGCACTCCCTTATCCTCTTAAGGGGTATTGGAGTGTTACAGTAATCATTGAGATAAACAAAGTTAATATGTGGATTCTTATTAAAAAAATAAGTACATTAGAGATATGTTATGAGAAAATTCACATGGATGCTTATACTATATCAGTGAAGTATCTCATCATATCAGTAATGCAAGTATCCTTGGACTTGAGATCACCAAGGTATCTCAGGTAACAAGTGTTATACTTTGACTTCTATGCTTTTACTCCTCGAAGGGATATACATAGGTCAGAGGTTGGGTATAGCATGAACTACTTGGAGATAGTTAAGTAACTAATAAGGGATTAACCACCCCAGTTATAGTGGAGAGTTCTATCCAAAGTATTTCTATACTTTTTTGTTCAAAAAAATCTTGGCCAAAGTGGAATGCAAGATGAATGAGAATCACAATGGCATTTTGGGAATAAAGATAGAAGTATGAGAATATAATAAGTTCATAAATGAATTGATGCATGTCCATATTTAATTCATGAATGAGAATAGAAAAATGATAAAAGGAGAAATTGTATGGTAACTTGATATGGAAGGGTAAAAGTGAAAACCACTGAATTCTTGTCATTTGGGTAATCATAATACTTGACTAGAAGTTTCTCATGATTTGTACTTAGTGTTTAGTAAATATCAATTGAGAATTGGTAATATAATTAAAGAGTTTAAATCATAAAGTCCTATTTCAACTAGGACTCTTAGTTACATTTTATATTCTTAACATGCACAGGAAACCCAAAAGTTCATGCACATAATATAAATGAGGTCTGAGGTAAAATGCAAACTATAAGTTTGACATAAGTTGTCATGAAAACTTATTACCTAGCCATTTATGTGCATAGGTGTGACGCGCGCCGAACCTAGCAAAAGCCCTCTTAGGTGAGACCCGCTTTTAGGGATCGAGGGATTGGTTCGCATCTTTTTTGATCTTGGGCATCATGAGTCATTTTGGATGCCTCCTTCCCAATAGAACATTGGAAAGGATCATCTAGCCTCACGACGCCTTTAGACACCTTTGAGATATTTTGCAGTTGCCACCCAATTTATGAGAAATTGGGAAAGGTCTCTAACCTCTGTTGGTCTAAACCAGAGATGGTGTTCGAAACTTCACTTTTATTAATGACTTAAGTTAATTTATAAATGAGTTTTTTAAGGAACCAAAATTTTCCCAAAATAAAAAAAAAAACATAAACAAATAAAACTTTCCCCAAAATTAATTACAAGGGCCCAAAAAAGAAAAGAATAAAATTAATTAAAATGCATAAAAGTAATTAAAATGAATCATACATAAATCGGGTCATTTATTATTTTTAGGAACATTGGTTCCTTTTTCATTAACTTAAAAATTAGAGAACTATTTTAGGCATTGATTGAGAAAATCGGGATGAGTGATCCCATTTTATGAAAATTAGTTCTCTATTTGATAGTGAGATTTTATTGGTTAAAATAGAACATTGGTCCATTTTATTAAAAAAAAATGCATATTATTAATTATTGTAAAAACATGATTTTCTATAATACGGAGAATATGAAATACATTTTTTACATACAACACATAAAAATAATAATAATAAAAAGAAATACAACAATTAAAATGCAAACCCTCAATTTGATGGCCTCTAATTCTCCGATCCTCCAACCCGAGCACGAGTGTAACTCGCGAAGATAAACAATTTTTGAGGCAACAAAACAAAAATGGATAAAATGTTAGTAAAGTAAATTAAATAATTAATGTAATATGAACAAATAAATTAATTGAATAATATAATTAAAACGATTAATAGATCAATCAAATAATAATCAATTAAACTAGTCAAATATAAACACTTAATTAGATAGAAATAATTAAATATAAAACAATTGCAAGCAAGAAAATGAAGAAAAGCAAAAGAACGGAATAGTGCAGAAAACACAGCTGCGTTTTCTTACGAAACACATTTGTGTTTCCTCAGCAAGGCACTGGGCAGTGTAGAAACACAGCTGTGTTTCTGCTCTGTCACGCAAAAAACACCGTTCACCGGAAGAAAACACTGGTTTTAATTTTAAAAAGCTAAAATCCACAAATCTAAACCACATTGCATGCATTACTAATGATAAAACAACTTAAATTAAATTCATACCAATTACAACAATCAAAGAACAGTAAACAGAAGACAATAAACCACAAAATCGACAGTAACAACCAATGGATTGAGTCAACCAAAACACAACAGGAGGAGAGTAACTGGGCCAGATTACATGCATTTACGTTCGGACAGTCGGGTAGGACAAGAAAAATAAAAAGCTGAAGGGGTGAGGGATCGGACGTGCACGACTCGTGCATGTATCGTACGAGTCGTGCAATGAGCGCACGACTCGTGCGCTCACTGCATGGGTCGTGCAGTCCGATCAGGAAAAAGAGGGACAATCCGACGCGAAAGACCGGGCAAAAAATAGAGGGACAATCCGATCGGGAAACTAATAGTACGATCCGATCGAGAGGTCACAATTTCAACAAAACAAGGACACGACTCGATTGGCAGGTCACGACTCAGACAAAACAAAGACACACTCAGACAACACAAAAAAACAGGGATGAACAGAGTAACCTCAACAAACCTGACAAATGCGTAGAACATGCATAATTAGAATAACAATCATGCTGATAAATCATAATAGATATTTAAAATTCATATCTGATGACAAATAACAACAAACTTGCAACAAACGGATTATCACAATCAAACAACCAACTAAACAAAGTATGTACAACGAGAAGAAATAACAGGTAAAACCAAGCAGAAAAAGAAAGAAAGAAGAAGAAATAAAGAAGAAACAAAAGAAAGAAAGAGGTAGCGATCCCAGTATTTGCCCTCAGATATAGACGTTAAATTGCAAGATGAAGAAGCTTTAGTTTTCCTCTTTGCTTTTCAAAAAAAGGAAGTTAAAACAGCAACTAAAAAACCTTCAATGGAAATTATGTTGAAGAAAAAAAACCAAAACGATGAACTTTCAAACGTTAAGAACTCATTTCTTTTTCTCAAAACAAATTTAAGAATATATTTTTTTTGTTCCTTTCTTCCTCTCCTCGCTTTTTCTCTCTGTATTTTCTTTTTATTTGAGTTCAGCTCTCCTCTATTATTCCCCTCTTTCTTCAGTTTTTCAACTCCTCTTTTAATATCCCAGACAGTATTAGTTCGTTTCCCACCAAATCCAACATAAACCCATCATTTTCCCACCAAATCCCCACGAAAAATGGGATAGGAGGAGCAGGAGCGCGTGAGGCAGGTGAGACATTCATCTCACCTGTGAGATGGCCTCACGTGGTGAGGCTGCATCTCACCAACATGAGATGGGCCTCACCCCACAGGCCCTAGAAAATCCTTTTCCTGCACATTTTATTTTATTTTATTGAAAACGAAAAGCATTTCCGAGTAAACCATCACTTCTATTTGTCTCTTTTGCCCGTGAACAGGCATCGTTTTCGTCGTTGGGTAACTTTGGTCTGAACTGCCTCAGGACCCAGTGTCTACAATAGGCCTTTAAGTGAATTGGAGATGTTTTTCTCTCTTAAGCTCAATTTGTCTTGGATGCATCTAACAATTGTTATAGGGTTTAATTAATATGTTATAAGGCTACTTATAAAGTTTAATTAGCCTTGGACCTCAATTAAATGCGCGAGCCGAATTCACTCAAGATTCCCTATATAAGTTTGTTGTATTGGGCTTGTAAGTGTCACTTAAGCCCATCCAAATGGACCAAGCCTTATGAAAAGGTCTAACCATTATACCCTAATCCTAATCAAACCCATAAGGTGTATAAATATTCCATTAGGTTGAAACTAGGGTAAGAGAAATCAATTAGAGATATTAGCCTCAAAACCTTAAAAATTTCCACACTTTGCTCTTCTTTTTTTCTCTGCAGCTGAATTGGGTTACTAGTCCCAACCCAATCTCAGCCTTTGCATCTATTTTAGAGTGTTCTTAGACATTGCACTTGGAGGTGGCCATTGTTTGGACACTAATAGTTTGTTACAACTCAATCTGAAAGCAATTCAATTGAACAACAAACCACAAAAGTAAAATATTTCAAAACTTTTAGTTTGATTTTGCTATTTGTATGACTAGATCTTGCATTAGGGGATTTAAAGTTTTTATTTTTCTATTGTGCATGAGCTCTAAATACCTACAATAAATACTAAATAATAATTTTTATATTATTTAAAAAATAAAAAAATAGTAGATAATGCTTTAAATATTGTTTAAATAAATAATTAAAATTGGAACTACTGTTCATTAACTATATCCTTGAAGTATACTTTTAGGTAGACTCGGTAATCGGGTCGGGTCAAACAGATTCAGGTCACTTCAGACCAGTTTTTTTTTTTGGTTTTTTCGGATCGTTTTTTTGGGCCTTCGAGTACGGTCACTTCTTTTTTTGGACGGATTTAGGTCGAATTTTAGGTTACAATTAGGACTAAAAAATCGAATTGAAAATTGAATCAATCTGTATTGGATCGGACCAGACCGAACTGAAAATAATTTGATATATTTGCTTCATTTTGAAATAAAAAGCCGATTATATCAATTTGGTTTTCTATATCCAAAAACCGTTATCAAACTGACCAAACTACTAGTACAATTTATTTTAATACAGAAATTAGGAGGCCGACGGCGACAAAGATAAAGTGAGACAAAGAGATGGCAAAATGAGAGGGATAAGTAATAAAAAAGAGATGAAAAAGTTGAAATATTAGAAATTTGAGATTCTAGCAATAAATATATATATATATACACTAACAAAAATGACCCGTTTGAATTTTTTATTTCTTTTTCTTTTATACTCAAAATTTAAACAACTCAATATATATTTTTTAAAATTTAATTTAATTTTTATAAAAAAATAAATTAAAAATATTAATAAAACGGTATAGTGTTAATATATATGTGTGTGTAATACTAAACTATAATTTATAAATAAATATTGACAAAATAAAATTTAATTAAAAAAATTCAAATGGATTTTTTGAGTTTTAGATTCAAATCGGATTTGACTTTAAATTTCTCGAGTCATTCAGATTTGCTCCGATCTAAAGTCATCATTTTTTAACGAATTTAAATTGAATTTTCGATTTAATAAAAAAATGCCAGATCTAATTTTAGGGCACACGTTATTTTATTCCTGAATTATTTTTTTTTAACAAAAAGTGATAATTTTCGTGAAATGGCTTAAAACGATTTTGCAAAAAAAAAAAAAAAAAATCAATTATTAATTGAGATTTTGAGTGATGAGGGAAAGGTTGTACGTTTTCCAACGTGTATATGGGAAATGGACACAACCTAGCCTCATTGTCCAGATGCTACACATATCAATGAATTATTTTTATTTTTAATTTGTTTTTATTTATTTTTATTTTTTTATTAATGCAAGTGAAGAAGGTACTACAAGCCTATAATGTTTGTTTAGGCACTCTTTTCAATTCTCTCTTTCACATCCACTTCCATCCATTCCATAATTTTTGTCCATTTTTTTATATCAATTAAAAAATTATAATTAATATGGTTAAAAGATAAAAAATTTTATATAAATTTTCTATTATAGCCATTGTTATAAATAATTAAATTTTATTGAAAGTTTGAAAGTAAAAAAAAAATATAGTATAAAAAATTTAAATTACAATTAATAAAAAATTAAATAGAAATACAATGAATAATTCATAAATTAATCACAATGTGAAAAATAAAAATAGACAAAATTTTACGGAAGAAGTGATTCATTCGCATTAGTGGTTTTGTATATTAATTGAGGCTTAATTAGACCTGGCAAATGGAACGGGTTGAGCGGATTCACGTTACTGCAGGTCAATTTTTTTGGGTTCAAGTTTTTTGGGTCACTTTCGGGTCAAGTCACTTATTTTTCGGATGGGTTCAGAGTCACAATTAGAACCAAAAAATCGGACCGAAAATTGAACCAACGCTCACGGTATCGAATCAGACCAAAAACCAAATCGAGTTGGAAATAATTTGATATATTCGATTTAGTTTTAAAATAAAAATTCAGTTATATTGATACAATTTTCAATATTAAAAACCTTAAAATCAAATTGATGAAATTATGAGTAAGATTACGTCATTTTGATGCCAAAATTTAGAAACCAACGGCGACGGAGATAAAGTGAGACAAATAGTGCAATAGGATGAGGGGGATAAAAAATAGAAAAGAGAATAAAAAGTGAAAAAAATTAAAAATTTGAAATTCTAGCAATATATATATATATATATATATATACACTATAGCCAAAATGATGTCATATTAAATTTTGGTCGACCCTATTTGAATTTTTTTTTATTTCTGTTCTTTTAATTTTTTACTTAATTATTAAAATGTAAATAATTAGACATTTATTTTTTTCCAATTAAATTTAATTTTGATATAAAAATTGAAATGAAAATATTAATAAATCAATATATATATGTGTGTGTGCGTGCAATATTGTTTTTGAAAGTAGATATATAATATTAAATAATAACTTATAAATAAATATGAAAAATAAAATTTAATTGAAAAAATTCAGGTCACTGGTTTGGATCGAATTTTAGGTATTTTTAGGTGGATTTTTTAGATTTTGAATTTGGATCATATTATTCAACCCTAAATTTCTTAAATCATTTGGATTCAAGTCACATTTTTGGATTGAATTTTGGAACCAGATTAAAAATTGCCAGTTTAGACTTAATACATCAATTCTTTGGAACTTACCCAAGAAAATATTTTCCATAATTAATTTTTTTAAAAATCTAATTTACCACTTAATATTTACATTTTTATATTTTATAATCACTTTTTAAAGTCTAATTTGGTACTTTCTTTCAAAAAAAAAAAAAAAGTTTAAGTTGGTATTTAAACATAATTTTTTTAATTTATATTCTAAATTTTTAATTTGATAGAAAAATAAATTAGGTAATTATAAAACAGCTAATCATTAATTCGCATGGTGCAAGGTTTTTTTGGTTTTTATTTTTAGTATATGTAACTTGTTTCATCAAAATTGTTTGCTTATGTTTACATATTATTGTTTATTTTAAATAATTAAAATTTCTAATTTCTTAATTAAAATTGTTATTTAGACTCCCAAAAAAATTCAAGTGTCATATATATTTTTATTCATGCATACGTTACATTTTAAGTGATCAATTTTAATCTAACACGGATAATTAAAGAAATAATTAAAAATAATAAATATTTTTAGCAGATAAAACCATTAAATTTAAGTAAAAGCAATATTAGTGAGGGATAAAACATTAAACAAACAATTAAAATTGAAATCCACGCCTCATTAACCACTCATTAACATGTGCTTAAGGGAACAAGTTAACTAAAATTAAAATGTATATAAGTAGAATATTGATGGAGACTTGACGAAATCTTTTTTTTTTTTTTAATGCACATAACAAAGATCTTAATTAACCCCCTTGTTTATAGTTATCACAATTTTCTCTTCCCGATGGTTCTTTGAAGCTAGAATTGGCACAAACAACAAGAGGATGTTAGTTTCGAGTTTCATCAATTTAATGAAAAAAAGAAAACTTAAAAGCAACTACACCCTTCGGTCTCTATATAAGAAGCATCTCAATGAATGCAAGTCTTGCATAATTCTTAGCAAGAAAAGAAAGTATTAGCTGGAAAGTTGAGTGATGGCTTATAAGATGTGCTCAAAGATGGTATTTATAGGGCTGTTAAGCATGATGATGATGGCTACTTCTGTTGCTAATGGTCGCATGCTTGTCGAGGGATCCAACTCCAAAGAATTAGAGATGGAGAAGTTGGATAAAAATCAAGAAATGAAGGCTATTACTAGTACTAAAATGAGCTCATCATTAATAGCAAATGATGATGCACCATCAATCCCATTTCCATTTCCACAAATTCCTCCATTTAATCCATTCCAACTTCCACCTCCATTTGATATTCCTAATCTTCCTCCACTTCCTAATCTTCCTCCATTTCCTAACTTCCCTTTCCCTCCTTTCCCTTTTTCTCCTATGCCCTTTACTCCCACTTCTCCCTAGGTACACTTGGATTTGGCACGTTTCATTTAAACACTTCAACTTTTCGACAAATTATATACTATCGATTCCTTTAGTTATATTTGCTAACTTGTCGTTGATGTAGTTATAATTTCTTTAAGGCAAGAAGCACGGGTAAACTTTGAGTTTTTCTATCAAAAATTTTATTATTTTTGACATTCAATAACCATTAACAGAATCTAGAATCCGTTAGTGTTATATACATGTGTTGTTTGTCGTTTTCTCTCAAATTAAGATGGTGGAAAATGTTTCTTCAAAAAAAAAAAAAAAAAAAGATGGTAGAAAATGTAGAAACGGCAGCACGTGTATATCATGCTAATGGATTTAGCATTAATGTCAAAAATATTAAAAATTTAAAAATTTAATGTTGAAAAATAAATATTCAAAACCTTAATAAAAAAAATTCAAAAAGTTTAGAAGCTTAGATATGCCTTTTGCCTTTCTATAATTAATATGTATTGCTACACCAGCGTCACTTTATTAAATATTTATATGATTTTTCGAAAAGTCATATAAGGTGTTGAAATGATGGAGAATGTCAACTTCAAGTATGTAGTAAGCTTTTAGTTTATTGTCAATGGGAAATTACTACGCATGCAACTAGCATATATATGGGTTATACCAAAACATATTATGCTAATTCTATATGTAATAATTTCTCCTTATCCTTTTTACTTCAAAATTATATGTATAAATAAAATAGATAATGGTGCGTTGTAATAATTTCATTTCAAGCTTCACTTGCTGTGTTTCTCTCTCTCTCTCTCACTATATATATTACATCTCTTATGATGCTGGATGTTGATAGTGTGTTAATTGTATAATGCGAGAAAGTTACTATTTTTTTTTATAACCATATGTTATTTAAAATTCACTGAATTCAACTAATCTAGATTCGCACCGAATAGATTTTTTGCTCCAAATATTTAAAGATACTTCATTACCAAAACTCAAATTCAGGACTCCTGGTTGAGGGAGAACCTTACCATACCATCAATTTTATCTTTTGGATAGAAGGTTACTCTTTATTATTATTATTATTATTATTATTATTATTATTGTTATTATTATTCCCCCTAAGTTACACATGAAACTGTTAAATTCACAAAGAGAAAGAAGAAGTTAACTTAAAAATTTATCCTTATTTTAAAAATTCACTTTAAGTGGAATTTTCAATGGTACGCCAGTTTGAGAAGTCTTATAAATTTGCAATATAGAAGACATTTTCAAAATTTATCATTTGAAGTGACCAACTCTCTCCAACTCATAAATATAGAATTACTTCTATTTACACATATGGTTAAGAAAATTATGCATTTTAAAAAAAGGAAAATTATGTAATATACAATTCTACCAATCTACCCCCTAATTATAACGAGGCATATTAAGTAGGAATATATTAGCAAGTTAATTAACCACAAATATATATATATATATATAAGAGAGACATAAATATCTAATAATAATAATCGTATGAGAAAAAATTGAACTTGAAATTTTCCTCTAATATGAGCCTTAATTTACCAAAATCTTGATTTGTGATCCATTATAAATTTCTCGATAATGCAAATAGGAAATATAGGTAGCATTAATTAAATAATCATGAAAAATTTGGAGCATTCAAATCAACAGTATATTATATACTAGTATCATAATATAAAGTACGTACAAAGCCATGGACTCAATTTTATTCGCATATAATAATGCATATATACCAAGGGCCAATAACATGCTCATAAAAATTTATTAAAATAAACTTGCATAATAGATTTTAGATATTTTCTAAATTGAATTTCCGACTTCTTATTTCTTATATTCGACCTTTTTATTTTTTATAATATCTAAACTTTGACCTCCTCTTTCGTATATTCTGGATTCACCTATGACTCGAACATATATTTGGTAGCTAATTATGGGCTACTTTCATCATCACTTGGTGTGGGAATGAAGCCTGAAGAGGGCTCAGGAACAGCAGGCACAGTAGGAATGAATGGAAAAGGAGGAAACTTTGGAAGAGGCAATAGGCTTGGAAATGGGAAACTTATTGGAGTAAAATTAGCCATCACCGGAATTGGTGGGGGAGGGGCTATCTCCGGCACCGGAAAAGAAGGAAGTGTATTTTCCGGTGGGTCATTAAGTAGAAATTGTGAAGTTGATGAAGGTTTTTTATGGTGAAGTAAGAGGCGTGAGGCTAAACATGAGCAAAAGAAAGAGAAATGGAGGAGTAGTAGAAGAGTCAGCTTATTGAAAGCCATAAGATTCATGTAATAAAAAATAAATGATGAAGGGAAAAAGTGAGAAACTTTGGATTTATAGATGTCGTGGCCTTGTCGGTTTGCGTGGGATTTCTACTATAAACCTAATATTTTAATCCAATTTTTGTGCCTCCATGCTACTTTTGACTTACAATGTTACCTAATTTCTAATTAAGTCATAATTTGACTAATAATATTTTTTTTGTTTCTAAATTGTTTGCAAATGCAACTTTACGTCGATTTATCTCAATTTGCGTTAGATAGACATATGAGAGGGAAGAAAATTCTTTCCTGAACCAAGTTTAGAGTAGAATCATAGACCAAGCAAATTATATGTTGACACATTGATAACCGGACTCTCTATCCAAGAGTTCGGTATCTAATCGGACTCCCAATTCATGAGTTTGGTAACAGGGCTCCCTCGAATATCCACCATATTAGTAGCTCGGTTACCTAAACAGTTCGGAATCAGCATATGAAAAGTTATCATTCACGGATATCTTCAATATATTAAGCAAATTTTGATCACATAATAATGGAAAGAACCCGGAATCACTCAACAAATCCTCACAAATTAGGAATAAAGTACCAATCAAAGAGTCAGAGTGATTTCCTCCTAATGGGGATCCTATTTCCTATTCTGCCTAGGAAAAGAGCTCTATATAAAGGAAAGGAACAGGTATGCTCTCCTCTCTCTGGATTTTTTACACGGAAAATACACTTTAGTCAATCTACTGACTTGATAGTCGGAGCTTCCATCGTCGGAACCCCATCTGTTTTCTTGAGTTTTTCAGGTAATTTACTTAAGAGGACGCTTCGAGAAATCTCATTGTCATCATTTGGTGCGGTGAGCGTAGAACGCTCCAAATATTTTCAGTCAACGATGGATCTTTTTCCCGATTTGCCTATCTCCGCTGCCCCATCAGCAGACTAGCCTAATACAAACGCCCAACCTCCGGTTAATCTCTTTGGCCAGACCCTCCATCAATTGCAGCCAGCTCAATCAGAGCAAATCTCCCCACTACCAGCACGACAGTTATTCCCACAAAAACAAATCCATACACCAGTAACACCCCAAACTATCACCATCCCGGCAATCCTCGGCCTGACTCCTCAGATCGCCCAAACACTCCTGACCGCCTTGTCAGCTATGGCGGCTCAAGCACCACCTGCAGCACCTACACCCATCCCTTTAGCACAACCCGCAATTCAGACACCCATAGCTACTCAAATCCCCGCACAAACACCATTACCCTTACCGAACACACTGGCCCCTGGCGCAATAATAACAATGATAACCGAGCAGTTTGAAAAGCTGTTTGAAGAGAGAATGCAGAAATATTAGAACCACAGTACTTTGCAATATCAGGGAAGTTTCCGATCCCCCTTATCTAGGGAAATATTGGCTGCCCCCTTTCCCCCAGATAAGACTACCAAACCTACCAAAGTACAACGGAAGTACCGATTCCTGAGCTCATTTGGACGAATTCCATCATACCATGCTGGTGTATCAACCGAAGATGCTGCCTTGTGCAAAATCTTCCCCTAAACCCTCACAGAATCCGCGCAAATCTGGTTTCGCAATCTACCCGACACTCTGTGTATAGCTTTGAGCAGTTCAACAACATGTTCATTGCTAAGTTCGTTGCAGCTATCAGACCAGCAAAAGTTTCGGTCGACCTCACTTTGGTTCATCAGGAGAAGGGAGAATCACTTCGAACCTATATAGAACGGTTTAATGTGGTGGCTATGGACATTCAGAATTTGAACCTAGAGGTGGCCATCAACGCTTTCATTCGCAACACTAGGTGTCAAGACTTCAGTGACTCACTCAGCAAGAAGCCACTGAGCGACTTCACCGAGCTCATATCCCAGGATCATAAATATATCCGAATGGATGAAGCTCGCCGACTTAGATATAGCTCTTAGCTCAGAGAATCAGATAGAGGTTTTTGAGCAGGCCAAGACAGGAATAATGGAGGGCTAGACGATGCTAGAAACTGAGGATCAAATAACTCAAACCGAGCTTATGTAGTCATAAATTCGAGCTCTAGCAATAAATCGGATGAGAAGCTGATGCCCTTGACGGTCTCAAGGTCCTAAATCTTGGCATGGATGAAGGGGAATGAGTGGGTTAACTGGCCGCGTCCCATGAGGGAGGATCCTAATAGGGACCGAAGCCTGTACTGCTCTTTTCACAGGGACAAAGGCCATCAAACGAACGATTATCGGCAGCTGAAGCGAGAGATTGAGTCTTTTATTCGGAAGGGTAAGCTCGATCAGTTTGTGAAGGGCAAAGAAAGGAGTGGGCGAGATCGGTCCCCATCACCGCGAAGATAAGACAACAAAGCTAGTTCAACTAAGAAAGCTCCAGCGGGGGTTATCCATGTCATCGCAGGGGGTAAACACTAGGATGTTTTCGAGGACTCCAGAAAGCGAAAGGCAAAGGAAGTATTGTCCATGGGGGCTGGTCCGAGAGCAGGAGGCTATGAAGTAAAGTTCTCTGAGGCTGATGGAGCACATATCTGAACACCTCATACAGATTAACTGGTAGTAGAAGCACTGATACAGGATTACTTAGTTCAGATAATCCTAGTAGATACTGAGAGCACAGTCAACCTCATCACCCTCTAGGCATACAGGGCATTGGGAATGTCTACCAACATGCTGGAAGCTGTGTCAGTTCCACTAATTGGTATATCCGGACAACCGGTCAAGTTAGAGGGATCGGTCACTTTAGCACTACAGCTCGGGGATGATGAGACTGTTTGCCATTGCAAGAGCCGTTTTATTGTGGTGGACATACCGCTTGCATACAATGTGATTTTCGGGCAACCGTTTTTGGTAGGGATAGATGCTTACATTTCCATGCGCAAGTTGCTTATGAAGATCCCAATTTTAGGAGGTGAAGCGGTACTCCGGGGAAACCAGAAGACAACACGAGATACGTATGTCACAATGCTGAAAGAGGCTGATCAGGCTTTACCATTGGATGCACTGGATGTCCTAACAGTCCGGAATGCCGAACCCTTAGACCCACTTCAGGATGTGGAGCTCTCACCGGGAAAAGTGGTCAAGATCACTATCAACAAGACGGGCAAGAAAAAAGAGGCACTAGTAGCAGTACTATCAGAGTTCACAGATGTGTTTGCCTGGTAACCTTCGGATATCAAGGGTGTATCTTCCGAGGTAATGTGCCACTCACTTAATGTACAACCTAACTGCAAGCCTGTTAAACAGAGGAAAAGGAACCATGCTCCCGAGCGGCAGTTGGCGATGTCAAAAGAAATTGACACGCTGTTAAAGAATGGGTTCATAAGGGAAGTGCTATATCCGGACTGGCTGTCAAATGTGGTGCTAGTTAAAAAATCCAACGAAAAGTGGAGGATGTGTGTTGACTTCACAGATCTTAATAAGGCTTGCCCCAAGGATAGCTACCCGTTGCCCAACATAGATCTCCTGGTCGACTCCATATTGGGATTCGAAGAATACGCATTTTTGGATGCCTCTACGGGATAGCACTAGATCCCCATGAACAAAACTGATGAGGAAAAAACTGCTTTTGTCATGTACCGGGCTACTTATTGTTACCGAGTCATGCAATTTGGACTAAAGAACGCAGGTGCCACTTATCAGAGATTGATAAACATGATGTTCGCAGATCAGCTCAGGAGAAATGTGGAAGTCTACGTGGATGACATGATTGTCAAGAGCAAGACGGCAGAGAGCTTACCAACCGAGCTGGCTGAGACTTTCACAATCTTGAGGAAGTTCGGTCTGAAGCTCAACCCAGAGAAGTGTGCTTTCGGGGTGCAGTCCGGGAAATTCTTAGGTTTCCTGATCTCGAAAAGGGGAATAGAGGCTAACCCAGTGAAAATCCAAGCTATTCTAGAGATGGAATCACCAAAGTCAATGAGGGAGGTGTAGACACCGGGTTCCGAGGCGGTCCAAGATCAGGATTACCCAATGACGAAAATAAGTACCGATTCATCGGCAAAAAAGTGAAAATCGATCGTTTCCTTATCAAGATTATTTTTTTTAGAAAATAAATAAAAAATATATATTTTGAAAATAAAAAATAAAAAAATAAGGTTGGAAGTGTTAATTTTGTGTTAAAAAGTTTTGATTTTAAAAAAAAAAAAATTTAGCGACTCGCGGCCGCAGGCGCGCCCAGCGCCCCCTGCTCGCCTGCTTTTGCCACAAATTCTGCTAAAATTATTTTTTTGGCCTTTTTTGGGGTTTTTTAACCCATTTTTTTTAAATATTTTTGGATTTTTAAATCATTTATTTAATTTAATTAGGGTTTTGTTAAAAAGTGACTATAAATAGAATATTTTGGAGAGAGAAAAGGGAATTCTTGGGGGAGAGTCGGAGAGGGTTTTCTTGAGATAAAAAATTCCATTTTTGAGAGTAAAAAATCTATTTTTTTTTAATCTTTCTTCATCTTTCTTGATTTCTTCTTAGATCTAAAAATGCTTGGTGAGATTGCATTAACTTGAGGAAGGAAAATTAATTTTCTTAACTTGGCTTTTCTCATCAAACATCAAAAATTAATTTTTTGAGTTTTTTTTTGTGTTCTTGATTTTTTGATAAATCTTTTTGAGTCTATTTTTAAATTTTGACAAGCAAAAATAGATTGAAATATCTTGCTTCCAAATCATCAAATCTGAGGGTAAAAATTATTGGATCTATTATTATTATCTAATTTCATTTTATTTATTTCTTTTTTTTCTTACATTTATGAACACATATTTTTGAGTTTTGTTCTCTTAACATGATTTTTCAATTTTTATCTCGTTTTTGGTATGAAAATGGGTAACTGTACATGATTTGGGTATGAAAAATAAGATTTTTGGGTTCTTTTTGGTGTGATTTTTGTGATAATTTCTCCTTTTATTCTTAAACATTATCCTTTTCCATTACATGTTTACTTACCTTCCTTTTGTTCTTTTATTATTATTATTATTATTATTATTATTATTATTATTATTATTATTATTATTATTATTATTATTATCGTTTATTATTACTATTGTTATTGTTGTCATTATTATTAGTTTATAATTAGTGTTATTATTATCATTGTTATTTTTATTGTCATCATTATTTTATTAATATTGTTATTATTTATTATTATTATTATTATTATTATTATTATTTGTTTATCATCATCATCATTATTATTATTATTATTATTATTATTATTATTATTATTATTATTATTATTATTATTATTATTTGTTTATCATTATTATTATTATTGTCATTGTTATTATTATCATTAGTATTATTATCATTAGTGTTATTATTATTATTATTATTATTATTATTATTATTGTTGTTGTTGTTGTTGTTGTTATTGTTGTTGTTATTATTGTTGCTATTATTATTATTGTCATTATTATGTTTGCATGGCTAGTTTTGTGGGGCTTCTTAATTCCTTTTGTATGTGTGTCAATTTCATGCTATATTTTCCTTATTTTCATTATTATTTAGTTGATTTTAGAATTATTACTAATTTTTCTATTGTTGTTTTTTTTGTTGTATGGGTAAAATGTGAAGTTTGTTTATTGAGCATCGTCGTGACCGAATGGAGGGGTCACGGCCTCTAGGAGACTATGCCAATTGGGTGAGACCCTACCAAACCTTTACTTGTGTGTTCGTGTTGTTGTTGTAAATAAGATAGTTTTATTTTGTACGCGTGTAGGATAAAAAATCACGAAAATATTTTTATAACTAAATTGAGATTTTTGCTAATAAATTGGAACCAATGTCCTTGATTTTAGCCAAGAAATGCAAAATATTATGAATTAAAACGAAAAGTTAAACTTTCTAAAAATGGGATCACTCATCCTGGTTTTTCAAACCAATAGCCAAAATAACTCTTCGATCCCTCTTTAAGTGAGCATGAAGGAACCAATGTTCCCAAATCAAATAAATATCCTGATTTATGTATGTCTCTTCTTTGACTTTGCTTGTTTGTTTAATTTTTATATATATTTTGTGGGCCCTTGTAGTTAATTAGTTTTGGGGCAATTTTATTTGCTTTTCATTTGGTGATTGCATGCTATCCCAATTATAATTTTGTAAATATCGTGTTGGCGTGTTTACCGGTTTTTTTTATAGCTTTCTTTACGGCTTTCTTTTAACGCTTCTTGAAGGAACCAGTGTTCCCAAATCGAATAAATATCTTGATTTATATATGTCTCTTCTTTAACTTTGCTTGTTTGTTTAATTTTTATATATATTTTGTGGGCCCTTGTAATTAATTATTTTTGGGGCAATTTTATTTGCTTTTCATTTAGGGATTTTATTCTATCCCAATTTTAATTTTGTAAATATCGTGTTGGCGTGTTTACCGCTTTTTTATCGTTTTCTTTACGGCTTTCTTTTATCGCTTTCTTGATACTTGAAATGCACTCTTAATTAAATGCATTAATCGCATCGGATGAGAGATGAAATTTTATAAACCTAAAAATTCATTTATAATAAACCAAGACATAAATAAGAGTGAAGTTCCAAACACTTTCTCTAGTTTAGACCGTAGAGGTTAGATGACCTTTCCTAATTTCTTGTAAATTGGGTGGCGACTCCAAAATATCTCAAAGGTGCCTAAAGGTGTCATGAGTCTATATTAACTACCCAATGTTTTATTGGGGAGGGATTCCAAAATGCCTCATGGTACCCAAGATCAAATGACGTGAACCAATCACTCGAGCTCTAAAAATGGGCTTTCATAAAGAGGGTCTTACTGGTTTGGCGCGCGTCACAATGGTAACTCCGTTGGAAACTTCGTGACTTTACTCTGAAAGTGCCTTGGTTAAAATATATAATTGAGTTTTTAAAATCTAAAATTCTATCTCTTTTTGAAAATTATATTGCATCAATTTAGAGCATTAGAACTACGCTAGTTTGGTCCCTTATTTTATCCCGGTGCATTCCTAAAGCACAACCCTACTTTCACTCATTGTAGGGAAGTGTCAAGGATAATCACCAGCCCAAGCCTCGTACTATCGCGGTATATCAAATGGAGACCCGATTGGTCGTTATGCTCTTGATGAGCTAGACCCGTTGGCAGGGACCATGCTTGGATAGCCCTAAAGTTTCATCACCTTGACCAAAGCTCATGTAATGGCAATAGAAACTTCCCTTAGGTGAAATGAATCGTAATACAATACTTGTGACGTGGGTCATTATATATTAAACAATATCAATCAAATTAAGTGGTCTTCTATCAAAGGCTCTCATGCCCGGTGGGTTCACCTTAATTTTATTAAAGTGTCCAAATACGTAATGGCCGAAAACTCATACGTATGTGCATTCTTAGAGATACTATGTTGCCGATTTTTCACCGTGCACATTGTGCATTCATGGGGTCCCCTGTTGACACATGGACTAAGCCCACCTCGGAAGAGACCGATTAACCTCATGTGTGGGAGTTAAAAGGTCAGAAGGTTCTACTTGCTTGTATCTAGCTATGAAATGCTGCACAGCTCACGATCATGCATTGTATACATCATTCATGCATCATTCTAACAATCTGAATCTTTCATCCATTATAGATTCATTTAAGTGGACTAGAGATTTTGACGGTCGGCTAGTAAGGAAAAACCTGCCCTTTGGATTGCCAGAGTTAGTGCCTGATTGGGATTCTGAGTCACTCATAATAAACAACGAATCATCTTCAATGGCAGAAGAGACCGGAGCTTTGACCACTCAAGACTTTGCCAAGAGACTAGAGGATTTTGAGCAGAGGATATTAGAGATGATGGGCGCCATGGCCAAAAGGATTGCTCATCCTCCTACTGCACAACCACCTGTCGCTCCACAACCACCGGTAACCCCTCCTCGGGGGCAAGTTGAACCGGCTGCTGGCGAAGAGGTCCCCATTATGGGTAATGCTGCTCACTAACCTATCAATGAGCATAAAGTTGTTGTGCCCGTTGAGCCAAGAAGGGCAAGGATCCCTAATCCTGATAAGGATTTCGTGATGAAAGATGAGGTTGAGGAGCTAGTAGCCCATCAAGCTGTGAGGGGTAGAGTACCCAAGGTAGTGGATGAGGCTATAAGAGGAATGAGACAGCAGATTGAGGCGATCACCCACATATTGTTAGCTAGAAAGAGGGTCAACCCTGCAGACAGAGATATGGGGGATGAAGAGCTACTGCCACAAAGGTTTAAGATGCTTGAGCTGCCGAAGTTCGATGGTACTTCGGACCCATCCGCACACATCAAGCAGTATACCCTGGTAATGAAAGGCACAGGGTTGAACAAGAAGCAGAAGGTGGAATATTTTTGCCTCAGTCTGATGGGTCCGATAGTAGACTTGTAACACCCCCTATCCATACGTAGGCGAACCCATCCGGATAGGAATGAGATGCCGTAGGAGCAGGGGTGTCACACCAGACAGATCGATACAAAGCAAACATTCATCCACAATAAACATAAGGAAACATAGCGAAAATTAAAACTTTTGAGAATAACAACTGATCATACATTAATATACAAAATCATTACAATAATATTCTGATCAATTGCCAAAATAGAATAATTACATATCCAAAATACATATAGCGGAAGCTTGACAAAAACTAATACATGAGAGTTCTATTACAAAAAGAATCATCATAACTGCTACAAAAAAATAAGCCCTACACTAATCCCTTCTGTGTTGGCTTGACTGGCGGTGATTCTCCCAGAACAAAATGTCTTCTGCACCTGCACGGATAAAAACCGTGCTAAGCGATAACGCTTAATGGGGAAACACACAACAAAAGAGTGGACGGCCATTCATAATGGTCGTCAAAGCATAACACATATGATATGACATATGCGGATAACCATGTCAGATATATAATCATGCTGGCAATTCAAACACATTCATTCAGTTGCTCAAATCCACATTCATATGCATATTAACTGATAGCTCATACGTATCATCATACTCATTCAGATATCAAAATCTTATAATCATTTCAAAACAGGGATATCACATTCTAATAATCATATCGAAACAAACCAAGGCAACCAGAACACCTGCTGACTCACAATAGTGGATAATGAGTATACAGATAGTACCTTACGGGTATGAATCGAATACAGACAGTACCTTACGGGTACGAATCGAAAACTATTTATTTTATCAAATTCAAAACAATTTTCGGAGGGACCTTAAACAAGATCCAAAATTCATTAGTGTTCGCGAGGAACCAAACGGGGACCTAATCGGGGTCCAAACGGAACTGAGGCTGCAGCTCAAAGACTCTATTAGCCATTCCTAACTATCCAGTAGACTGACTTTCGCAGGTCGTGCATAATCCCAATCATGTCTCAATTCACAATATATATAATTTGTCATGCATAATTCATATAAATATAGTCATATAAACAAGTTCATATAGCATACAGTAGGAATAAGACAAGAAAAAGACATTTGAAGTTCATTTCGGAAAACTGGGCACGTGAGAAAACAGGTCGGATTGGGGGTTCTCTATTGCGCTCGCAACAGTAAGACATGGGACACGAGTCATCCTGAAGGACACGACTCATGTCAGATGTCCCTCCTCCCAGTCGTGCTCTAAAGCACGGCGTGCAGAAGAATCCACACCAGCACGAGTCGTGTTGCTCAAGCACGAGTCGTGCTTCATCAGCACGAGTCATGCTGATCCTCACCTGTTGCCACCGCCCTGCTGAGATGCACAACTCGCACACACGGAAGGGAGCACGAGTCGTGCTTCTCAGCACGAGTCAGACGGCCATCAAATCTTCAAGCAAAACACACGAAAGCTGGAAATCCTCTTCTGTCGCGCTCGCAAGAACATCGAGCTCCCGACAGGAGCGGGATTTCCAGTCCCCAGCAAAATGCAGAACCCAGAATTTTCCTCCAAACCAAAACCATTTTGACCCAAATCACTCCCAACTCAATCTTACCTCAAATTAGGCCTTCCAAACACCATAACCAACATCAAACAATATATTTCCACAATTAATTCCAAAATAAATCATCAATTCACAAATCAAGATCTCAAAAATCACAAAACTAGAAAATTATGTAGCAAAGTTCAATCAACTTCATATTTGATTTAATAATTCAATAATTATGCAATATAACCCATCAAAACTCAAAACCCATATCATATATACCAATATAAGCCTATTTCCACATCATAAATTCCAGAATTTCATGCACATCTCAAAACCCACATATGAACATCAATTCAAAGAAAGTTCCCAAACCTGAATCTCCTAAGCTCCAAATCACTTGGTGCCACTAATACCAGCCTTCTCCTTGCCTTTAGGATCACGAGGAGGCTCAACTAAATAACAACCCACAAATCACACAAACAATAAACCCTAGATCAAAACGCCAAACCAAAAATATGAAGAAGAAGAAATAGAACAAGAAGAAGAAAAACAAGAAGAAGAAGAACAAGATGAAGGAGATAAAGATGAAATGCAACATACTTACATAAATGAGTTGTGAAATGATCAATCCCCACCAAGAACACTTGAATCCAAGCTTAGGGCACACAAATGGAGAGCAAAGGAAAAGAAAGACAAAGAGAAGAGGGGAATACGGGAAAGGAGATGAAGAATTCAGATTTTCCCAATTCTCTCTCTTCTTCTACTTTTCTTTTCCTAATCTAGCCATGTATCCTCTCCCTAGTGGTGGGAACTAATCACTCACACCCAACAACAATACACTACACACATACAATGTCACCCCAACTTATAACACCCTACAAATGTGTGAGCACAACACACAAACATACCTCACTCACTCACATCCTACAAACATGTGAGCAATACACCCAAATGCAACCCAACTAATTCACACTCTAATATCATATGAGCACCCAAACTATAACAAAAACCCAAAAACATGCAAATTACCCAAAATACCCTAATCACATGCTAAAACACATACAATGCACGCACACACAAATAGCTCATACTACTAGGGGGCAAACGGGGTGTGACAACTCTCACGGTCGCCTCTGGCTCCCAAGTCGCTTCTTCTACCTTGTGATAATTCCATAACACTTTGACCAACGGGATTTGCTTATTCCTCAACTGTCGAACTTCCCGAGCTAAAATGGCTTTCGGTTCTTCATCATAAGAAAAATCTGGCTGCACTTGAACATCCTGAACTGACAAAACATGCGACGGATCCGATCTATACCGACGAAGCATCGAAACATTGAAAACATCATATAACTTCACTAACTCCATCAGTAAAGCCAACTGTGACGCGCGCCGAACCCGAAACAACCCAGCAAGGGCCCTCCTTTGAATCCGCTTTAGGATTCGAGGTATGAAGGTTCGCGTCTTTTGATCATGGGCGCCATGAGACATCATCGGTGTATCCCTCCCAATAGAACATTGGGGAGAATAACCTAGCCTATTGACGCCTAAAGGCACCTTTGAGGTATTTGGAGTCGCCACCCAATTTGCAAGAAATTGGGAAAAGGTTTCTCACCTCTATTGGTCTAAACCAGAGATATGGTGTCCGGAACTTCCCTCTTATTTATGCTTTGGTTAATTATAAATGGGTTTCTAACTTCTTAAAATTATATCTCTCATCTCACGCGATCGATGCATTTTAAATTAAATAGCGCATTGCAAGCACTCAAAAAGCGATAAAGGAAAGCAATAAATAAAGCAGTAAAAGAAAGCGATAAATGAAAGCGATAAACACGCAAGCACGCAATTACAATAGAAATAGGGGCAGAATACAACCCCATTAAAAGGAGATTAAAGATGTAAGTGGGACGGAATACAATCCCCAAAAGATAAATAAAGTTGCCCAAAAAAAATTAATTACAAGGGCCCAAAGGAAAATAATGTACATAACTTTAAACACTCACGCAAGATGAAAATAAAAGAACATACATAAATCGGGACATTATTTGAGGAACGTTGGTTCCTTCGCACTTGTTCGAATTTTAGGAACATTGGTTCCTTCGTGTTTAATTTAAAAAGGTTCGAAAAGTCATTTTAATTGTTTTGAATAAAAATCGGGATGAGTGATCCCATTTTGAAGAAGATTTGACTCTTCGTTTTAATTGTGACAATTTTATTGTTGGGCTAAAACAAGGGACATTGGTCCCGATTTATAAGTAAAAATCCCGATTTAATAGTAAAATTATTTTTGTGATTTTTTTATCGCACGCGTGCACAAATAAAATTAATATTTACAAATAAGCACATAACACATAAAAAGGGAATTGAAAAGATCTCACCAAAATGGAGTGTCCGTCCACGCGTCGCGACCCATCCGGGGAGTCGCGCGGCACTCACAAGGCCCGACTCAAATTAAAACTCATACAAAAATTAACATCAAAATATTAGTAAATATTCAAAGTGAATTAATCAAGCAAATGCAAAATATGATTATAACAACAATGATAGCAATGCGATAAAATAAATCAAATCATTAACAGGGATAACAATACAACAATAAATGAGACAAATAATGGCAACAACAATAATAATAAAAATAATACGAAATATTAAATAATAATAATAATGATAATAATGCTAACCAATTAATTAATTAAATGATAATAATAGTAATGGCGATAATAATAATAATAATAATAATAATAATAATAATAATAATAGTAATAATAGGAAACAAATTAACTTTAAATAGTAATAATGGTTAAACTAAATAAAAATAATAAATTAATAAAAGAAAATAAAAGAATAAAACAAAAGAGAATAAGATATCTATAAATGAAGAAAACTAAAACAAAAGTAAAATAAATGAAGTGAAGAAAAAAAGTATGTAAATCCGTGGAAGGCAAAGCAAAAAGACAAAGAAAGTACTATAGATTGGCCCAAAATATATAAAATGCAATGCAAAAATGAAGGAATATAGTGACAGTGGAACATGCATTAACATAAAATAGGATTTAACAAATAATGATAATGATGAAATAATAATAAATTTAACAAATTAATACGACATATAAAACATGTTTATTAAATAGAATAAAAATGATAATAGAATAGAAATTATATAAAATAAAGAAAAATGTGAACAAATAAAAATCAAATAAATAAATGAGAACAAGTCCAAGAATGTTTACCCTCTGAATTTTTGAGATTGGAAATAGGATGTCTCGATCGATCTCCTTGTCGGATTTTTTTTTTGATGATAATAATATTTGAAATAAATATAAAATATGTGTTCTAAACAAATTATCTTGAGAAAAATATTTTTTGTGGGATGAAGGAACAAAGAAAATTAATTTTTCTTGCTCAAATCAACCCCATATTAAATATTTTGTAATGGCAAAACTAAGATTTTTGAAGAGAACTTGAAGATTTTTTGAAGAGTTTTTTAAGAAGCAAGAAAAGCTTCATGGAGAGTGGAAAGGCTCGAGAGAAAAAGCTAAGAAATTCTTGAATTAATCCCTCCTCTTTCAAAAATGAAGTGCCAACCCTCATTTAATCCTGTCTTGGCCAAAAATGGCAAGAGACAAAAAGACTTTCATTTTTAGTTAATCTAAAATAACATAAAATGGTGAAACAATGGAAATTGAAAAAATCAGAAAATCAGACTGAAAACAGCGAAAAAACGGACAGGCGAAACAGGTCGCGCGGAGGAGCCAAGGGCGCGCGGCAGCCTGCGCGTGGTGCCTTGGCACCGCGCGCGGCAGGCTGCTGCGCGCAGCCTGCCTCGCGCAGGCAGGTCGCGCGAGGCCCCTGCCTCGCGCGCAGGGGGGTCGCGCGAGGCAGCAGGCCTCGCGCGCAGGGGCCTCACGTGAGGCCCCCCGCCTCGCGCGCAGGGGCGTCGCGCGAGGCGCCCGCCCCTGCGCGCAGGTGGGGTCCCGCGGAGTGCCCCGCCTCGCGCGCAGGGGGGGTCGCGCGGAGCGCCCCGCCTCGCGCGCAGGGGGGTCGCGCGAGGCGCTCGCCCCTGCGCGCAGGGGGGGGGGGGCGCGCGAGGCGCCAGCCTCGCGCGCAGGCGCCCCTGCGCGCTGGGGCGGCCTGCCTCGCAGGCGCCCCCTGCGCGCTGGGGCAGCCTGCCGCGCTGCCGCAGTGGCACTCGCGATAAATTTTTTTTTTTTTTTTTTTAATTTTAAATTTTGAAACAAAATTAATATATATATATATTTTTTTTTTCATCTTAATTTTAATTTCCCAAAAATATATATTTTTAATTATTTTCCGAAAAAAACACACCTTTGACAAGGGAACGATCGATTCTCACATTTCTTGCCGAAAATCGGTCTTCTATTTCATCATCGGGTAATCCTGATCTTGGACCGCCTCGGGACCCGGTGTCTACAGTTGCCCCCAATTTTGGGGAACTTAGAAGCTAGGTGCCTAAGTGAACCAAAATTCAGAAAAGAAGGGAAGAGATGCGTACCTGAGGCGGTCGCTTTCCGAAATTGGTCCTGCCAGCTTGTCGGCGTCATAGGATTACTACTGGTCACACGATTGAGGAACGTCAGCTTGTCGACGCAAAACCGTGGCTGAGCGACTGATAAACACCAGCTTGTCGGTGTGTGAAGGCGCCAGACTTCGAAGAACGTAATTGATAGAACACCAGCTTGTCGGCGTGTGAAACCACGGCTGAGCGACTGATAAACACCAGCTTGTCGGTGTGTGAAGGCGCCAGACTTTGGAGAACGTGATTGATGAAACACCAGCTTGTCGGCGTGTGAAACCACGGCTGAGCGACTGATAAACACCAGCTTGTCGGTGTGTGAAGGCGCCAGACTTTGGAGAACGTGATTGATAGAACACCAGCTTGTCGGCGTGTGAAACCACGGCTGAGCGACTGATAAACACCAGCTTGTCGGTGTGTGAAGGCGCCAGACTTTGGAGAACGTGATTGATGGAACACCAGCTTGTCGGTGTGTGAAACCACGGCTGAGCGACTGATAAACACCAGCTTGTCGGTGTGTGAAGGCGCCAGACTTTCCTGCGAAAACAAAATAGATTTGTATGCAAAGGTAAGTTATGCACGTGCATATGCATGTGTCATGCGGAATGCAGGTGACACCGTTCATCTGAGTGGCCCAGTAGTCGAGGTGCGATAACTCTCGTTGAAACGACTCGTGGCTTCGTCTGGTCGATTATGCCCCCAAGTGCCGGAGGGCGCTGTCCTGATCCAGGGGCTCTGACTCATAATTTTTCAGGGAGGTTTGCCCGATGTGTGTCTTTGCTTGAAAGGGGTTGCCCAAGGTAATGCTGCCTTATCACTCCAAGCGTCATTGTTTTGAAGGTAGTGCGTCCCTTGTGGATTTTCACACTAGCTTTTCTTAGCGGGAAATGCGTCCTTGTCGGATTTTCACACAACCCTATGCCTTATTTTTTGCCTGGAATGGACCCAACCCAATCCAGCGGCTTTTATTAATTTCATTTTTATAGGACAGACTGCCTGTTGCCAGGTTTTCACCCTGCCCTTTGGCCTAACTTTTGCTTAGAGCGCCAGTCACGGTTTTCATCTCTAACGGCCTTATTTTTATTATTATTATTATTATTATTATTTTTTTTTTAATAAAAATTTCTGTCGGTTTCACGGATAAATTGTGCTCATTCGAATGGGAAGTGACAGCAGTGACATATTACTCGTCTAAAAAGAACTATGGACATTCATTGGATAAAAGAAGTTCTCTGAGTGCGTAATTGCATACATGTACACGTTTCTCGTGCGATTTCATTACACATGATCATCATTTGACATTAGGCCCCAAGATACCAGACCACATCTAATCTCGGGATAGATCTCAAAAGCATCACACTCCTGTTATCAATCAGCCCTCTCGGGTTTTCTTGATTGAACATTTTTCTCTCTCTTTTCTTTTTTTTTTTTTTTTGTCTTCAGCCGTGGAATCTTTTCAATCTGTCGACGTTGACCGGCTCCCTGAATTCATTCCCATCACTATCTGTCAGTATCGCAGCTCCTTTAGACAAAAGCTTCTTCAGAACGAAGGGTCCTTCCCAAGTTGGTCTGAACTTGCCTAGAAAATCCGGAACCCCTGGCCTCATTTGTTTGAAGACTAGGTCTCCTTCCTTCAATGGGTGCTTTCTTACTTTCTTCCCAAATGAGCGGGCTAGTCTTTTCTGGTAGATCTGGTTGTGGTAGTATGCCCGCATCCTATCTTCGTCCAATAGGTTCAACTGTAGTAGCCGCTGCTGGGCCCATTCGGCTTCTGGTAGCTGAGCTTCTGTTACCACCCTTAGTGATTGGAGTTCTATTTCTACCGGTAGGACTGCTTCCATCCCGTAAACCAGGGAGAAAGGGGTAACCCCTGTGGAAGTTCTGGCGGTGGTCCTGTAGCCCCATAGTGCGAATGGCAATTTCTCGGCCCAGTCTTTATAGGTTTGCACCATCTTAGCCAATATCTTCTTGATGTTTTTATTAGCGGCTTCGACTGCTCCGTTCGCCTACGGTCGGTATGGAGAGGACTTATGGTGTTGGATGGCGTACTTCTTGAGCATCTGCTTAGTCTCAGCTTGGAACTGTACCCCATTATCTGACACGATGTGATGCGGGAGCCCGTACCTACATATCAGATGTCGCTCGATGAACCTGGCCATTTACCGGGCGCCTAATTTCTTGAAGGATTCAGCTTCAACCCACTTGGTAAAGTAATCAATGGCGACCACAATGAACCTGTGCCCGTTAGAGGCTGTCGGGTGTATCTCCCCTATTATGTCAATCCCCCATGCGGCAAATGGCCACGGAGATGTCAGGTTGCACAATTCCGACACCGGCAGGTGTCTCAGATTAGCATACTGCTGGCATAATTGGCATTCCTTCACATATTTAGAGCAATCTGTATCCATTGTTAACCAGAAAAAACCTTGCCGCATTATTTTCTTTGCCAGGGCCAGACCATTCATATGGGCCCCACAGACCCCTGCATGGGTTTCCTCCATAACCCTTTTAGCCTCTTTTTCATCTAAACATCTGAGTTGCATGCCATCGGCTTGTCTTTTGTACAACACCCCATCTACACTGATGAATTGAGTGGACAATTTGCGGATTAGCCTTTGGTCTTTTTCAGTGGCTTCTTCCGGGAATATTGACCTCTCCAAATAATTCAGGACATCATAGTACCATGGCTTTCCATCGGTAGTTTCAATATCCCCGACTTGTTCGGTCTCAAAGTATGGCTTGCTCGAACTAGAAATGAGCACGGGCTTCATAACTATTCCTTCGGGGTTATCCCACATGGATACTAAGGTAGCTAGGGCATCTGCCAATTGGTTCTCATCTCGGGGCACGTAGTTAAAAGTGCAAATTTCAAACCGGCCACTAAGTTCTTTCAAGCACTTTGCATATGGCAACAGCCGCTCTTCCTTGATGGCCCATTCACCCCTGACTTGGTGGATTACTAAAGATGAGTCCCCGAAGACCTCTACTACTTTTGCCCCCACGGCTGAGAGCGCTTCTAACCCAAAGGTGCAGGCTTCATACTCAGCCTCGTTATTGGTGGCTCTGTACCTTAGCTTTTTGGCTAATGGAAGCTTCTCTCCGTCTGGGGTTACTAGAATCACTCCTGTTCCGGCTCCCTTGCTATTTACTGCCCCATCAAAATACATCTGCCATTTCTGCACGATGATGGCTACCACGTTTTCGTCAGGGAATTCATACAATAGCTGGTCTCCTTCAATTGGATGGTCAGCAAGAAACTCGGCCACTGCTCGACCTTTAATGGTCTTTCTAGTAATGTATTCCACGTCAAATTCTTGTAGCAATATCAACCATCTTCCCATTTTCCCTAGTAAAGAGGGTGCCTGTTGCAGGTATCGGAGGGGATTTTGCTTGGCAACCGCCTGCACTTTGTAGGAGTGAAAGTAATGCCTCAGTTTCTTGGATGCCCAGATTACTGCCAGGCAAATCTTCTCCACTTCAACATACTTGGCTTCATAAGGGAGGAATTTCTTGCTGAGGTAGTAAACCGCAAATTCGACCCCGAATTCATCCTCTTGGGCCATCATGGCTCCTACAGAATTTTCTTCTATTGCTAGGTAAAGAATCAAAGGTTTAACAGGCCGTGGCGGTCGTAGCACTGGGGGATTCTGGAGGTAATCCTTAATGACATCAAAAGCCTTTTGGCAGTCGTCGTTCCACCTGACTGGCTGATTCTTCCTGAGGAGCTTAAAAATTGGTTCGCACACTGAAGCGAGCTTGGAAATGAACCTACTGATGTACTGCAATTTGCCCAGAAAACTCCGAACTTCCTTTTCCTTTTGGGGCGCTGGCATTTCTCTGATTGCCTTGATTTTATCAGGGTCCACTTCTATTCCCCTTTGGCTTACCACATGGCCTAATAGCTTACCCGAGGTGACTCCGAAAATGCATTTCTTAGGATTGAGGCGAAGATTATACTTGTCGATCCTCTGAAAGAACTTTTCCAAGGCCTCGAAATGTCCTTCTCGAGTTGCTGACTTGATCATCATATCATCGACATACACTTCGACTTCCTTGTGGATCAAGTCATCCAAGATCTTGGTAGCCATCCTTTGGTACGTCGCCCCGGCATTCTTCAACCTAAAAGGCATTACTCGGTAGGCGAACGTTCCCCATTCTGTGATGAAAGCTGTCTTGATTCGATCCACAATCTTGTTAAGGATTTGGTTGTATCCCGCATACCCATCAACAAAGCTGTACATCATACAGGCGGCCGCGCTATCCACTAGTACATCAATATGGGGTAGGGGAAAGTCATCTTTTGGGCAGGCTTTATTCAGGTCTCGGTAGTCAACACATACTCGGACTCTCCCATCCTTCTTGGCTACGGGGACAACATTGGCTAACCACGTGGGGTATTGGACCTCTACTAGGAACTTGGCTTCGATCTGCTTGTGCACCTCTTCCTTTACCTTTTCTGCCCATTCTGGCCTCAGCCTTCTGAGCTTCTGTTTGACCGGCTTGCACTCTGGGTAGGTCGGAATGGCGTGTTCAGCAACTGCCCGATCAATCCCTGGCATATCCTCATAGGTCCAGGCGAAGACTCTTTCATATTTTTTCAAAATTCTCTCAAATTTTATCCTTTCCTCAAGAGTTACGTCGGATGCTATCAAGATTTCCTTTGGATTTTCCAAAGTCCCGAGATTAAATGAGGTGGTATTGGTTGAGTTAATGTCAAATATAAATGATTCATGCTCGTGATCATGCATAATGAAATCATGAGAAACATCGCACAAGTAAGCAAAGTCATTCATATTATTAAAGTACTCAGAATTACAGACAGAATTGTCAAATAGTTCGGGGATAAAAAGTACATCAGCAAAGCTATCATTATCATCTTCCACTGGTGCTGGTGCTGAAGCCGACGGCCCCTCATCTTGAACCTCAGTTGTATTCAGACTCTTCAGTTCTGGCACCGCCGCTGCGTCTTCCATCTTCTCTTTACCCTTTGATTGAGCAGCCAGCAGGCTTTTGGTGATAACTTCCTCGGGAACTTCTCGATCCCATGCTAGAGTCTGATTGAAGATTTCCTCATCCCAGAAGGCTTCCACTGCCTTGACCATCCCCTCGGACCAGTCAAACACATCATTGAAGATTTCAAAACCTGGGGTGATCTTGCCATCGATGCACTGAGGCTCTGCCTCCCCACAGTAGGCACACACCGATGCAGCCGGTACAAAAGTCTCCAAAATGTGCTGCACTTCCGTAGGCTTCCTTGTGGGCTTGTTCTTCTTGGCATCAACAGCGTAGCCCAGACCTCGCCTATCCTTTTGCCCCCTTGTGGCTACGGGTTCTTGAATCCCTTGTGAGCTCTTACCCAAACCAGCCCCGGGAAGAAAGTTCATCCTTTTCATCATATTGACAACTTGAGGGCTTACCTCCGACTCATCTTCCTCATTCACCATAGCCACATGGAAACCACTGAAGGGTTGATTGGAAATTCCGAGCACTGACACTTGGTTATCACTAGCTGCTTTAATTGTTACAATCTGGCCTTCATGGGGAATCTTAATCATTTGGTGGAGCGTAGATGGAACCCCTCCCAACTTGTGAAACCAAGGCCTTCCAAGTAGCACTGCAAAGTTAGCCGGTATTGGCAGGACAACAAACTCAGCCTCTATCTCAACTGGCCCGGTCTTGACTTGAGCTTTAAAAGTCCCAGCAGCTTGCCTTCTCGAGTTGTCATAAGCAGTGATAGTCAGATCAGATTCACTCAACATGCTCTCATTCAATCCAAGTGAAGGTAGCGCCACCAGTGGGCACACATTAATGGAGGAACCATCATCCACCATGACACAGGCGGTGTGCTTACCATTGATCTGAGCTCGGATATATAGAGGGCGATTGTGATTACGACCCTCGACTGGCAAGTCGGCTTCGGTGTAGACTATATTTTCTTCAGATCCCCCCTTCACAATGCCCAATAACTCGGAGGGTGAGATAGTGGTGGCGACTGTTGACTCACATAAGGCTTCAACTAGCTTCTGCCTGTGGCTCGGGGATTGCCTCAATAGATCCCAGATGGATATTTGTGCTGTCGTCCTCTTCAGTTGCTTTAGGATCTGATTCTCTTCCGTTTCTTGCTCCACCGTCGGAGGCATCGGGTCCTGTTGCTTCTCAATTTCCGGCACCACTCTTCCGCTGCGAGTAACAGCCTGTACCTCTTGCACTTTGTCTTCTTCACCCCCAGAGTTCCATACATCCTTCGGCTCGTCGGCCTCTTCAGTCTCACCCTCACTGGCCGAGTCCCAACATTCTATCATGTTGACTTGGAGCTTCTCCCTATTGACTTCCTGTTCGGGGCGGACGATAGCCATGTAGTCATTGCCATAGAGATCCCTCAACACATACCACTCTGGCAAACTTGATCCTATCATAAAGACTGGGGGAGGAACGGCGTTATACCCGGTATTCTTCTTCTTTTCCCTCTTTTCAGGGTCGGAGATCTGCTTACTGTCAATGAGATATTGGACCCGATCCCTTAAAGTTCTGCAGGAGTCAGTGAGGTGACCGGTGTGCTGGTGGAAAGCACAGTATTGGTCCCCTCTGTGGTTCGGCTGGCCGTAGGTCTTAGCTTGTCTGGCTGGCAATGGCTGAAGTTTTCCCTCTTTCATTAATCGTTCTAGGACCCAGGACAATGGTCTTCCCAAATTTGAATAGTGTCTCTGGTTTACATCAGTGGCTGAAACTTCCGCTGTTCTGCCCACTCTGTTACTGCTGCTTTCGGCGCCACCAGACCTATTTCCCCCTTGGGTCCCGAAGTTCTTCCGAGCAAAACTGTCATTATTGGCCTTCTTTGCCAAGTATTCCGCTTCAGCTTCGATTGCTATGTCTTTTAAGGATTCCCAATCCTTGAGCCCTTTCATCTTAAGCCCCTCCCTCAAGTATGGGCTCGCATTTTTGATAAATAGTCTGATTTGGTCCGAGGTATCGGGCTTCCTCTTCATTTCCATAACGCGATTCCTCCACCGTGTAAGGTAATCATGGAAAGATTCACCAGACTTTTGTTGCAGGAGCTCGAGGTCTTTTAACGTCACTTCCATGCGGGTGCTGCAGTCGTACTGCCTCATAAAATCATTTGTAAGCAAAACCCAATCTTCTTTCGACCTCCTGTCCAAACCGTGGTACCAATCAATCGCTGACCCCGTCAAACTAAGGCAGAAGTACTCCACTTTTTGCTTCCTGGTAAGACCTGTGCCCTTCATGATCAAGGCATATTGTTTAAGATGGGCCGAAGGGTCAGACGTGCCATCAAACTTTGGTAAATCTGGCATCTTAAATCTTTGAGGTAGTAGCTCCTCCTCACCCAAGTCTACATCTTCGGGGATGACCCCCTTTCCGACCGACACCATTCGTGCGATGGCCTCCATTCTTTCCTCCATTTTCCTCACCACATCATCCTCTAGCTTAGGAGCTTTGCACCTCACCGCTTGGGGAACTACTAGCTCATCTTCCTCTTCCCCTAAGAAATCATCCCTTGGATCTGGAATCCTCACCCTCGGTTGCTCAACTGGTACCGCCACTCTAGGTTCAGTGACTGGCTATGGTACAGCGGTAGTTGGTATAGTGGTCTCCACAACAGGTGCTTCAACCGGGTCAACAACTGGAGCTCCGGACGGTTGTCCAGCGTGTGGCATCATCTGGGCGACAAGGTTCCCCATCATAGCAAGCATTTTCCTTTCAAAGTCTTCGAATCTCTTGTCCAAGTCTTGTGTTGTTACAGCACCCGAATCTTGCGGTAATTCTGCCATTACTGATCCGAAGGATTGTTCTGAATAAGAGTCTGAGTTTCTATCCCAATCTGAACCCGATGCTAATGCTAAACTTGACTGCTCAACTACTTGATTTCTGACCAACCTCCCGCTAGGATCTCTGGACCACTCAAATGGATCTATGATGGCTGAAAAAATCCAATTCGTTAGCATGATGCATGGATGGCATTAAGAATGCATGGCCGTGTTGATGCAGCATCCACAACCACATGCAAGTAAACAGACCCTTCCAACCTTATTACTCCCGCACACGGGGCAATGTGGTCTCTCTCCTAGGTGGGCTTAGTCCATGGGTCAACAGGGGACCCTATGAACGCGCGAAGTGCACGGCGAAAAGCCAGCAGCATAACAACTCTAGTCTAATGTACACGCGCATGAGTTTTGGCCATTGCGTATTTGGACAATTCAATCAAGTTAAGATGGGCTTACCGGGGCATGAAAGCCTTTAATAAAAGACCACTTAACTTGCTTGATTTTGTTTAATGCGCGACGGCCCATGTCACAAGCATGATATTAAGGAGCATACCACCTAGGGGAAGTTTCTACTTGCCATTACATGGGCTTTAGTCAGGGTGATTTTCTTTAGGCTACCCAAGCATGGTTCGCGCCAACGGGTCTAGCTCATCACGAGCATAATGACCGATTGGGTTTCCATTTTGATATACCAAAAGGTACAAGGCTTGGGCTGGTGATTATCCTTAACACTTCCCTACAATGAGTGAAAGTAGGGTCGTGCTTCGGGAACGCACCGGGGTAAGATAGGGACCAACTATCGTAAGTCTAAGGCTCTAAAATGATTATGATGCTATTTTCGAAAAGAGATAGAATTTTAAGTTTAAAAAACCCAATTATAAATTTTAACCAAAGCACTTTCGGAGTGAAGTCTCAAACACAAAGTTCCCCAGCGGAGTCGCCACTGTGACGCGCGCCGAACCCGAAACAACCTAGCAAGGGCCCTCCTTTGAATCCGCTTTAGGATTCGAGGTATGAAGGTTCGCGTCTTTTGATCATGGGCGCCATGAGACATCATCGGTGTATCCCTCCCAATAGAACATTGGGGAGAATAACCTAGCCTATTGACGCCTAAAGGCACCTTTGAGGTATTTGGAGTCGCCACCCAATTTGCAAGAAATTGGGAAAAGGTTTCTCACCTCTATTGGTCTAAACCAGAGATATGGTGTCCGGAACTTCCCTCTTATTTATGCTTTGGTTAATTATAAATGGGTTTCTAACTTCTTAAAATTATATCTCTCATCTCACGCGATCGATGCATTTTAAATTAAATAGCGCATTGCAAGCACTCAAAAAGCGATAAAGGAAAGCAATAAATAAAGCAGTAAAAGAAAGCGATAAATGAAAGCGATAAACACGCAAGCACGCAATTACAATAGAAATAGGGGCAGAATACAACCCCATTAAAAGGAGATTAAAGATGTAAGTGGGACGGAATACAATCCCCAAAAGATAAATAAAGTTGCCCAAAAAAAATTAATTACAAGGGCCCAAAGGAAAATAATGTACATAACTTTAAACACTCACGCAAGATGAAAATAAAAGAACATGCATAAATCGGGACATTATTTGAGGAACGTTGGTTCCTTCGCACTTGTTCGAATTTTAGGAACATTGGTTCCTTCGTGTTTAATTTAAAAAGGTTCGAAAAGTCATTTTAATTGTTTTGAATAAAAATCGGGATGAGTGATCCCATTTTGAAGAAGATTTGACTCTTCGTTTTAATTGTGACAATTTTATTGTTGGGCTAAAACAAGGGACATTGGTCCCGATTTATAAGTAAAAATCCCGATTTAATAGTAAAAGTATTTTTGTGATTTTTTTTTCGCACGCGTGCACAAATAAAATTAATATTTACAAATAAGCACATAACACATAAAAAGGGAATTGAAAAGATCTCACCAAAATGGAGTGTCCGTCCACGCGTCGCGACCCATCCGGGGAGTCGCGCGGCGCTCACAAGGCCCGACTCAAATTAAAACTCATACAAAAATTAACATCAAAATATTAGTAAATATTCAAAGTGAATTAATCAAGCAAATGCAAAATATGATTATAACAACAATGATAGCAATGCGATAAAATAAATCAAATCATTAACAGGGATAACAATACAACAATAAATGAGACAAATAATGGCAACAACAATAATAATAAAAATAATACGAAATATTAAATAATAATAATAATGATAATAATGCTAACCAATTAATTAATTAAATGATAATAATAGTAATGGCGATAATAATAATAATAATAATAATAATAATAATAATAATAATAATAATAATAATAATAGTAATAATAGGAAACAAATTAACTTTAAATAGTAATAATGGTTAAACTAAATAAAAACAATAAATTAATAAAAGAAAATAAAAGAATAAAACAAAAGAGAATAAGATATCTATAAATGAAGAAAACTAAAACAAAAGTAAAATAAATGAAGTGAAGAAAAAAAGTATGTAAATCCGTGGAAGGCAAAGC
Organism: Excoecaria cochinchinensis; assembly: GCA_947683425.1. NCBI lineage: Eukaryota > Viridiplantae > Streptophyta > Magnoliopsida > Malpighiales > Euphorbiaceae > Excoecaria > Excoecaria cochinchinensis. Next base: position 8,687,972 of record CANTUQ010000208.1, on the reverse strand, counting down.
AAAAAGACAAAGAAAGTACTATAGATTGGCCCAAAATATATAAAATGCAATGCAAAAATGAAGGAATATAGTGACAGTGGAACATGCATTAACATAAAATAGGATTTAACAAATAATGATAATGATGAAATAATAATAAATTTAACAAATTAATACGACATATAAAACATGTTTATTAAATAGAATAAAAATGATAATAGAATAGAAATTATATAAAATAAAGAAAAATGTGAACAAATAAAAATCAAATAAATAAATGAGAACAAGTCCAAGAATGTTTACCCTCTGAATTTTTGAGATTGGAAATAGGATGTCTCGATCGATCTCCTTGTCGGATTTTTTTTTTGATGATAATAATATTTGAAATAAATATAAAATCTGTGTTCTAAACAAATTATCTTGAGAAAAATATTTTTTGTGGGATGAAGGAACAAAGAAAATTAATTTTTCTTGCTCAAATCAACCCCATATTAAATATTTTGTAATGGCAAAACTAAGATTTTTGAAGAGAACTTGAAGATTTTTTGAAGAGTTTTTTAAGAAGCAAGAAAAGCTTCCTGGAGAGTGGAAAGGCTCGAGAGAAAAAGCTAAGAAATTCTTGAATTAATCCCTCCTCTTTCAAAAATGAAGTGCCAACCCTCATTTAATCCTGTCTTGGCCAAAAATGGCAAGAGACAAAAAGACTTTCATTTTTAGTTAATCTAAAATAACATAAAATGGTGAAACAATGGAAACTGAAAAAATCAGAAAATCAGACTGAAAACAGCGAAAAAACGGACAGGCGAAACAGGTCGCGCGGAGGAGCCAAGGGCGCGCGGCAGCCTGCGCGTGGTGCCTTGGCACCGCGCGCGGCAGGCTGCTGCGCGCAGCCTGCCTCGCGCAGGCAGGTCGCGCGAGGCCCCTGCCTCGCGCGCAGGGGGGTCGCGCGAGGCAGCAGGCCTCGCGCGCAGGGGCCTCACGCGAGGCCCCCCGCCTCGCGCGCAGGGGCGTCGCGCGAGGCGCCCGCCCCTGCGCGCAGGGGGGGTCGCGCGGAGCGCCCCGCCTCGCGCGCAGGGGGGTCGCGCGGAGCGCCCCGCCTCGCGCGCAGGGGGGTCGCGCGAGGCGCCAGCCTCGCGTGCAGGCGCCCCTGCGCGCTGGGGCGGCCTGCCTCGCAGGCGCCCCCTGCGCGCTGGGGCAGCCTGCCGCGCAGGCGGCCCCGCGCTGCCGCAGTGGCACTCGCGATAAATTTTTTTTTTTTTTTTTTTGTTTTTAATTTTTAATTTTAAATTTTGAAACAAAATTAATATATTTTTTTTTCATCTTAATTTTAATTTCCCAAAAATATATATTTTTAATTATTTTCCGAAAAAAAACACCTTTGACAAGGGAACGATCGATTCTCACATTTCTTGCCGAAAATCGGTCTTCTATTTCATCATCGGGTAATCCTGATCTTGGACCGCCTCGGGACCCGGTGTCTACACCAACCTATAGGCTACCGGACCAACCTTAGCTAACACCTCATACGGTTCAATAAATCGAGGACTAAGCTTACCCTTCCTACCAAATATCAACACTTTTCTCCAAGGAGAAACCTTAAGAAAAACTTTGTCTCTGACCTCAAACTGAACATCTTTCCTCTTAAGGTTAGCATAGGACTTCTGCCGATCTTTAGCCTCCTTCAGATTTCGCTGCATAACTCTGATCTTTTCCTCTATATTCCTAACCAATTCTGGCCCAATAACTGAACGCTTGGATAAATCTGTCCAATATACCAGAGCCCTATACTGACGACCATACAGAGCCTCAAACGGTGACATACCGATGCTCGACTGATAACTATTATTGTAGGCAAACTACATAAGCTGTACATATTTGTCCCAACTACCCTGAAAATCCAATGTACAAACCCGCAACATATCCTCCGAAATCTGAATGACTTGCTCTGATTAACCATCTGTCTGAGGATGAAATGCCGTACTGAAGTTCAACTTGGTACCCAAAGCCCTTTGCAATTCTTTCCAAAACTTTGAAGTAAACCTTGGGTCCCGATCTGGTACTATGGACAACGGCACTCCATGCAATCTGACTACCTCATCCACATAGATACTGGCTAACTTATCCATCGGATAATCCACTCTAACTGGAAGAAAATGAGCTGACTTCATAAGCCGATCCACTATTACCCATACTGAGTTATGCTTCTTCTGAGTCAAAGGCAAACCAGATACAAAGTCCATGGCAATATCATCCCATTTTCACTCTAGGATGGATAAAGGTGTGAGCAATCCCGAAGGAACTTGATGCCCAGCCTTTACCTACTGACATGTCAAGCACTTAGACACAAAATCCACAATGTCTCTCTTCATACCGGACCACTAATAGAACTGCTTCATGTCTCGATACATCTTCTCACTTCCGGGATGCATAGTGAAAACCGTAGTATGTGCCTCACTTAAAAGCTGTTTCCTTAATTCCACATTCTCAGGCACACACAAGCGGTTTTTATACATCAGCGCTCCGTCCAAAATCGAGAACTCTGACTGCTTACCAGAATTGACCTCATGCAAAACCCGCTGTAGCCTCTCATCATCCTTCTGAGCATCCACTATCCTCTGTCTCAAAGTAGGCTTCACTCTCAACTGAGCAACCAAAGCCCCATCTGAATCAAATCTCCATCTAAATTACCTCAAGAATAAAGCAGAAACTGATTTTCGACTCAAAGCATCCGCGACTACATTGGCCTTACCTGGGTGGTAATCCAATATGCAGTCGTAGTCCTTCAACAACTCTAGCCAACGACGCTGTCTCATGTTCAACTCCTTCTGTGTGAGGAGATACTTCAAGCTCTTATGGTCCGTAAAGATCCTACACTTCTCCCCATACAGATAATGCCGCCAAATCTTCAAAGCAAAGATCACAGCCGCCAACTCTAAATCGTGCGTCGGATAATTCCTCTCATGTGGCTTTAACTGACGGGAAGCATAAGCCACGACCTTTCCCTCTTACATCGATACACAACTAAGACCGACACCCGAAGCGTCGCTATACATTATAAACTCCTTACCCGAGATGGGTTGACTAAGTATAGGAGCTTCCACTAGTAACCTCTTCAACTTCTCAAAACAAAGCTGGCACTTATCCGAGCACTCAAATATGACCCCTTTCCTTAACAATCTCATCATCGGAGCAGCTATCACTGAGAAACCCTTCACAAACCGACGATAGGAACTCGCCAAACCAAGAAAACTTTTCACTTTTGGAACATTTCTAGGCGCTTTCCAATCAACAATCACCTCAATTTTAGACGGATCAACTTGAATACCCTTAGCCGAAACAATATGACCCAAGAATGACACTTCCCGAAGCCAAAAATCACACTTACTAAGCTTGGCAAACAACCGATGCTCTCTCAGAACTTGCAAAACCAATCGGAGATGCTCCTCATGCTTACTCTCATCCTTGGAATACACCAAGATATCATCTATGAATACCACTACAAATTGGTCAAGATATGGCCTGAACACTCGGTTCATCAAATCCATGAATGCCGTAGGTGCATTGGTCAAACCAAACGGCATCACTAAAAACTCATAGTGGCCATACCTAGTCTGAAATGCAGTCTTAACCACATCTGCATCCTGAACTTGCAGCTGATAATATCCCGACCGAAGATTAATCTTCGAAAAGACACCCGCACCTCGGAGCTGATCAAACAAATCCTCGACTCTAGGCAAAGGATACTTGTTCTTCACTGTGACCTTGTTGATTTGCCTATAGTCGATACACATCGTCATAGAACCATCATTTTTCTTAACAAACAAAATCGGAGCTCCTCATGGAGATATGCTAGGTCTGATAAACCCCTTATCCAATAGCTCTTGTAGCTGAGTTTTGAGCTCTCTCAACTCTACAGGAGCCATCCGATAAGGTCCTTTTGATATAGGCAAAGTACCCGGCACTATCTCTATGGATCATTGTTTTAAAAATCGGGTTGACTCAACCGGTCGGACCGGTTTAACTGTGAATCGATAAGAAATTCGAGTTGATTCAACATAAAAATTGAAATATGCAAAAACTCGGTTTGAACCGGATTGACTCGAGTTGGACCGGGACGGGTTGAACTGGATTGACTTGGGTTCAATTCAATTTTTTTTTATTTTTTTATTTTTTTTTATAAAAAATCTAATAAACCCTAAATTAATGTCCTGTCCAATTGATATGTTATTGTTGACTCTCCATTGTGAATATATAATTATATATATAGATAGCAAAAAAAAAATAGAGTAACAAATTTATTAAAATATTGAGAGTCAAAAAAATAATCGATTTGTCCAAAAAATTTTAATGGCAAAAGAAACAAAGGTAAGAAATAGAAGTTTAATAATGAATGATAAATGAGAAATTATATCCACCATATAAATCATGATATATCTAAACAAAATTGATTATAAAATGTCCATTTAAAAAAATGTATAAAATTATAAGGGATCAAAAATTCAACTAATACAATTCAATCAATATTATTTTGTTATTTAAATAATCGGTTTGATTTAAATTAGTAAAATATGCTAATTTTAGTTATTGGTTCTATTTAATTTCAGTTATTTGATTTTTATATTTGCAAATTTTATTGGATTTAAAATTATTATTTTAATATTAATTTATGATAATTAATAAATTATTTGAATATATTCTTTATATACCATATTTTTAATTTTTTATAAATAATTATATTTAAAAAAAAAAGATAAAAACTCCAAGTCAATCCGATTTAACCAGTTGACTCCTGACTCAGTTGGCTGTCCGAGTCAATATCTGATCCGCTTCTGAAAACATTGCTATGGATAACTTCACCTCTCTCTCAAGAGGTAAATCAAGCAACTCGCTCGGAAACATATCACCAAACTCCCGCACAACAGGGATGTCCTCAATCCTAACTTGATCCCGCTTGAAATCCAGCACTACTGCTAGAAAAGCCTCACAACCCTTCCTAATGAATCTCTTGGCTTGCATTGCGAAGATTACATTGCTCAAAGAGCTAGCACCCAAACCTTTAACAAACACAGATGACCGATCTCTATCCCGAAGCACAACTGTCTTCCTATAACAGTCAACCGCTGCCCGATACTTACTCAACCAGTCCATACCCAAAATCAAATCAAACTCTCTAAAAGGCAACTCAATCAAATCTGCTGGAAACTCAACTACCTCAACCAACAGGGGATAATTCCTATACATTCTACTCACATTGACACTATGCCCTAAAGGACTGGTCACACATATCTCATAATTTAACTGATCTACCTCATGCAACTTATCAAATAACTTATCTGTGCACAAATATGAGTGTGTGGAACCAGGGTCAATTAGAGCATATAATTCAATGTCATGGAGTACCAGCTGACACGACCTCAGCAAGTGTACTGAATCGACAAGTAATATAATGGAGTAAAATTATGACTCCGAGTTATCGTACCCAAGGGACTGAACACGCAAGTTATGAAAATTGAATGTATGCTAAAGAATTCCCAATTATTGAATTGATTTAATTATAACTAAACTAAAACTAATAAATTAATCAACTACTGTAATGGTTAAGTAAAAATAAATTAAATGATAATAAGACTAGCCAAGATAAAAGTGAATAAAAACAATGCGAAAAGATATCAAATTATAAAAGCGTTGTTCAAGTTCACTCATCCACTCCTTACCCAAATATGAATAAAATCAACCTATGAATCTTATATGAAAGAAATCGGGATAACCCTCTTAACCCAAGCGTCCCATTCCGGAGCAAGCTACTCTAATTGCATAGCGTCCCATTCCGGAGCAAGCCATACAACTAGCCTAATCACGGGTCTAAAATCCTAGGTTCGGGTTGCTTTCCCATTCCGGAGTCAAACATCCCAAAACCTCATTATTTCACTCATCACTCAAATCTTAAATCATAAAATCCTGTCCAATTAGATTCCCATTCCGGAGTAGTCTAAACACCAAAGCAAACATGATAGAAAATTCTGAGAATAAAATACATTCATGGCATCCAATTAACAAATTCATTCACCAACATAGACATATGAAATAAATCATTCATCACAATTGGAAATTGAACTGAAAAACTAAAATCCATAAACAAGCAATAAACACCAGCAAAATAAACCAATCTTTCATACATAAACTCAATAGATGTTCATAATTCACATCTTAGGTATAGGAGATTCAGAGATCCCCCGAACAACTAAACGACTACTCACAATCCATTACAAAATCAAAAGAGTAAAAGAAAGAATAAACCCTGAAATTCATTGAGAAAATCCCAGTTGAATTGCTCGATCTTCGATCTCTTTCTTCGAATCTTCAATGGAGAAAATAACTAAAATTCTGGAAAAAACTAAGAACTAGCAAACTCTTGAAATTTAACTATGAAACTAAAGCAATTTAATCTCAATTACTAATCGAAAATCAAAAACAAGAACGAAAATTTAAGTTTAGGATCGAAGAATATCTCTCAAATTCACAGCTGCAAAGACTGATAACAAAAACTAACTAAAAAAATCGGAACCCTAGCCAAATAGAAAAGTTCGTTTTTATAGTTCCAGATAGGTCACGGTGACAATGAAATTCATTGTCACCGTGTTCAGTCGAGAATTTCAAATTTTTTCACGCACAGGAAATAGGTCACGGTGACAATGAAATTCATTGTCACCGTGAGGTCTTTGAAGTTTGCTTCTGTCCAGGATTTAGCTATGTCACGGTCACAATGAAATTCATTGTGACCGTGATGTATATGCTTCTTTGATTCTGCCTTGAGGATTTTTATGTCACGGTCACAATGGAATTGATTGTCACCGTGACATACCTCCTACTTGCATTCTGCCCAATCGTTCACGATGTCACGGTCACAATGAAATCCATTGTGACCGTGACCCCTCTAGGCCAGCTCCTGACTCCCACTTCTCTTCATGTCACGGTCACAATGGAATTCATTGTGACCGTGATGTAACTAATACCTCACCTGCAAAGTGTCATAAAAATCAATCAAAATCTATCTATAATGCATCAAAATTCCAATTTGACTAAAATTAGTAAAATCAACCTAAAGGAAACAAAACATAACACAAAAACGCAACTAAACACCTAAAATCATATAAAAACACTATGAAAACTAAACACTATATTAAAGTTATCAAAATACCCCACACTTAGACTTTGCTCGTCCTCGAGTAAATGAATTATCCAAATTCCTGAAATTTCAAACTCTAACTCAGAATATGAAAACTTAACAACAGTCATAGCACCAAGTAGAAGGGTCTTAGTTACAAATTCTCAAATCAATTTATATCAAGTAATTTCACACGTGTGTGTGTGCTAGGCTCAAAACCAAATTTCTCATTTCAAAACAAAACAACCAATGCATTCCAGTAATTGAGCAAAGAAATTGAATATGCAAATGAATTCGCATATAGGTTTCTTGCTTAAAACTCAGGATAATCATACGCCTCTCCTTTAGCACCGGAACCACAAGGGTCATCTCCACTTAAACAACTCAAACCAAGAATAGAATCAAAAGGACTTATTCCAGGGTTGTAATGTTAGGTTAAGGTGTTGGCTAACAAGAAAAGTTAAAGAATTCAAACTAAGAATTTGCCACTTTACCTAAAATTCAACTAACCAAACTGAACAAAATTGTCTAGATCCTACCTTCAATTCACCCATAATTTCCAATGTTGTATACTTCTCCATACATAATATGCATTGAACTCAACAACAACAAAATGATGAATTTCCCTTTTAATTCACTTTTAAATCCAATTCCGTAATTATGAGTATATCTTTCTCTACTCAAATGTACCCCACACTTGAATTTTTCTATATTCAATACATCAAAATTTACCAATAAAAACCACAGAACTCATCAAACTTTCATCATCAAATTTTTTCTTTATTTATTTTTTTTTTTTTTTCTTTTTTTTTTTTTTTTCTGGGGTACCCAAAGTCTAGAATTTCTTATACCCATCTAATGAGGGAAAGTTTAACATCATACTAAATAATGCCCACAAAATTCAACAATTCTTCTCACACTTCCACTATTTCAACAATAGATACTCTTATTCAACTTTCAATGATATTCCAACCCAATCCTAGAGTGGCCAATTCTTAGAAACGGGTAGGCAAAGGCATTTAGGCTAAATGGTAAAATAATAGTGTAACAAGAAAATTTCGTAGTACGCTTTTAGCATACTAAATCAGCTCAACGGGGCTAGCAATGGAAATAATATAAACAGGTAGGTCTAAAGCTGTTTAAAAAATGGCTGTAAAAAAAAACAAATTGCCTTAATCATGTCCTAAACTTGTTTCAGTTATTATCATGTTTCGAAGGGTGATGAGGAAGGTTCTAATTATCCTACCATTCCTTCACTCAAAAACTCTTACGCACCGGAATTTTTTTTAAATTTTTACAAACAAGCCTATAGTGCATAAAAGATTTGAAATCACAAGATATATAACCGATTGAGATTCTATTTGCTTCTAAAACTTCAAACTACTCGTATGCCAAGATCAGTTTTTAAGATATACTATTCTCCAATTACAGTTCAAAACATTCACAACAGGAATAACTGAGGTTAAGCTAAACTAAGATAAGGATATTTAGGCAACCGTAATAAAGTGCAAATAAACTAAAACAGAACTAACCATGCATCATACATCAATGGAATGACTGTTAATTACATGTATAATGCAAAATTAATGTCTCCTACCCCCCACATAAAAAAAACTTGCTGTCCCCAGCAAGTAATAATATTACAGATCAAAAGGAAAAAATAAAAATAAAATAAACAAAAGTCAAAACAAAAGATAAGGGTCTCCCTGATCATAGATCGGATGGTGGTGGCGGTGGGGGGAAATGTGCATCAAATCTGGACGTCAGAGACGCCATGCCATAAAGCACTTGCTCCATCTGAGATCGGAGCTCAGTCTGGGTGGCGGAAATACTATCCATCCGCTCCATAAGCGCGTCATAATGTGCTGAAGATAATGGCTGGGGCTCGGGAGCTGGGGGAGCGTGTGCCTCTGGATCGTCCTCCTGCTCATGTGGTAAACCGCCCAAACCTCGCTCAACTCCATGTAAATACTCCTCCCTAGTGGACAACCGAAAACCATCGGCCATTGTCACATCCTTCACGAGTACCTTCATGTTAATGAGCATTTTCTGATCGATGGTGGCAACAGAAGGCAGTGACTTGTATTTTTTTAACGGATGGCGGACGCGCTTGGCAATGGCGGTTACAAATCCTCCTAGTGCAATTTTTGTGACTTTCTTCGACTTCCATTGCATCTCCTCCAGTTTATGCCAGAAATGTGTGGCTCCATTTATTCGGACACCCTGGATCATACACGCAAGAAACAGGGCTTCCGGCAAGTTCACTTGGCCCGCTGAATCGGCATGGCTGAGCAGAGATAACGAAAAAAATCTGTGGAGGATCCGCAAAATGTGACTGTTCAGATGATGGGCCTTCGTTTTTCCGGAGACATACTGCGTGGCAGTCACAGTATCTCGAATGATTGCCCACGCGCCATCTTTAGTGTAATCCTCATACCAATCCGGAACCAAATGTGGAAATCCAAGATATTCTGAAAATTCATGGAAGGTTAGGTTATACTCAATCGAGTCCAAGAAGAATGAAACAGAACCTGGATCCGTGATGAGATTGCGGCCTGGTCTACACGTGACAGTGGACACAAAATCCCTCGTCAAGGTGGGGTAAACTTTCTCGTTGAGCATAAATACCCGCTCCCAGCCAATGTTGCCTATAAGTTGCTGGACTTCATTCTTAATTCCGATTTTTTCCAACAGTCCAAAATCCAAATAACTCGTTGGGATGAACGAGCATTTGGTGAACCGAGCATATGGAACCTTTTTAGCAGCTGGTACCCATGCTGGCACCTTTGAAATGTCTACTGAATCCGTGCTGGGGGGTTGGCTGCCAGAGCTAGAAGCAGATGCTGTGCTTTTCCGTTTTGGAGCCACTGCATAAAAGAAAACAACCAATTTCAATAACAAAGTAAGTTGAAACAACCATGGCTACTACTTTACTCAGCATTTAACAATTCATTTCACCCAACTTATGCATCCCCTAACTGAATCTGCATCACCCAACTCAGTTTGATTTGTCAAATTGATATCCACTCATGAGTAGGTTTAGAATGTGCAATGACTACTTTTAAAACCAGTTACACATAAAGGTATATAGAATTAGGCATGTCAACATGTTAAAATTTGCAGAAGTTGGGGAATAAACTCTATGGGACATTTTATCAAACATTTGGTGAGCATGCATTTAAACGTACTAGAATTGAAAACTAATGGCATTAACAATCCCCCAAATTGGCAATAAACAACCATTAAGTGCACAACCAACAGGTTAAGATCAGTAAAAGTCCAAGTCGATTCCACATTTGATGAAAACCATTAACCCAACGTTAAATGCAAATAAAGCCCTAAATGTCCTACTTCCCATATAATCACGTTCAAGAGTAAGGATCAACATTAAGAAGGGGAGTAAGAAGGAAAAAGGGTTCACACCAAGATTTCATCACAATAATTGAGAACATCATGGAATTTTTGGAACAAAACTACCAAGAACAACATAGTAATAGGGAACGAGGAAGAACAGGGGATGAGAGGAGGAGACAAACTAAATTTAAAATTAAAATAGAAGGAAGAGAATTGTACTTACTTGTTGTAGATAATTCGGGATGATGGTCTCAAAAGAGAAAAGATATACCCGGAATGCAGAGAAAATAAATCGTGTTCGTGAGAGTGAAATAGGTGTGAGAAAGTGAGAAAGAACAAATAGAAAACTGGGATTTTAAAACTTCCTTTAGTTGGTCACGGTCACAATGAATTTCATTGTGACCGTGACACATAAAAAATTTGCATTCCAAAATTGAACCGTCATGGGGTCACGGTGACAATGAAATCCATTGTCACCGTGACATTATCAAATTGGAAAACAGAATCGAATGTGCAATATGTCACGGTCACAATGAAATTCATTGTGACCGTGACATAACCCATTTTGAAAACAGAATGTCACTCACTCTACCTCACGGTGACAATGAAATTCATTGTCACCGTGACATGTGCACTCCTCAAAACAGAATGTAACTTACCTGATGGTCACGGTCACAATGAATTTCATTGTGACCGTGACATGTGCATCACTCAGAATCCAGAATGCATCCTCATTTGATCACGGTCACAATGAATTTCATTATGACCGTGTCTACCTGCACACTTGCACACATTCATCAATTTCTCCAAATCTCTTGATACAAATGTTTTGAATCTTTTCCAACAAAGCATAATTTCTCTTCTAAACCTAAAATTTACAAAATGAAACAAGATTAACTTCCTAGACAAACTACCATTCAATGATACAAATAAATGAAGATAAAAAGTAGTTCTGCATTTCACAAGTCCGCAGCTGGACTTTTAAAAACGTCAAGGATCTATAAGAGTGACGATCGTGGAAGCATTATCAAACGAAGATGTAAAATAAGGCTTCACACGATGTCCATTTACCTTGAATTCTGTCTCACCCCTCGGGTGTTTCAGCGTTACCACTCCAAACTTGTTCACAGCCACTACTTGATATGGTCCCTTCCATCTCGACTTCAACTTACCAGGGAATAATCGCAGCCTACTGTCATAAAGAAGTACATGCATCCCAGGCACAATTTCCTTCCGAACTAATTTCCGATCATGCCGCTTCTTGGTGATATCCTTGTATTTGGTGGCATGATCATAAGCCCAGAATCGGTGCTCCTCAAGTTCATTCAACTGCAAAGACCTGCACTTTCCTGCATTCTCAAGGTCAAAATTTAGAAATTTCGTAGCCCAATAGGCTTTATGTTCTAATTCCACCGGAAGATGACAGGACTTCCCATAAACCAGCCTAAAGGGGGACATCCCTATTGGCGTCTTGAAAGCAGTCCTATAGGCCCATAGAGCTTCGTCTAACCTAAGGTACCAATCTTTCCTAGAGGAATTTACCGTTTTTTCTAAAATGGCCTTTAATTCCCTATTTGACACTTCTACTTGACCATTAGCCTGAGCATGATATGGGGTTGTGACTTTATGCCTAACGCCAAATTTCTTTAATAGAGCATTGAATTGGTGATTAACAAAATGTTTACCACCATCGCTTATAATGGCTCTAGGAGCTCCATAACGGGTAAAAATATTTTTTCTTAAAAATTCTAACACAATTCGTGCATCACAAGTCCTAGTAGCTACAGCTTCGACCCATTTACTAACATAATCCACTGCTACCAGAATGTATTCAAACCCGTATGAAACCGGAAAAGGTCCCATGAAATCTATTCCCCAAACATCGAATAATTCAACCTCAAGCACATTCGTTAGGGGCATCTCATCACGTTTGGATATATTTCCTACTCTTTGGCATCTATCACAACTTTTCACATAATATTGGACATCTTTAAACATTGTTGGCCAATAAAAACCAGAAGATAGAATTTTCATTACCGTTCTATTCGGCCCATGATGTCCACCAGCTTCTCCACTGTGACAAGCTGTGATGATTGCACTGGTCTCCGCATCTGAGATACACCGTCTTAACACTTGGTCAGCGCATAATTTGAAAATGTAGGGATCATCCCATATGTAGTGTCTCGCATCCGCACGCAATTTCTTCTTTTGCTGCCATGAAAAATCCTTTGGCATAAAGCCCCCTGCAAGAAAATTAGCAATATTAGCAAACCAAGGTACAGAATTTTCACAGTAAAATACAGCACAAATATGCTCATCGGGAAATAAATCTAAAATTTCCCCTTTTTCAATACGATCATTTTCCAATCGGGACAAATGATCTGCCACAAAATTCTCAGCGCCCTTCTTATCCTTAATTTGCAAATCGAATTCCTGCAACAAAAGTACCCATCGAATCAGCCTTGGTTTTGATTCCTTCTTTGCGAATAAATGCCTCAAGGCTGCATGATCTGACCACACCACCACTTTTGCACCCAGCAAATACGGCCTGAACTTTTCAAACGCATATACTATCGCGAGAAGTTCTTTCTCTGTGGTGGTGTAATTTACCTGTGCTCCTGTCAAAGTGTGACTAGCATAATATATGGCATAAAAAATCTTATCTCTTCGTTGTCCAAGCACTGCCCCTATTGCAAAGTCACTAGCATCACACATTAGTTCGAACGGCAAATTCCAATCCGGAGATATAATCACCGGAGCTGAAATAAGTCGTTTCTTTAAAGTTTCAAATGCTAACATACATGCACTGTCAAAAACAAAAGGAGCATCTTTCATAAGTAAATTAGACAAGGGTTTTGCAATTTTTGAAAAATCTTTAATAAAACGCCTGTAAAACCCTGCATGTCCTAAAAAACTTCTTATGCCCTTAACATTTGTCGGAGGTGGTAATTTTTCAATTACTTCAACTTTGGCCTTATCTACCTCTATCCCATTCTCTGAAATTTTGTGTCCTAGTACTATGCCCTCTCTCACCATAAAATGGCATTTTTCCCAATTCAATACCAGGTTAGTCTTTTCACACCTCCCTAGTACTAGATCAAGATGCTGTAAACAGCTCTCAAAATCAGCCCCATATATGGTGAAATCATCCATGAATACTTCCATAAATTTTTCTATAAAATCATGGAAAATGGCCATCATACACCGCTGAAACGTAGCCGGTGCATTACATAACCCAAAAGGCATTCTCCTATATGCAAATGTGCCATATGGGCAGGTAAAGGTCGTTTTCTCCTGATCCTCAGGGTCTATTGGAATCTGCATATATCCCGAATACCCATCTAAAAAACAGTAAAACCTATTACCCGCTAACCTTTCTAACATTTGGTCAATAAAAGGCAAAGGGAAATGGTCCTTCCTAGTGGCATTATTTAACCGCCTAAAATCAATGCAGACTCTCCAACCCGTAACTGTACGAGTTGGAATTAACTCATCTAGTTCATTCTTTACCACTGTCATTCCCCCCTTTTTAGGCACACATTGCACAGGACTTACCCACTTACTGTCAGAGATAGGATAGATAATACCTGAGTCTAGGAGTTTAAGGACCTCCTTCTTTACTACCTCTTGCATGACTGGATTGAGTCGCCGTTGAGGCTGAGCTACCGGCTTGCACTCCTCTTCCATTGGGATCCTATGTGTACAGTAACTTGGGTCAATCCCCTTCAAATCTGAGGTCTTCCAGCCAATGGCTCCCTTGTGCTTTTTCAGCACCTCTAGCAGCATCGTCTCTTCTGCACCTGACAACAAAGAAGAAATGATTACTGGTTTACTCTCATTATCTAAAAACACATACTTCAAGTGAGAGGGAAGAGGTTTAAGTTCAGAATTTGAATCCCCCTCTTTAGGATCAATTTTCTCCTTGCTGTCTTCTATCTCCACACTTGCTATCTCTTGTCCCCTCATCTCTTGTTCACATTCTTCTCCCTCCACTGAATGTAATAGATACTTATTTTCTAAATCAGCTCTCCATTCTTTTTCTTGCACTTCCTCCACACAATCATCTATTACATCCATAAAATATACAGACTCTTTCACATCACCAGATGGGTATTTTTGAGCCTTATTCATATCTACCACCAACTCCTCACCATTAAACCTTAGGGTAACCGTTTGACCATGAACGTCTATCAACGCCTTGGCGGTATTTAAAAATGGCCTCCCCACAATCAATGGCACCTTGTGGTCTTCTTCCATCTCCATTACCACAAAATCCACTGGAAAAATAAATTTTCCCACCTTCACTAGCAGATCCTCAATCACTCCCTTTGGTCTCCTCACGGACCTGTCTGCTAGTTGGAGTCGCATTCCTGTCTCCCTAAGCTCTCCAAGATTCAGCTTCCTGCATATCGAATAAGGCATTAAGTTTATGCTTGCACCTAGATCACATAAAGCATTACCGTAAAAATCTTCACCAATAACACAAGGAAGAGTAAAGCTACCTGGATCTTCCAATTTCTCAGGAATCTTGTTCATAATAATAGCACTGCAATTTTCTGTTAGTTGTACAGTCTCATGCCCTTCTAATTTCTTTTTATTAGAACAGAGTTCTTTCATGAATTTAGCATAGTTAGGCATATGAGCTAAAGCTTCAGCAAATGGTAAATTTATGTGCAGTTTCTTAAACATCTCTAGAAACCTAGCTTTTTGCTCATTTTTCTTTTCCTGTCTAGCAATAGCAGGAAATGGCAGTTTATTAATGTCAAGATCCTCTAACTTAGGATTCACTATACTCTTTCCCTTGTCACTTTTAGGAGCATTTTCTTTAACTTCTAACTTAGAGTTAGAGTTACTTACCGTCCGTGTCGGCTCCTCCTTTTCTGATAAAAGATCTTTACCTTGATCCTCTCTCGGTTCCACTTCCTTTCCACTCCTCAATGTAATTGCCTTAGCCTCCTCTTTTGGATTCCGGTCTACATTTGAAGGAAATGTTCCTGGTTGCCTCTGGGACACAGAATTTGCAAGCTGTCCCACTTGAGTTTCCAAATTTCTTATGGAGGCATCCTGGTTCCGGTTCCACTGCTCTTGAGACTTCCATCTAGATTCTTGATTTGCCATGAATTGCTGTTGGTTATTCATAAACTGCTGTTGACTGTTAATGAATGTAGCCAACATGTCTTCCAGATTTGGCTTTCTCTCTTGAACAGGTGGCCTGGGTTGATAACCCGGTGGGTGGTACTGCTGCCCTTGGTTCTGAGGAGGTGGATATGGTGGTTGATATTGCTGCCCGTGGTTTTGATGGATGTTTTGGTTAAAGGGAGCTCTTACTTGCGGATTAGAGGATGAAGCATTTGGAATTCCATCTTTCCAGGAGAAATTTGGATGACTTCTCCATCCCGGGTTATAAGTGTTACTGTAAGGGTCATTCCTTCTGAAATCTCCTACAGCATTGACATCACCCATTGATCCTCCACTTTCTTGCCCACCTTGCTCCTGTTCATACCATCCACTCTCTTGGCCCACAGCAGCTATATTCTGCACTTTTAAACTACTCATCTCCTTCCTCATAGATTCCATCTGTGCCTTCAGCATCGATACCTCATCCACAGCATGTATCCCCTGTCTTCTCGGAACTGCTCTAGGATTAGACCATTGAGCATCATTAGCTGCCATTTCATCCAGTAATTGAAAAGCTTCCTCTGGTAACCTATTCATAAATGACCCTCCTGATGAAGCATCTAATAAGGATCTTGTCTGTGGTGTAACCCCAGAATAAAAGGTGGTCATCAAATGGTAAATTGCTATCTCATGATGTGGACAGCTTCTCAACAGTCTTCTAAACCTTTCCCAGGCTTCATGAAAGGGCTCCTCACTCATCTGACTAAAGCCTAATATACTATTTCTTATGTTCGCAGTCTTCGTGGGAGGGAAGAATCTCATCAAAAATTTTTCTTGCAACTGCTCCCATGATCTAATTGACTGTCTAGGTAGCATTTGCAGCCATTCACGAGCTTTTCCAATCAGTGTAAAAGGGAACAGCTTTAATCTTACCGCGTCAGATGACACTCCAGGAATTTGAACCGTATCACTGATCTCTAAGAAAATGTCCAAATGTTGTGCAGGATCTTCGACATCTGCACCCGAAAACTGATTTCGCTGTACCATACCGATGGTGGCTGGTTTAAGTTCAAATTGCACTCCCCTGGGCAGCACAATTGTCCTATTATCTTCATTCCATCTAGGCACCGCATAGTCCCTAATTGTCCTCTGCCTAGGAATCTCTTCTCTATTATGCCCCGGATTCTGGTTTTGTGCCCTCAGCACTTGTTCATTTCCAGGAGGAATTTCACCAATAGGAAGCGGATTTTCGTCCATGTTATTAATCCTGTTGGCTCTTAATTGTTGGTGTAAAGTCCTCTCGATTTCAGGATCGTAAGGTGCTAATTGTTCTTGTCTTCTTCTGCTCATACACCCTCAACAACCACCTGAAAAGAATAAAGAATAAATAAAAATAAGATAAAATAAAATAAAATAAAAATAAAAACACACACAAATAATGATCAAGACTTAAAACAACGCCAGTCCCCGGCAACGGCGCCAAAAACTTGACACGACCTCAGCAAGTGTACTGAATCGACAAGTAATATAATGGAGTAAAATTATGACTCCGAGTTATCGTACCCAAGGGACTGAACACGCAAGTTATGAAAATTGAATGTATGCTAAAGAATTCCCAATTATTGAATTGATTTAATTATAACTAAACTAAAACTAATAAATTAATCAACTACTGTAATGGTTAAGTAAAAATAAATTAAATGATAATAAGACTAGCCAAGATAAAAGTGAATAAAAACAATGCGAAAAGATATCAAATTATAAAAGCGTTGTTCAAGTTCACTCATCCACTCCTTACCCAAATATGAATAAAATCAACCTATGAATCTTATATGAAAGAAATCGGGATAACCCTCTTAACCCAAGCGTCCCATTCCGGAGCAAGCTACTCTAATTGCATAGCGTCCCATTCCGGAGCAAGCCATACAACTAGCCTAATCACGGGTCTAAAATCCTAGGTTCGGGTTGCTTTCCCATTCCGGAGTCAAACATCCCAAAACCTCATTATTTCACTCATCACTCAAATCTTAAATCATAAAATCCTGTCCAATTAGATTCCCATTCCGGAGTAGTCTAAACACCAAAGCAAACATGATAGAAAATTCTGAGAATAAAATACATTCATGGCATCCAATTAACAAATTCATTCACCAACATAGACATATGAAATAAATCATTCATCACAATTGGAAATTGAACTGAAAAACTAAAATCCATAAACAAGCAATAAACACCAGCAAAATAAACCAATCTTTCATACATAAACTCAATAGATGTTCATAATTCACATCTTAGGTATAGGAGATTCAGAGATCCCCCGAACAACTAAACGACTACTCACAATCCATTACAAAATCAAAAGAGTAAAAGAAAGAATAAACCCTGAAATTCATTGAGAAAATCCCAGTTGAATTGCTCGATCTTCGATCTCTTTCTTCGAATCTTCAATGGAGAAAATAACTAAAATTCTGGAAAAAACTAAGAACTAGCAAACTCTTGAAATTTAACTATGAAACTAAAGCAATTTAATCTCAATTACTAATCGAAAATCAAAAACAAGAACGAAAATTTAAGTTTAGGATCGAAGAATATCTCTCAAATTCACAGCTGCAAAGACTGATAACAAAAACTAACTAAAAAAAATCGGAACCCTAGCCAAATAGAAAAGTTCGTTTTTATAGTTCCAGATAGGTCACGGTGACAATGAAATTCATTGTCACCGTGTTCAGTCGAGAATTTCAAATTTTTTCACGCACAGGAAATAGGTCACGGTGACAATGAAATTCATTGTCACCGTGAGGTCTTTGAAGTTTGCTTCTGTCCAGGATTTAGCTATGTCACGGTCACAATGAAATTCATTGTGACCGTGATGTATATGCTTCTTTGATTCTGCCTTGAGGATTTTTATGTCACGGTCACAATGGAATTGATTGTCACCGTGACATACCTCCTACTTGCATTCTGCCCAATCGTTCACGATGTCACGGTCACAATGAAATCCATTGTGACCGTGACCCCTCTAGGCCAGCTCCTGACTCCCACTTCTCTTCATGTCACGGTCACAATGGAATTCATTGTGACCGTGATGTAACTAATACCTCACCTGCAAAGTGTCATAAAAATCAATCAAAATCTATCTATAATGCATCAAAATTCCAATTTGACTAAAATTAGTAAAATCAACCTAAAGGAAACAAAACATAACACAAAAACGCAACTAAACACCTAAAATCATATAAAAACACTATGAAAACTAAACACTATATTAAAGTTATCACCAGCTATCACATCTAGAGCATCCTGCTCCTCTCTGGCTCTCACAGCATATGATCTAGCTGGAACAGGTAGCGGACGCTCAATTGACTCAGATGCAGCTCCTTCTCTAGGTCGACCGCCTTGACCTCTTCCACAGCCTCTACCACGACTAGCTTACGTGGTATTCGAACCAACTCTGCTGGTCTCTCTCTGAGCACCCGAATCCTCATTCAACCTCGGACAGTTGGCCAAAAAGTATTCAGTGCTCCCACATCTGAAACACCCACCTGTGAGCCACCTACACTCACCACGATGAGGCTTACTGCAATGAGAGCACACAGGCATCGACTCGGTCCTACCACCAGCACCCCCTCTACCAGAACCAGACACCGCTACTGAACCCTGTCTTCTACCTCTCGTAGCTGGGCCTGCAGATGACTCATCCTGCGGGTTCTTTGACCTTTTACCCGAGGATGAAGAAGATGAACCTCCACGAGAGGGATTCCTCCTCTGAGCCCTCTCTCTCAAAATAGATTCTAACCTCTCAGCCCGCACAGCAGCTTGCACAATCTGGTAGTACCCAACTCCAGGAGTACTCATCAGAGAAATCAACATCGCCCACAGCAACTCATTTAACCCGGTCTCAAAATGTCTACACCTGAACTCCTCTGTCAAAATACCTTCTGGTGCATACTTAGCCTACCGGTTAAACTCCTTCTCAAACTCAGACACAGACATCGCCCGCTATGACGCGCGCTAGACCAGCAAGGCCCTCTTTGAATCCGCTTTTAGGATTTGAGGGATTGGTTCGCGTCTTTTTGATCTTGGGTTACACGAGACATTTTGGAATCCCCTACCCAATAGAACATTGGGAGGTTCATCTAATCCCATGAAACCTTTAGGCACCTTTGAGGCATTTTGGAGTCGCCACCCAATTTATAAGAAATTGGGAAAGGTCATCTGACCTCGGGGTCTTAAACCAGAGAAGGTGTTCGGGACTTCCCATTTATTCATACCTTGGTTAAGTTTATAATTGAACTTTAAATTTAGAGTTTCATCCTATTTCTCATTCATTTTAATGCAGTTTATTAAAGCGCAGGTTGTCCACTTACGGAAAGCAATAAATAAAATAGAATACATGAAAGTAAATACAACAAAACTAGGGGCGGAATACAACCCTCATTGTAAATAAAATACAGATCATGCATAAATCGGGATATTCATTAATGACGAGGACATTAGTCCTCGCATGCATATTTTAAGAAAAGCATTTGGTGATGATGGTTATGAAAAACTAGGACATTGGTCCCATTTTATTAGGAAAAATACCCATTTAATTAATAAAAATGCTTTGATGATTTTCTTTCTAGCGATCCTAAGGAAAACGATTTTATAAGAAAATATACATGACAAAAATAAATAACAAAACAAATAAACAGATATTACAAACAAATAAAATAAATATATAATCCAAACGAGCCTCCTGGAACTCCCGATGTGCTCGCAAAAATGCCCAAGCAAAGAAATAAGTTTAGACATAAAAATAAAATATAAATAAAAATAATGTTAGTAATCAAATCAATTAAATATACAAAATAATGAATAACAAATTAAAATAAAATGAGATGACATGAAAAGAATGATAATTGAATCAAATGTTAACAAACTAAAAGATGAGAAAAATGCATGATGAATGACAAATGGTTAAATGAGGTGATGAAAATAAAATAAAACATGTTAATTAATTAATACATGGAAATATACACATGATGAAAATAATGATAAAAAGTGAAAAATGATAAATGACTAAATAAATAAATAATAATGAATAAATCATGTAACAATGATAAAAAGAATAATAACAGTTAGTAAACAAGAGAATGATAAAAATAATTAAAACAATGACATGATTAATTGATGTGTTCATAATTAAAACAAACTATTTACATGGCAAAAATGATTAACAAAAATTCATTAATTAATTGCATGTTAAAATAATGGGAAATCAAAATAAATAGATTATTTACATGTTAGGAATTAAAAGAAAACAATATTCACATGAATAAAAATAAAATCATATATAAACAATTAAATAGAACAAATATAAAATCAATACAACAAATGAATAAATGAAAACAATAAAAATAATAAAATATACATGAATAAATTAAATATAAATAAGATAAAAGAAAATAGAAATTAAGCCTATAATATTTACCCTCAAAGTATTGGATTTGATGAAGGAAAAGTGATGATTTTCCGAAAAATTGCTTGAAGAATGAATTAATTTAGCAATAAAATTAATTAGCTTTGTTTATGGAGGAAACAAAGAAATTAATTTGGATGCCCAAAGATGAAAAGGAATTAATTTGGAGATGAATGATTAGTTTTTGGAGCCAAAACATTGAGATTAATGGAAGAATAATCGGAAGAATAATGGAATTTTTGGAGAAAAATCAAAGGAAGAAAAATTTGGAATTTTTGTGTAAAAACAATGGTGGCTCCCCTTAGGTTTTCATCATAAAGTCTTTAAAGGATGAAAAAAAGTTGCCCTAATTTAATTAAGGAAAAGAATTTTATTTTAATACAAATTCCTTTATTTTTGGGGATAAAATCAAGTTTTATTAATTAATTATCTAAAAGAATATTTTAGAATTTAATTTGGACTAAAAAACCTTGATTTGGGGTGAAAAAAATCGGAAAAAAGGTGAAAAAATCGGAAAAGGGGCTGATTCAGACCCTTTAGCGACGCCAGGGGGAAGGGACAGGCGTCGCATGCAGCGATGCAGCGCGGATCCGTGCACGGAGGCGCGAAATCGCGCGCTGGTGCGGCGCGCAATGCTGCGCGAGCGCCTTTAGCGACGTTGCGCGTCGCCCCTTCGCGCCCAACGCGCTGCCGCAGGCACGCCGCCGCGCTTGACACTCGCGATCCAAAATTTTTTTTTTAAAGTTTTAATTGACTAAAAATACTATAATTTTAAGCCCCCATTCTTCAAAATTAATTTTTAAAATATTTTTTATATTTTTTTATTTTTTCACTCTAAAATGCAAATTTTACGAGGAAATCATCACTTTTAACCTTTTTAGCCTCTGAAGGCAATTATCATCATCGAGTAACTTCGATCTAGGCTGACTCAGGACCCGGTGTCTACACCCGTTGTTTCAAACTCAAGAACGGAGCCCATCTTGCATCCTTGTATGTCTGAGTCACATACTTGTTCGTGAACTCTCTTTCGAAAAACTCCCAAGTAATCGGGTCAGGCAACTGAAGAAGTCTACAAACCAACTCCCTCCATTCATACGCAAACTCTTGCAGCAAAGCCACTGCGCACTCTATTTTCTAATCAGGAGGACATCGAACCTCCCTCAAAGCACGCTTTACCTTATCAATCCACCTCTCAGAGACCTCCGACTCATCCAAACCCGTTCCATAAAAGTCTTCAGCACCAGCTCTTCTCAAACTCTCAGTCGGGGCCTTAGGGGCAGTCACTCTCTCCAAGACTCGAGCCATGTCTTGAGATAGCTTAAGCATAGCTTCGAAGGGCATGGCTGCGGCCTCGGATTGTACCCTAGCAGGTTGAGCCGACACAGAAACTGAAGGATCAACAGCTTGGGGATTCACACTCTCGGCTGATCCCTCAAGTGACCCTTGAATAGAACCAGAATCCATCTAAACAAACAAAGATAACCGCATCATCCAATATAGTCCTAGACATATATACGCATCTATGCACAACATCACCCAGAAATGCCTAAACCTAGGCTCTGATACCAAAAACTGTAACAAACCCTACCCATACGTAGGCGAACCCATCCGGATAGGAGTGAGATGCCATAGGAGCAGGGGTGTCACACAAAACAGATCGATACAAAGCAAACATTCATCCATAATAAACATACGAAAACATAGCGGAGATTAAAACTTTTGAGAATAACAACTGATCATACATTAATATACAAAATCATTACAATAATATTCTGATCAATTGCCAAAATAGATAATTACATATCCAAAATACATATAGCGGAAGCTTGACAAAAACTAATACATGAGAGTTCTGTTACAAAAAGAATCATCATAACTACTACAAAAAAAATAAGCCCTACACTAATCCCTTCTGTGTTGGCTTGACTGGCGGCGACTCTCCCAGAACAAAACATCTTTTGCACCTGTACGGATAAAAACCGTGCTAAGCGATAACGCTTAGTGGGGAAACACACAACAAAAGAGTGGACGGCCATTCACAATGGTCGTCAAAGCATAACACATACGATATGACATATGCGGATAACCATGTTAGATATATAATCATGCTGGCAATTCAAACACATTCATTCAGTTGCTCAAATCCACATTCATATGCATATTAACTGATAGCTCATACGTATCATCATACTCATTCGAATATCAAAATTTTATAATCATTTCAAAACAAGGATATCACATTCTGATAATCATATCGAAGCAAACCAAGGCAACCAGAACACCTGCTAATTCACAATAGTGGATAACGAGTATACAGACAGTACCTTATGGGTACGAATAGAATACAAACAGTACCTTATGGGTACGAATCGAAAACTATTTATTTTATCACATTCAAAATAATTTTCGGAGGGACCTTAAACAAGATCCAAAATTTATAAGGGTTCGCGAGGAACCAAACGGGGACCTGATCGGGGTCCAAATGGAACTGAGGCTGCAGCTAAAAGACTCTATTAGGCATGCCTAACTATCCACTAGACTGACTTTCGCAGGCCGTGCATAATCCCAATCATGTCTCAATTCACAATATATATAATTTGTCATGCATAATTCATGAGAAAATAGGGCAGATTGGGGGTTCTTTGTCGCGCTCACGATAGTAAGACATCGAACACGAGTCATGCTGAAGGACACGACTCGTGTCGAATGTCCCTCCTCCCAGTCGTGCTCTAAAGCATGACATGCAGAAGAATCCACACCAGCACTAGTCGTGCTGCTCAAGCACGAGTCGTGCTGATCCTCACCTGCTGCTATCGCCCTGCTGAGATGCACAACCCACGCACACAGAAGGGAGTACTAGTTGTGCTTCTTAGCACGAGTCGGACGACCATCAAATCTTCAAGCAAAACACGTGAGAGCTGGAAATCCTCTTCCGTCGCGCTCGCAAGAACATCACGCTCTCGATAGGAGCGGGATTTTTATTCCCTATCAAAATGCAAAACCCAGAATTTTCCTCCAAACTAAAACCATTTTGACCCAAATCACTCCCAACTCAATCTTACCTCAAATTGGGCCTTCCAAACACCATAACCAACATCAAAAAACATATTTCCACAATTAATTCCAAAATAAATCATCAATTCACAAATCGGGATCTCAAAAATCACAAAACTAGAAAATTATGTAGCAAAGTTCAATCAACTTCATATTTGATTCAATAATTCAATAATTATGCAACATAACCCATCAAAACTCAAAACCCATATCATATATACCAATATAAGCCTATTTACACATTATAAATTCCAGAATATCATGCATATCTCAAAACCCACATATGAACATCAATTCAAAGAAAGTTCCCAAACCTGAATCTCCTAAGCTCCAAATCACTTGGTGCCACTAATACCAGCCTTCTCCTTGCCTTTAGGATCACGAGGAGGCTCAACTAAATAACAACCCACAAATCACACAAACAATAAACCCTTGATCAAAATCCCAAACTAAAAATATGAAGAAGAAGAAGAACAAGATGAAATACAACATACTTACATAAATGAGTTGAGAAATGATCAATCCCCACTAAGAACACTTGAATCCAAGCTTAGGGCATACAAATGGAGAGCAAAGGAAAAGAAAGACAAAGAGAAGAGGGGAATACGGGAAAGGAGATGAAGAATTCAGATTTTCCCAATTCTCTCTCTTCTTCTACTTTTCTTTTCCTAATCTGGCCATGTGTCCTCTCCCTAGTGGTGGGAACTAATCACTCACACCCAACAACAATACACTACACACACACAATGTCACCCCAACTTATAACACCCTACAAATGTGTGAGCACAACACACAAACATACCTCACTCACTCACATCCTACAAACATGTGAGTAACACACCCAAATGCAACCCAACTAATTCACACTCTAATATCATATGAGCACCCACACTATAACAAAAACCCAAAAACATGCAAATTGCCCAAAATACCCTAATTACATGCTAAAATACATACAATGCACCCACAGACAAATGGCTAATACTATTAGGGGGCAAACGGGGTGTGACAAGACTGGTATCATAGATTGGATAGGAGGTCAAAGGAGGAATGAGACCTTTTGACTGAAGAGTTTATAAAGCAGTACGACTGCAGCACTAGAAAAGAGGTCACTTTGAAGGACCTTGTTCTCTCATAGTAAAGGAGTGATGAGTCATTCCATGAATACCTCACCAGGTGGAGGAATAGGGTCATAGAGATGAAGTGAAAGCCTGACACTGCTGACCAGATCAGGCTATTTATCAGGAACTCCTACCCTTAATTAAGTAACTTGCTCAGCTTTAAGGGACTCAGAGATTGGGAGTCACTCATGGATATTGTTGTATAGGCTGAGGGGGCTTACCTGGCAAAAAAAGCAACCCATAATAATTTTGTTGGGAAAAATTTTGGGAACTAGTCAGGGTACAGACCAGGCAGTGCTGGAAGCAGTAATGGTAGAAATGGCAGGACGACCGAGATTTTAGTTATCAGAATGGGATAAGGCCAGAGGCACTTTTCTAATTTGGGCCGGTCTCTATCCTGGGTGTTGGAGAGACTAATGAAGGAGGGCAAGCTGAGACCAGTGCCACCTAGGCCAACTACAAATCAGGGACAGCCGAGGCATAGAGATGATCAGTACTGCGCCTACCATCTGCATAAGGTCTAGAATCTCATTAACTTCAAGGAGATCACTGATCCTGAGAAGATGGAGAAGAAGAAGAAGCAATGCTATAATGTAGTCCCTTCTCCATGTATTTGATCGGGTCTAGGAAGATGAGTACGTCGTTGTCACCCGTCAGGAGATGGTTGAAGAAGGGACTCCCGTGGCGGCGGTAGATTGTTAATCCACTAGTGAGAGTGGAGAAGGAGATAATGTTATGTTTTTTAGATGCGTTGTTCTTTTTATTCCAAGAACTTCTTATGACAGTGTTGGTTATTTTAATATGATGAACAATTTTACTTATTTGTATGGTGTTTCTAATGATTTCATTTCTCATGATCACGATGCATTTATTTTCTTGACATTAATTCAACTAATACGACTGCATCTAATCTCAAAACTTTGGAATACCTAAACAAAATCTTAATAGCATCTGATACAACTCCTGAAGGGAGGAAAATTCTGAGAGATAATGTCAAAAATAAAGAGCCTTTGCCTGGACCTGAAAAAGCATGCTAAAATTTGACGAGGGCACTGTGGGGAGCGCCGCTTCAGCATGACAACATGACGATGAACAAAATTTCAAAAGCCATTCCTTTATCCCGTCAAAGTTTAGGATGCATACAGTATAGCCAAACAAAATCGAACTCCGAGGGCTACATCAGAAGTTGGACGAATAAAACACAGGACCTTTACAGGGAATATATGACTCATTAGAACCAAGCCTTATGATTCCTTTCCCCCAACCATTTGAGAATTTCACTACAAAAGCCAATAAAGATTAAGCTTAAGCCATCTCGGACCAAGATAAATAAGTCATAGACACTTATAGCCAAATTTACAAGGACAGCTCATTACCTTAAAAAAAAAACCACAATTTTGCCCTAAACCATCTGAGCCTAACCTATAACCCAATTCAACCGTTAAAGGTACTTTAGAAATTGAGCCACCAAAGCCAACAAAAGGAAGATACAGACTCTCATGATCAAAATTCAAGCGAAGAAACTCACTATCTCAGCCAGTTTGCACAAGGGTCAAGGGAAAGTCTTTAATGCTAAGAAAGGAACACCGTCAGAAGAAGCAGCCTTCCCGGCTAACGAAGATGAAAAAAAATTTAATCAACATCGACGGACTGAAGGAGGTTCTATGGTAAAGACTAAAAAAAGAGGAAAAAGAGAGAGAAAAAAAAAAGGCTGAGAGAAAATCTTCAATCATGAAAATCCAAGAGGGCTGATTGATAATAGGAGTTTAATGCTTTTAGGATCTATTCAGAGATTAGATGAGGTCTTGTATTTTTCGAGTTAATGCCAAATAATGATCATGTGTTATGAAATCAAATTGAAATATATGCATTTATGCAATGATATTGATGTGACCAGCGCCTTTCACTTTGCATACTCAAAGATGTCTAGTTCTGGTATAAAATCAGCACATTGTTACTATCTACCCTCTGCTACTCTCACTATTCAGGCGCCTCAGTCGACTCATCCTGCTATCAACTGTGGAGCCAATTCTACAACACCTTCATGATAAGAATTAAGCTCATATAACCATGATCTAAGACATAAATGCATGCCGATCACGCCTGAAAGATTTTTGGCAACAGCTCTAGCCTCCTTTACAATCTGCAAAAATAAAAAAAAAGAGCAGTTAGAGATGAAAACCGTAATTGGCGCTCTAACCAAAAGTTAGGCAAAAAGATAGGGTGAAAACCTGGAAATAGGTAGTCTGTCCTTAAAAAAATAAAAAAGGCCGCTGGATTGGGTTGGGTCCATTCTAGGCAAAAATAAAGCACAGGGTTATGTGAAAATCCGCAAAAGACGCATTTTTCTCTAAGAAAAGCTAGTGTCAAATTCCACAAGGGACGCACTACCTTCGAAAAATGACTACAGGTACTAGATGAGAACCTCGTAATCCTAAAGGCATGAAATTCAAAAGCAACTTCAAAGGGCATCGGTCCGACCGCGAATTGCGACCAACTCGGCTATCGTCTCCAAATTCACTTAGATGAATTCTTATCCTGCATTTTTGAATGGCCCATGCATTTCACCTGCATGCTCACTATTTGTCCTGCATATTTTGGTTTTCCAGTTTTACAGTAAGGGAGACTCGATGCGAACACCGACAAAAACCAAGTGGCGACATCAGTCCAAACACTAATCCAAACAATCAACCAAAGACCTCTCAGTGGGCACCAACTCAAAAGGGTTAGCACGATGGCGACACTACTATTCTACAGAAGGTTAGCACGACCATGGCATTACCACTTTAGAAGGGTTAACACGATGACAGCACTACCATTCTACGGAGGGTTAGCATGATTGCGGCACTACCACTTCAAAGCTCAGAAGGGTTAGCACGATGGCAGCACTACTATTTTACGGAAGGTTAGCATGACCACGGCACTACAACTTCCGAAGGGTTAGCACGATGACGGCACTACCAATCTAAGGAGGGTTAGCATGATCACGGTACTACCACTTCAAAGTTCAGAAGGGTTAGCACGATGATGGCACTACCATTCTACGGAGAGTTATCACAATTACGACACTACCACTTCAAAACTTAGAAGGGTTAGCACAATGGCAGCACTACTATTCTACAGAAAGTTAGCACGACCACGACACTACCACTTCAAAAGGGTTAGCACGATGACGGCATTACCATTCTACGGAGGGTTAGCACGATCACAACACTACCACTTCAAAACTCAGAAGGGTTAGCACGATGGCGGCACTACGACCACGACACTACCACTTCAATAGAGGATAACGCGCCGGCAACATGGCGACAACCACCCCAACAACAACATCCAATCTGGAAAGACGGCCACCTCAGGTACGAGCTTCTTTCCTTTCTTTTCTGAATTTTGGCTCACCTAGGCACCCATTCACTAGCTTTTCCAAAATTGGAGGCAATTGTAGACACCGGGTTCCGAGATGGTTCAAGATCAGGATGACCCAATGATGAAAATAAGGACCGATTCATCGGCAAGAAAGTAAGGATTGATCGTTTCCTTGTCAAGATTGTTTTTTCTAGAAAATAAATAAAAAATATATATTTTGAAAATAAAAAATAAAAAAAGAAATTGGAAGTGTTAATTTTGTGTCAAAAAGTTTTGATTTAAAAAAAAAATTCGGCGACTCGCGGCCACTGCAGTGCTCATCACAGGAGCGCAGCTCACGCGCCACGTGCGGCCGCACCTCAGCGCTCGAGGTGCGGCCGCAAGCGCGCCCAGCGCCCCCTGCTCGCCTGCTTTTGCCTCAAATTCCGCCGAAATTGTTTTTTTTGCCTTTTTTTGGGATTTTTAACCCATTTTTTAAGTATTTTTGGATTTTTAAATCTTTTATTTAATTTAATTAGGGTTTTGTTGAAAAGTGACTATAAATAGAATATTTTGGAAAGAGAAAAGGGAATTCTTGTGGGAGAGTTGGAGAGGGTTTTCTTGAGAGAAAAAACTCAATTTTTGAGAGAAAAAATCTATTTTCTTTATCTTTCTTCATCTTTCTTGATTTTTTCTTAGATCTAAAAATGTTTGGTGAGATTGCATTAACTTGAGGAAGAAAAATTAATTTTCTTAGCTTGAGTTTTCTCATCAAACATCAAAAATCAATTTTTAAATTTTTTTTTGTGTTCTTGATTTTTTGATAAATCTTTTTGAGTCTATTTTTAAATCTTAACAAGCAAAAATAGATTGAAACATCTTGCTTGCAAATCATCAAATATGAGGGTAAAAATTTTTGGATCTATTATTATTATTATCTAATTTCATTTTATTTATTTCATTTATTTCTTTTTTTCTTGCATTTATGAACATATATTTTTGAGTTTTGTTCTCTTAACATGATTTTTCAATTTTTATCTCGTTTTTGTTATGAAAATGGGTAAATGTACATGATTTTGGTATGAAAAATAAGATTTTTGGGTTCTTTTTGGTGTGATTTTTGTGATAATTTCTCCTTTTATTTTGAAACATTATCCTTTTCTATTACATGTTTACTTACCTTCCTTTTATTCTTTTATTTAATTTCATTATTATTATTATTATTATTATTATTATTATTATTATTATTATTATTATTATTATTATTATTGTTGTCATTATTATTAGTGTATCATTAGTGTTATTATTATCATTGTTATTTTTATTGCCATCATTATTTTATTATTATTGTTATTGTTTATCATTATTGTTATTTTTATTTTTATTATTATTATTATTATTATTATTATTATTATTATTATCTTTGTTGTTATTATTGTTATCATTACTGTTGTTATTATTATTTGTTTATCGTTATTATTATTATTGCCATTGTTATTATTATCATTACTATTATTATCATTAGTGTTATTATTATTATTATTATTATTATTATTATTATTGTTGTTGTTGTTGTTGTTGTTGTTGTTGTTATTATTATTATTATTATTATTATTACTTTTGTTGTTGTTGTTGTTGTTATTGCTATTATTATTATTGTCATTATTATGTTTGCATGGCTAGTTTTGTGGGGCTTCTTAATTCCTTTTGTATGTGTGTCAATTTCATGCTATATTTTCCTTATTATTTAGTTGATTTTAGAATTATTATTAATTTTTCTATTGTTATTTTTTTATTGTATGGGTAAAATGTGACGTTTGCTTGTTGAGCATCGTCGTGACCGAATGGAGGGGTCACGACGCGTAGGAGACTATGCCAATTGGGTGAGACCCTACCAAACCTTTACTTGTGTGTTCGTGTTGTTGTTGTAAATAAGATAATCTTATTTTGTACGCGTGTAGGATAAAAAATCATGAAAATATTTTTATAATTAAATTGAGATTATTGCTAATAAATTGGGACCAATGTCTTCGATTTTAGCCGAGGAATGCAAAATGTAATGAATTAAAATGAAGAGTTAAGCTTTCTAAAAATGGGATCACTCATCCCGATTTTTTAAACGAATAGCCGAAATAAGTTTTTGATCCCTCTTTAAGTGAGAATGAAGGGACCAGTGTTCCCAAATCGAATAAATATCCCGATTTATGTATGTCTCTTCTTTGACTTTGCTTGTTTGTTTAATTTTTATATATATTTTGTGGGCCCTTGTAATTAATTATTTTTGGGGCAATTTTATTTGCTTTTTCATTTGGGGATTGTATTCTGTCCCAATTTTAATTTTGTAAATATTGTGTTGGTGTGTTTACCGCTTTATTTATCGCTTTCTTTACGGCTTTCTCTTATCGCTTTCTTGATGCTTGAAATGCGCTCTTAATTAAATGCATTAATCGCGTGAGATGAGAGATTGAATTTTATAAACCTAAAAACTCATTTATATTTAAACAAGGCATAAATAAGAGTAAAGTTCCAAACACTTTCTCTGGTTTAGACCGTAGAGGTTAGATGACCTTTCTCAATTTCTTGTAAATTGGGTGGCGATTCCAAAATACCTCAAAAGTACCTGCAATATACATTAACTATCATTAAATATTGGAAACATGAGTAGCGGCACCGGAATCAAACCATCAAGTATTGGAAGAAACTTCAGATAATTTTGATTTAAAGCATACAAAAACATAATCTATACCTTCCTTTTAGAGCTAAGCCTTACATTTTATGCAATCTTTATGTTAATGTCCTTGCTTCTTGCAGAAGTGATATTTATCGAATTTTTATCCCTTTCTTTCATCATTAGCAACCTGTGGAACTTTAGCAGGCTCATTTTTCTTGAAATTTTTAGCCTTTGGTTTGAGTTTCTTTCTAGTTCTCTGACCCACTAGGTTAATGGAATGAACCCCTTGTTTTTTAATCTCACTTCCTCCTGAATGAGCTTACTGGACAGTTCATCAATGTTCTATAGTTATGTCTAATGTCTTAAGTCTTGCTGCAATATTCGTCAGTTCAAAGACATATTGCTGCATACTTTTCGACCCATCAAACTCCATGGTCGTGAGTTCAGCCATAAGTGTCTCTGTAAGTGCCTTATTAGCAGAACATAACTTATCTTCCACAAGCTTAAGAAAGTATTTATCATTCTGATTTTCAATGCTAGGAAGAGTAGACTTAATATTGTTGGCAATCATCATCCGCATAAAATTCAAACATAATATGTTAGACCTTGTCCATGCCTTTTGTTATGCCTTTTTAGCCTCTGTACTAGAGTCATTAAGATCAGCAGGCTTATCCTCTAATAGCGCCAATTTAAGATCCAAAGCACCTAAATCGAAAGTGACTTGCTCGCTCCATTTAGAGAAATTCATACTAGTGAACAAGGTAATAGAAAAAGGTTGAGAGTGAAGGCTAATAGCTATAAATATATAAACACTCACTTATTAATAGATTCATACAGGAAGCACATACATTAAACATATATTGCAAGTTCCATTTGGGTAAACACAACAATACATATCATTACTATCATTAGAATGCCATTTAAACTTTATAAGAAAATTAAATAAACTTCATCAAATACATATAGCATCTTTGAATAACTATATATGTGTGACGAAAGTGTATTAATTTTCTCTTTTATATTTCTTAGTTATAGAATATTGATTTACTTTTGGGTAAATTCCTTAATTTCTATCAACCAAAAAATTCTTTATAATAGCATTTGATAAAATACATAAATTATATGACCACACATTCAAAATTAATTTGACCACTTTGGTGACTAACAAATTAATTTTAATGATAATGTCATATAACTAAAAAATTATAATACTAATATATTTATATACATAGAAACACATCATAATACCCCAAAGGATGAAATTATATTAAATTTATTTATTTATTTAGACAAAATATCATTAATATGACTAAAACGTAAGAAATTAAAATTTTAAAAATCATTTCATCCATTATCAAAACTTCATGTATCAAAGCAATAATTTTCCATAAATATATGTGTATATATATATATATAAATTAAATTGAAACAAACATCATAATTTTCATGAACATCATAATTGAAACAATTATCAAATCAACAATCTAAGGATTAATATCTATTTAAAATTCAAGACTCTGATACCACATGTAAGTTTTTGACATTAATTTATTCAATCATCATTATAATAAAATATTAATGCCCATTCAGATCTTGAATATAATAATAATCAAATAGAAGAAGTCAATAGACCACTTACCTTTAGTAGAATTCGACATAATTTAGAGAGATTAGACAATTACTAACTTTATAAACTGGTTTCTCTCCCTTAACCCTCTTTCTGCAGTAGATGCTTGATGGAAAGGCAAAATGCCTTCTTTCGGTATTTTGTTAATGTCTGGATTCTCTTTAGGGTGAAGAGATAACTAGTTTATATATCCTTTAAAATTAGATCTAGTACGTCCATTAAGTATTAATTTAATAGTTAAGATTTAATATATTACTAAATGAAAAACTCTAAACCTAACTTAATATGTGTTTAATGTAAATAGAAGTATAGGTCAACCATAATTCTTATCTAGCTACACCTTACATTGAGAACAAAAATTCTTAAACAATATTTATGTTATTTGCCATAAATGGAGCACTGCATTCAACAGACAAATTTAATTGTGGGATTAAGTTAACATCTCGTAATGAAAGTATAAATCACATTCGTAATGGCTTGGATGATAAGACAACTTCCTTAAATAAGTTTATTGAGGGTTTTGTGAGCATGGTGATAAGGTGGCGTGCACAAGAAAGATATGAAGATTTTCATTGTGTTCATGCTCTTTCTTTTCATATAGTTATGGAGAGTCTCATATTAAATCATGCATGAAGAGTTTACATTAATAAAATTTATTATCTTTATGAGATCTTTTAGGTGGTGATAATGAAATGGAGCCTAATGATATATATCTCTATATATTGGATCTTAAAAAGGTAAGAACAAAAGGAAACTAAAAAGGAAGAATAAAAAGTCATTGAGAGAAGAAGTGACAAAAAAAAAAATCATCATTTGCAACCAATAGGTCATTTTTTATAACTCATTAGCTTAATATTTTATTATAAAAAATTTATTACATATATTTGTAATTTTTAATATGTCTATATTATATATTTACTTGTAGAGAAAGGGAAAAAAAGTAGATGATACTTCCAAATTTATGCAGTTTATGTGAGTCCTAAATATATAGAGGGGGGGGGGGGGGGTTGAATAAAGTATTACAAAATTTTCAACAATTGAAATAAATTAGAACAAATACAGTTTAGAAGTAGATTTTCAAAATCATGATTAATATATTTCATACATTTAACTTAAGATTTTTTTACTCAACCTTTTTTCAATGGTTAACATATGCGTGGATGAAATTATTTATGAGCAAAAATCAAATTAATACTTGCAAGAATAATTTATGCAAAAATTCAATCTTATCCCATGATAGAACACGAACGAGTTTCTTAACAATTATATAGAGCACCTGACATAAATAGAACATAAAAATATAGAATAGTATAATATATATAGAGCAAGAATTTAAATAGAGTAAAGGATAGAAATATTTGACATCGTGTTTATAGAGGTTCGGTTATTGTGTACATTCTCTCTTTAAGAGATTTCGCCTTAAGAGTTTCTATTTTCTAATGCGACTCTATTTAGAGGGTAAAAGTCAAAAACTGGTTGCAAGAAGCTTCTCAAGTTTTTCTCCTAAGTAGAAAACTCTAAAACAGTTAACCCTTTCTTTAAAGTAAAAGGATCCAAACACTTACCCTTTTTTCCTAAGTAAAAGACCTAAACACTTGTTGGTTTATTTTGTTAGGTCCTAGCAATCTGACTTTACATTATCTCACATATTTGAGTTGATAAACCTCACTAAATATGATTACAATAAAAAAACTATAATCATTTTGAGGGGATGTGATCGTGATAGTTCATGAAGATGAGATGAAACTTAAAACAATGAAAAGTTCAAAAGCAAATGTGTTTTACACACCTGTTAGAACTCTTTAACAGAATAACTTTTTATAGCTCAAATAAAATAGTTGTTAAATTGAAAATATTTTCGAAAACGTTTCCATAAGTAAAAAAAATTGATTTTGTTTCTTTTGATAAAATCCAACAACTAGAAAATATTCCAGAAAATATATTTCCTTTTTCGATTATATGTATGGAAAACTTAAATTTTAGAAAGAAATAAATTTAAATATGTCAAGGTATGATTTTAAAAAATCTTTTAATGCAATGAATGAGTTATATATGAGTGTGTGAATTCTCAAAAAATAATTTGTTTCCTAAAGAATCTTGATCTTCAAATACGTTGTAGAATATCAGGTCTAATTCTGATTTCAGAGTAAAACACTTTAACATAACACCTTTTTATAACCCAAATAAAATAGTTGTTGAGTTGAAAATATTTTCAAAAGTGTTTCCATAAGCAAAAAAAAATTGATTTTTTTTCTTTAGATAAAATCCAACAATTAGAAAATATTCTAGAAAATATATTTCCTTTTTCAAAGATTATATATATGGAAAACTTAAATCTTGGAAAGAAATAAATTTAAATATGTCAAGGTATGATTTTGAAAAATCTTTTAATGCAATGAATAACTTGTATATGAGTGTGTGAATCCTCAAAAAATATTTTTACATTTGTTTTCTAAAGAATCTTAACCTTCAAACACGTTGTAGAACATCAGGTCTAATTATGATTCCAGAGTAGAACACATTTGGTATATTCTGATTCGGATAGAGCACCTATTATCAGTTTTATTCAATCTAGACATGCAAGATAAAAACTTTAAAAAGGCCTCAAACTTAATTGATGTGAAGGTTTTGTTATTCATTAAAATCCAAGATTGAATGTTAGCCTTTTAAGCCAACATTCTTCCCTTTTTGATGATGACAAAATATTCATCAACTTAGTTTTACTATATTAGAGCTCCTCCTGAATATATGCTCTAAAACAAAATAAGAATAAGATCAAGTTCTAAGCACACTTATTCGTTAACTATTCATTTAACATTCAGATTAATCATGCATTTATCATCATAAACATAAATATGCATATCAAAACTAACATTATCATTAGATTTTCAGCTCATTTCTCCCCTTTTTTTGTCATCAACAAAAAGTGAAGTAATTTAAGCATAGAAACTCAACCTGCAAAGAAGGTTAAATAACCAATAACATAAGATAATGATCATATTCATAGGAAAAATATCCAAAACAGTTAGAAATCATCTAAAAAATATATCCAAAATATTCAAAAGGCCAGCCTATCTAAAAGGCACATAACAAAAAATATTGTACGAAAATGTTATGTAAAATGAGACGTGCATTATGCAACAAATCACTCTATATCCTCAGGGTTAGTGTTACTGCCAATCTCTCCAGGCTTTGGGATAGATTTGAATTTATGCTTTGCAATCAATCTAATGGATTTCTTTAGTGAGAATGTGGAAAAATTTGAAATAGGTTTATGAGCAGGTGATGGTGAAGATAAAATAGGTTCTGCCATAGGAATGGTTTCAATACTATTTTTTATAGTAGCAAACATTTCTTCTATCCACTAGGTAAGCTGACCCGCAGTAGAACTCATATCCCTTAAAATGGTCTATAACTTGAGCTAAGGTAGTGAATCAGGTTTACAGTCTATTTGCTGTTCTATTGCATCCTTCTATTCTGAAATATTTTCTATTTCTTCTTTTTGCTTTGCTTCTTTCTTCTATTCTATAACTTGTTTTGGCTCTTTTTCTTCATATTTTTCTTCCATACTTTTAGCAATTTCGTCTCCTGTATCTTTAAATTTCTCATCACTTTCTGCGCTAAGCTCTTTATCTTCTTCCATGTCTTCCTCCATTTGTTTCTCAACTTCATCACAAACTTCTTTTTTATCAACTTCCTCTTCACTTATACTATCTTTAGATGACTCCCCCTTATTAATGCTAGGATCTCCATCAAATAAATCTAGTTTCTTGCTTCTCCTCTTGATCACTAATGAGTTAGA
Organism: Excoecaria cochinchinensis; assembly: GCA_947683425.1. Taxonomy (NCBI): domain Eukaryota; kingdom Viridiplantae; phylum Streptophyta; class Magnoliopsida; order Malpighiales; family Euphorbiaceae; genus Excoecaria; species Excoecaria cochinchinensis. The sequence continues at coordinate 8,651,278 of CANTUQ010000208.1, read as the reverse complement.
AGGATTTTCAAAATTTCTTAAATAGGTTCTTAGGAGTTTCATCCACTTTGATTTTCTTACCCTTTCTTTTCTATTCTGTAACCACACTTATTGGCCTCTTACCAAATTTTTGAAGTCCAATATTAGACATCTTGTAAAAGTCCTTGCTAATTCTTTGCATTATAGTCTTTCAAGCAGGGCTACTACCTGTATTTCAGTTGTTTGTATTCCTTCCAATCTACAAATTTTGGGACTAAAAAATCCCTAATCTCTTTCACCTTCCAAGTCGGTGCTTCTGTAGGTTTTTGCGAAATTGATTTCTCTTTAGATTTTGATGATTTTGAGTTAGATGAAGTGTTGGGTTTTCTGTTTGCAGGGGTTTTTAGTCTAGCCATCTTTGATTATTTATAGTTTTGAGAAAGAGAGAGATACAGAGAGTAAACAATCGTGAGATGCAAAGAATGAGAAGGAGTGACTTTTGAAAAAACTCTTATACAAAAAAGAGGGTGCATTTAGTAGGTAGTTGAGAGGTTTCTTTTCAAAAATCAAAAAGGAAAGTTTAATTAGGAAAAATTAGCAGGAAGATTTTTTTTATTAAAAACAAAAGTTTTAAAAATAATTCCTTTTAAATATCCAAAGACAGGTGCTAAACTTTAGAACACTACATACATGTAGAACATGAAATGCACTTAAATCACAAAATATAGAACATGTCACACACATAAAGCATGAGTTACTTATAGAACATAGAAAACACTTAGACCACGACAATCCTGCGGAACATAGAGAAAACATGTTCTGACATATAATAGCTAATAACTTAAACACAAGATAAATTAAAAATTTTAGAGAAAATAGGATTACCTTTAAGATAATTTTTCTAAAACACCCATACCTAATTCTCTTCTTATCTTGCAAAGCTGCTCTTCTTTCAATGGTTTTGTGAAGATGTCAGTAAGTCGGTGTTCTGTTGAAATGAAATTCAAAGCAATATCTCTTATTTGAACAAAATCTCTTATGAAATGATGTCTAATCTCAATATATTTTGTTCTTGAGTGCATCATCGAATTTTCAGCGAGATTTATTGTGCTAGTGTATCGTTAAGAAATCGGTATCTCGTTGAAATTGAACCTATAATCAATTAGTTGTTGTTTGATCCATAATATCTATGTGCTATAACTTCCAACAGCTATATGTTCATCTTCGACAATTGATATAGCAATAGAATGTTGTTTCCTACTAGACCAAGTAATAAGTGATTGCCCCAATAGTTGACATATTCCATATGTGCTATTTCTTTCAATTCTACAACTTGTATAGTCAGCATATGAAAAACCAATAAGATCAAAACTTGAATCTTTAAAGTGCCACAAACCTATATCTTGGATTCTTAATAAATATCTTAAGATACATTTAACCGCTGATAGATGAGATTCCTTCGAATTCGACTGAAATCAAGTACAAAGACAAATATGAAAGTGTATGATAGGTCGACTTGTTATCAAATAGAGCAGTGAACCAATCATTCCCTTGTAGAGCTTCTGATCCACACTTTTACCCTTCTTATCAAGATCAAGTTTGATTTATGGATTCATGGGTGTGCTAACAACTTTGGCTTTTATCATTTTAAAATTCTTCAATAACTCCATTGTGTACTTGACTTGATTAATAAAACCTCTATCCTTGTTCTGATTTATTTATAGTCCCAAAAAGAAGGTTAATTCTTCCATCATACTCATCTCAAATTCTTCTTTCATAAAATATTTAAATTCCTTACACATAGAGATATTAGTAGCTCCAAATACAATAACATCCACATAAATTTACACAAGCATGATATGAGTTTCTTTATGCTTTATAAACAAAGTATTATCAATTTTACCTCTAGAAAAACCATGTTCTATTAGAAAACTTGAAATTTTTGCATACCAAGCTCTAGAAGTCTATTTTAGATCATATAAAACTTATGTTAATTTAAAAATATGATTTAGATGTTCTAGATTTTCAAAATCGGGTGGTTATGCAACATAAACTTCTTCATTTAAATAACCATTTAAAAATGCACTTTTAACATCCATTTAATAAAGCTTAATTTTCTTAAAACATGCAAATGCACATAAGATATGAATAACTTCTAAACGTGAAGTCGGTGCAAATGTTTCATCAAAATCAATACCTTCTTCTTGACTGTAGCCTTGAGCCATAAGCCTTGCTTTATTTCTCGTCACATTTTCTTATTCATCCAACTTATTTCTAAAGACCTATTTTGTGCCGATAATTGTATGATTTTTAGGTTTGGGAACAAGAGACCATACCTTATTTCTTTCAGATTGATTTAGTTCTTTTTGCATAACAAGAATCCATTATCATCATCTTGAGCTTTTTCAATATTCTTTGGTTCAATTTGAGAGAAAAAAAAAACAACATTGCCACAAAATTCTCTTAAATGATCATCATCTTTGTTGATGGACTACTTAGTAACTCTTCTTTTAAATGGTTTATATGAACATCTGATTTTTTAGGTAGATTAGTGTTCTGTTTTGGTTCTACGTGTTCTACTGCAACTGGCAGTTTGGCTTTATCAGCTATAATTGGATTAGGTTCCAGTTCTGTTTGATCTTTTTTTTTTTAAAAAAAAATTTCTCATTTTTTTTTTGTTTGTATCATCATTAAAAACACACATTTCTCCCCTATAGACATCAGTCTCATCAAATTTAACATTAATTGACTCTTTAACCATGTGTGTTTTCTCATTATAAACTCTATAAGCTTTGCTTTTGTGTGAATGACTCAGTAAAATACCTACATTAGATTTAATATCAAATTTTCCTAGGTTATTTTTATCACTTAAAATAAAACACTTACAGCCAAATGTATGAAACTAACTGATGTTTGGCTTCCTCCTTTCCCATAGCTTATATGGAGTTTTATGTAAAATAACTCTAACTAAAACTTGGTTGATGATGTAGCTTGATGTGTTCACAGCTTTAGCCCAAAAATACTTTGGAATATCATTTTCATTTAGCATGGTTTTTGCCATCTCCTGTAGTGTTCTATTTTTCCATTCTACTAATCCATTTTATTGTGGAGTTCTTGGTGTTAAAAAATTATGTTCTATTCCTTCCTTTGAACAGAATTCTTTAAACTCTTTATTCACAAATTATCCCCTTTTATCACTTCAAATCTTGATGATATGATATCCCTTTTTATTTTGTATTTTCCTTGCTAGCTTTTTGAAAGCCTCAAATGTCTTATGTTTATGTGCAAGAAAGAGTGTCTAAATAAAGAGTGAGTAATCATCAATAATCACAAACACATAACTCTTTCCTCTTAGGCTAGATGGTGAGATAGGTCCAAACAAATCCATATGTAACATTTCTAAGCACTTTTTAGTTGAAATTTCTTTCATAGATTTCAATGAATTTCTAGTTTGCCCAAGTTGACATGCTTCATACACACATATTTTTTTTATTAAATTTAATCTTAGGTAAACCAATGACTAGATCCTTTTTAGATAATTTTTCAATAGCATGTAAACTTGCTTGACCTAGCCTTTTATGCCACAGCCAATTCTGATCATCATTTGAAATTAAGCAAATTGAATTATTATTATCATTACCATTTAAACTTACTTGATAAATATTTTCAGTTCTATAACCAGTTAGAAAAGTGTTACTTGATTTGGCGTCTTCAACTTTGCAATCTTTTATTTTAAAGATAACTTTTCAATTTCTATCACATAACTGGCTTATACTTAAAAGATTATATTTCAATCATTTCACAAGTGAAATGTCTTCGATACATGGGACGGTTCTAACGATTTTGACTCTAATAATTTTGCCTTTATTTTTATCATCAAAACTGACAGTCCCTCCATCTTTCATAGAGAGTTTAATAAACTTCTTTTTGTCTCATGTCATACATTTTGAGCAATAACTATCAAGATACCATTTGTTGTTCTTGTTGCTCTTTAGACAAACCTGCAAGATAATTATTTCTTCTTAGGTACAGTGACGCGCGCCGAACCGAGAAGGCCCTCTTAAATGATGCCCGCATTTAGGGCTCGAGGGGATTGGTTCGCGTCATTTGATCTGGGGTATCATGAGAAATTTTGGAATCCCTACCCAATAGAACATTGGGGAGTTCATCTAGCCTCATGACACCTTTAGGTACCTTTGAGGTATTTTGGAGTCGCCACCCAATTTATAAGAAATTGGGAAAGTTCGTCTAACCTCTACGGTCTTAAACTAGAGAAGATTTTCGGATCTTCACTCTCATTTATGCCTTGGTTAATCATAAATGAGTTTTTAGGTTAAGAAAATTTCATCTCACCTCTCACACGATTAATGCATTTTATTAAAGATGCATCTCAAGCACTTAAAAATCAATAAATAAAAGCTGTAAAAAAAGCTGTAGATAAAGCAAGTAAATAAAGCAATAAGCACGCCAAGCACATCATTACAAAATGAAAACTTGGATGGAATACAATCCCCAAAGGAAAAGAAATACTAAATAAAATTTCTCCAAAAATAATTAATTACAAGGGCCCACAAGGTATATAAACTTCTAAATAATCGAACAAAATCAATCAAGAGAAATGACATACATAAATCAGGGATATTCATTTGGTTTGGGAATATTGGTTCCCTCATGCTCACTTGAAGAGGGATCGAAGAGTCATTTTGATTGTTGGATTGAAAACTGGGATGAGTGATCCCATTTTTAGAAAACTTAACTGTTCATTTTATTCATGACATTTTGCTTTCCTTGGCAAAGAAGAAGGGCATCGGTCCCAATTTTATTACTAAAATTCCAATTTAATTATAAAGATATTTTTGTGATTTTTTATCCGACATGCGTATAAATAAAATCATTTCTATTTACAAAACAAGCACAATCACATAAAAAAGCAAGTAAGATCTCACCGAGAAAGGTTTCCTACGAGTCGTGACCCCTCCGTTTGGTGACGACGATGCTCAAACAAACAACGTCACATTTTACCCACAATAAAAAACAACAATAAAAATATTAGTAATAATTCTAAAATTAACCACATAAAAATAAAGACAAGAGAAATATGAAACATGGTTAACATGCATATAGAAAATAAAATGGGTTAAATTTAGTACATTAATTTAATACACAAACAAGCTCACATGCGAAGGGAATTGAAAATTAGTCATGCAAAGATCACATAATAATAACGACAACAATGATAATAATAATAATAATAATAATAATAATAATAATAATAATAATAATAATAATAATAATAATAATAATAATAATAATAATAATAATAATAATAATAATAATAATAATAATAAAATGACAATAGCACAATAATAATAGCATTAATGACAATAATAATAATGATGATGATGATAATAATAGTAATGATAATATTAATAATAATAAATGACAATAGTAAAAATGACAATGGTAAATGACAATAACAATAATAAAAATAATAAATGACAATAATGAAAATAACAATAATAATAAGAACACTAATCATAAACTAATAATAATGACAACAATAACAATAATAATAATAATAATAATAATAATAATAATAATAATAATAATAATAATAATAATAATATGAAATTAAATAGAAGAACAAAAGGAAGGTAAGTAAACATGTAATGGAAAAGGATGATGTTTAAGAATAAAAGGAGAAATTATCACAAAAATCACACCAAAAAGAACCCAAAAATCTTATTTTTCATACCCAAATCATGTACATTTACCCATTTTCATATCAAAAACGAGATAAAAATTGAAAAATCATGTTAAGAGAACAAAACTAAAAAATATATGTTCATAAATGCAAGAAAAAAAAAGAAATAAATGAAATAAATTGTAACAACCGGTGGCGGCCGACCGAGGGCTATCCCCAGAACATATCCCATCGGGCCTTCCCAGCGCGTCTCAATAATGCCACCGCATTGTACTCACGATCTTTGCACTTCCCCTTGTACATTTTTGCTTTTCGTGGGATTCGAACTAAGAGCCTAGGGAATAACAATAACAATGATAATAACAATAACAATAATAAAATAATAACAACAATAACAATAATAAATAGTAAAATAATACTGATAATAATAATAATACAATAATAATAATGACATTAATAATAATAATAATAATAATAATAATAATAATAATAATAATAATAATAATAATAATAATAGCACAACAACAACAACAACAACAACAACAACAATAATAATAATAATAATAATAATAATAATAATAATGAATGACAATAGTAAAAATGACATTTAATAATAATAATAATAATAATAATAATAATAATAATAATAATAATAATAATAAAATTAAATAGAAGAACAAAAGGAAGGTAAGTAAACATATAATGGAAAAGGATAATGTTTAAGATAAAAGGAGAAATTATCACAAAAATCACACAAAAAAGAACCCAAAAATCTTATTTTTCATACCTAAATCATGTACATTTACCCATTTTCATACAAAAAACGAGATAAAAATTGAAAAATCATATTAAGAGAACAAAACTCAAAAATATATGTTCATAAAGGCAAGAAAAAAGAAATAAATAAAATGAAATTAGATAATAATAATGGATCCAAGAATTTTTACCCTCAGAATTTGATGATTAGCAAGCAAGATATTTCTATCTATTTTTCCTTGTCAATATTTAAAAATAAACTCAAAAAAAATTCAAAAATCTCAAGTTTTTATCTCAAAAAAACCAAGAAAAATAAAACTCAAAAATTGATTTTTTGATGTTTGATGAAAAACCCAAATTAAGGAAATTAATTTTCCTTTCTTGAGTTAATTCCAACTCACAAAATATATTTTAGATCTAAGAAAAATCAAGAAAAGATGAAGAAAATAGATTTTTTCTCTCAAAAATAGGGTTTTTCTCTCAAGAAAACCCTCTCTAACTCTCTCTAAAAAATCCCTCCTTTTCTCTCTCCAAAATATTATATTTATACCCCTTATCAAGAAAAACCCTAATCTAATTAAGAAAATCATTTAAAAAAGCAAAAAATGCTTATAAATGAGCCCAAAAAATCACTTTTTCGACGAAAACGGGGCTAACACGCTCGCAGGGCTGCACCTCGCGCGCTGAGGTGCCGGCTGCAAGGCGTACGTCAGCGCCTGCACCTCAGGGGGCGCACACCAGGGGCCTTGCGTGCGCAGCGGCAGCAGCGACCTCTGCGAAATTTTCTTTTTTTTTAAATCAAAATCTTTTTGACATAAAATTATCCCTTCCAACATTCTTTTTTGTTTTTAATTTTCGCGATGTATATTTTTTATTTATTTTTTTAAAAAAATAATCTTCACTAGGAAACGATCGATCCTCACTTTCTTGCCGATGAATCGGCTTTTATTTTCATCATTGGTAATCCTGATCTTGAACTGTCTCGAGACCCGGTGTCTACAGGTACCCAATTTATCTTGGGTCATTGGTCATTAGTTTTTGCAACAAGTATTTCTTTTCCATCCTCTTTGTTCTTTGCTTTTCCCTTTTTCTTGTGAAAACAATTCCTTGCAATATGCCCATTCTTACCTCAAAAAATTACGAGCAACTTTAGTATCAACTTACTGTCATGCCACCTCTTGGTCTCCTCCTCATAGCCTTATAGCCTCCAACTCAACATATATTTACAACTAAAATATTTTAATAAATACAAATTAAAATTTAAGTTTAACATTATACGATCTTCTTCTGCATTATATTTGTCTTAATTTAAGGATATCGAGCAGCATCTAAAAAGAGAAAAAAACAAATAAATTAGATAATTAGACAAAAAAAATCTAAACATTGAATACATAATTTAAAAATTTATACAAATACAATAATTATTTAATTTAAACTTTTCAGCTGATCCATCTAAAGTGAGAAATGCAGCAGATCTTAACTAATTTTGACAACAAATAAGAAGTTTTGTTGTTTGTTTAAAGTTCTTACTCCCATGCCAAACATAAAGGAGTAGTAATTGAGAGACATTAGAGTAAATAAAACAAAATAGATAAGGTAATTAGGTGAAAAATTGTTTAGTTAGATAACTAATAGATTTACTATTATGTTTTTTTAATATATAGTTAAATATAAAATTTTATCTAACCATTAATCACGATTCACGACTAATGAATACTTGGTTAATTATATATTAAACAATTTATAATATATAACAATTATTATTGTTGGAGTCGGGATGCGCTCATGACTTCTCGGGTTGACCCGGGATATATGAATTGGACCGAGAATCCTACTAATATGGACTAATATCCATATTAGGAGAATATCAAGGGATTGTGCCTCTTGATATTCACCTACAACCCTAACTTCCCCTTTAATATGAAATTAAAGGAGGTGACTCCCATAATGGGAGTTAATTCCTACTTAGTGTGCATTCATCTCCTTTGGGAGATGAATGCCTATAAGTAGCCCCCTTTCCTTTGTGGAAAAGAGATAAGAAAATTCCCGAGATACCGAAACTCTGTCGAATTATCCTCTCACCCGTATTTGTTCTCTAAAGGTTTTTAGACTGTGAAAGAGTTGCTGTCATCCCGCTTGTGGATAACAGATAGACCAGTGATGCCAGAAGTGATTCTTGCTGACGCTTCCGCTTTAGTCTACGCTTCAAGAGGTAGGTAACAAATAACCCGATTTTGTTACCTCAATTTATGCATGTGGCATGATATAAATCCTTCATTGGTATCAGAGCCAATATTTTTGGCGTCCTAGCATGTGACTAATACTGGATCTAAAATGTTATACGTAAAATTGGTAGATCTAGGATGCATGAACCCGATATATAATTATTTTATGTAAAAATATATATTTGTATATATTTTTCGGGTCTAAAAATACGTGTATGTGTACCGTATATTGAGGGAATTAATATGGAAATTCAAAACGCTAGGCTTAAAATTGAGATTTGTAATTTTTGACTGAACCATTAAATTCAGTGACCCCGAAAACCCCCCACCGGAAAAAATCCGGACACTAGAATCCATTGGGAAGGCGGCGCGTGGCATGCACGCGCCGCTAGACGAAGGGCACGTGCGCGTGAGCGGTGGCCCACACACGCGCAAACGCGCGTCCACAGTGTTGTCACTGTGGACACGTGGCCCAACCGGATTCGGCCACGTGGCATACTGAGATCACGCCACGTGGCACATGACGTGTCCAGTGGCGCCACGTGGACTAATTAGGGGCGACACGTGGACGAATCGTATCGTGCCACGTGTAATGCCACGTAAGCACAGTGACAAGTCACTGTTGCCACGTGGCCCAATGGGGAAGTGCCACGTGTCCAAGTGAGTGTCGCCACGTGGCAGTGACGTGTCAACCTGCTGCCACGTGGTAGATAGGTGGACCAATAAATGGCCGACACGTGGCACACCCTGTGTGTGACACGTGGCAGTTCAGTGGGAGGCGCGCGTGTGCACGGCATCCCTTCCCCTGGCGGCGCGTGTGGGCGCGTGAGGCCTCTTCCGACCACCAAATCAGTCCCAATTTTTTGCGGAACCATGTTTCAAAATATATCTGATTTTTTGGTAATTTTTCCAAAATTGTTTGATCACCAGAAAATAAATTCCTATTTTTAAATTATTAAAATATTAATAAATTAAATTATATTTATTTTCTGTTCTAAAATTAATTTGGAAAATTTTATTTTTTTTGAAATTTTTTGTTTTGGTCCTTATTGTTATTGGTTGAAATGAGTTTCAATCATATATGTTTATACATGAGTGTATTAACTATTTTTGTTGGTTCTGTGATGTGTTACAGAAATTGTGATGATAAGGACTCCCATGGTTCCTCGCACTCCTGAGGGTATTGCCAGGACAAATGCAAAAGTGCATGAAGTCCGAAACATCAGGATGCATAAAAAGGCCCGGATTGATGATATTGATGCAATAGTGCATCATGTTAAGTTTTTGCATGAGCAGATGCAAGAGTGCATCTGGATTGGTGGTTTGGGATGTGGCAGAGATGAAAATGAAATAACTAAGGTAATGATCGATTCCTTTGAGCATCATCTGGTTCTGAGGAACTTGATGATACATGTGTGGGAATCAGAAGTTGGATCTTACAGACATGCTATGAATCAGTTTATCTTAAAGGCTGCCAAAAGAGGAGTGTGGAGGTCGGACAAAAATTCTGTGATGACCTTGAGAAGTGGATGCAATGTGAGCCGTCCATGGCTTCGTGAGTGGCGCACAGGTGTGCCAGCTCCATTGTTGAGGAGAGCTATTTTCTCGACCCCTGTCCACGAGAAGACTTTGTGAAGTCTTCTCTCATTATCCGGTTGACATGTGTGTCAAAAACTTATGGAGTTAGCGTTTGTTTTTTCCATTTTAAATAAGACTTATGTTTCTTATTACTTTTTGACATAAGTGTCATATTTTGGATTATTAGTTATTTTTGGATATTGGTTGAATAAATGCGTTTATTTTTATGGTTTTTTAATTTAATGATAAATGTGTTTATTATTAATTGCCTTGCATTATTTTATGAGTAAGATATATGTATGTTTATTAAGTAGAGACTTAATAAATTTAAGCTAATATCGTTTCCCTCTCAAGTTTAAAAAAAATCTAATAATCCAATAACTTAGATTTACTATGCATGAAATTTAGACTTGTAAGGTTGGACATTAGGAAATAGAGGGTAATTGGATACTATTAGTAGCCTTTTCAAATTGAAACCTAATAGAAAACTTTACTAGTTTTTAATTTCAGATGCATAGTAAATAGCATGTATTGCCTAATCTCCATTAATATTGTGCATTTTTTTTCCATTAGAGATCTGAGGATCCAAATGGCAATTGCTTCCAAATCCATTATCGCTGAGCTGAACAAAGATTTGAAATTGAATGGCGAAAATTATGAAATATGGAGTATGAAAATCCAGTATGTGCTTGAGGAGCAAGAGGCCCTCGAAACCTTAAGTTCGGTTATGGCTGAACCTGAGGATGGCGACACGGCCCAACATAAGCTGGACCGAGATGCCTATGTGGCATGGAAGAAAAAGAATTCCACTGCTCGGATCATCCTGCTGAGTGCTATGCAAGATGACCTTACTAAGCAATTTCGCAAGTATCAAAATACAATGGATCTATGGATTGCATTGCGGGAGAAATTCGGAGGTGTGACTCTGACTAAATTCCGATCGTTAATAATCAAGTTTGATACTTATCAGAAAAAGTCTGATCACCCTATGCTAAAACATTTAAGAGAAATGGAGAATATGATATGTGAGCTTAGTGAATATGGTCATAAGTTGACTAATGAGCAGTAGGTCCAAGCTGTCATCCGTTCCTTACCAAAGAGTTGGGAGCATATGAAGATGCAACTGACTCACATGGACAGCATTAAGACATTTGAGGATGTCTCTCGTCATCTGGAGCTTGAAGAAGATAGATTGGCATTGATTAAGGTCAATGCTGAAGTGCACGTGGCACAATCCCGTTCTGGGGGAATGAGTTCAAACCAGAACAAGAGAAAAAGCTTCAAGAGTCGACGTAAGGAACAAACCAAGAACAATAAGTGGCAAAAGAAAGAACAGAATTCAAAGAAGTCCAAAGGCAAAAAGAAAGTGAACATTTCAAGAGTGAAATGCTTTAACTGCCAACAGAAGGGTCACTATGCAAAAGACTACACTGTGCCCAAAAAGGTACACTACTCTGACTCAAGAGTGAGTGAAATTTGTGTATCTAATTCTGTTTTATTAACTGAATTTCATCCTTTGTGGGTGGTAGATTCAGGAGCAACGGACCATGTAACAAAGGATCGAGATGCCTTTGTTGAATTCCTGTGAATGCCCAGTGGAGCTAAATGGATTTATGTAGGAAACGATGCCAGAGTGGCGGTCCAAGGGATTGGCACATGCAGATTAGTCTTGCATAAAGGCCGAACCTTACTCCTACATGATGTGCTTTACGCCCCAGACATTCGAAGGAATTTAGTATCTATTCTTGTGTTAATGAATCTTGGTTTTGATTTACATTTTAAAGATGACAAAGTAAGCTTGTGTTTGGATGATGTTTTTTATGGTTATGGTTACATTTCAAACAGTTTGACAGTTTTGGATATTGATCCCAACTTTATGAATAAAGCTAGTTTTTCATTTATATCTTCTACTTCACATAGTTATGAGAATCATGTGAAATTATGGCATGCTAGATTAAACCATATAGGGCAAGATCGAATGAGTCGGTTAGCCAAAACAGGTTTACTTGGTGATTTAAATAAGATTGAATTACCTACGTGTGAGCACTGCTTAAAAGGAAAATTAGTTAGAAAACCGTTTGGAAAAGGAACTAGAGCCATAATACCATTACAATTAGTTCATTCTGACATTTGTGGTCCAATGAATGTGAGGGCAAGGCATGGGGCCTATTATTTTATCACATTTAGAGATGGCTATACTAGGTATGGTCATATCTATTTGATTTCTCATAAGTTAGAAGCATTGAGTTGCTTCAAGACTTATATGAATTTTGTTGAGAATCAATTAGATAAGAAGATTAAAGCTTTGAGAACTGATCGAGGTCGGGAATATCTTTCAGATGAATTTCAAGTTTTATGTGATGAAAAAGGAATCGAGCATCAGTTGTCCATTCCCAGAACTCCACAACAAAATGGTGTTGTAGAAAGGAGAAATAGGACTCTCATTGAAATGGTTAGATCTATGATGGCAGAGGCAAATTTGCCAATCTCCTATTGGGGAGATGCTCTATTAACTGCCACATATGTTTTAAACCGCGTGCCCTCTAAATCTGTCACATCCACGCCTTATGAGATGTGGACCGGTCGACAACCTGACCTAAGCCATTTACGACCTTGGGGTTGTGCAGCTTACGTCCATGATGCCTCAAGCAAATTTGGTAAATTGGGACCAAGAGGTAAAAAGAGTATCTTTGTGAGATATTCTGAAGTATCAAAAGGATACGTATTCATGGGCGAACAAGAAAATGGTTCTGTGACATAATACGAATCACGAGATGTTGTATTCTTAGAGGATGAATTTTCGAGATTGGGCGAAGTGAACCAAGATTTCACTTTTTATGAAACACAGGAAAAAGAAGAACCATCAGGATCACTCCATCCGAGTGGGAGGGAATTAGAGGATGAGGGTCAAGACTTTCAACCTCAAAATAATGATCCGGATGTTCGAGACCCTGATTTCAGTGGGAGTATTCCTGACTCCAGTGGGAGTATGGAACAAGGTCCCAGTGGGAGCATTCCGAATTATGATGAATCTATGAGACATGTTTATCAAGATTCAGAAGTGCGCAAATCTAAAAGGAGAAGTGTTCCTCGCCGACGATTTGAGATCGAAGGGTCGAACGAAGCTCTTTAGTTACCCCACAAGACGAGGAAGAGCCTAAAAATATTAAAGAAGCTCTTTTAAGCCCATCTAAAGAAAAATGGATTAAAGCAATGGAAGAGGAAATGGCATCTATGAAATCGAATCAAGTTTGGGAACTTGTTGATCTACCTGAAGGACACAAACCTATTGGGAATAAGTGGATTCTCAAGCTAAAGCAAAAAGCTGATGGTAGTATCGAAAGATATAAGGGTCGGCTAGTTGCTAAGGGGTTTACACAACAGGAAGGGATTGACTACGATGAGACTTTCTCACCAGTTGTAAGATTTACGTCTATAAGGCTAATTCTGGCCATAGTGGCAAGTTTAGACCTAGATCTACATCAAATGGATGTAAAGACTGCTTTTCTCAATGGAGAATTGTATGAAGAAATTTACATGGATCAACCTGTAGGTTTCATTAAAATGGGCAGCGAACATAAGGTTTGCAGATTGAAGAGATCAATCTATGGTCTTAAGCAGTCTTCGAGACAATGGTATTTAAGATTTCATGAGACGATCATGTCGAATGGGTTCAACATGATTGATCAAGACCATTGTGTCTATAATAAAAGCTCTAAAAGTAATTTTGTCATTTTAACATTGTATGTGGATGACATACTAATAGCTGGAAATGACAAAAGGTACGTAAATGAAATCAAAGAATGGTTATCGTCCAACTTTGAGATGAAAGATATGGGTGAAGTAGACTATATTCTTGGAGTTAATATTTCAAGAGATCGTTCAAGAAGGTTGTTATCTCTTTCTCAAAAGACTTATATCAAAAAAGTACTTGAACGATTCAATATGCACAACTGCAAGCCTATTGATACCCCTATTGCTAAGAATCAGTTTCTCAGTAAAGAAATGTGTCCTATAATACCAAATGAGATAGAACGTATGAAGAACGTTCCATATGCCAATGCCGTGGGTATTCTCATGTATGCTATGTTGTGTGCGAGACCTGATATATGCTATACTGTGGGCATGGTAAGTAGATATCAATCTAATCCAGGCGAAGCACATTGGAAAGCAGTTAAGAGGATACTTAGATATCTCAAAGGTACAACAGATTATTCTCTATGTTATCAAGGTGAGGATCTGCGGTTGAGAGGATATACAGATGCTGATTGGGCAGGAGATGTGGACGATAGAAAATCCACTTCAGGATTTATATTCTTGCTTGGCAATGGTGCCATCTCGTGGAGTAGTAAGAAACAAACCTGCATTGCCTTATCAACAATGGAAGCTGAATTTGTCGCTTTCGCAGCTGCAGTATAAGAGGCAGTTTGGTTAAAACAGTTTATGGACCAACTAAGAGTAACCGCCTCGGAGGAACCGATGACCATCTATAGTGACAGTCAATCGTCGATAGCTTATACAAAAGATCCTAAATTTCATAGTAGGACCAAACATATCGACATTAAGTATCAATTCATAAAAGATATTGTTGCACAAGGAGATGTGAACTTACAGTACATTTCTACGCATTATATGTTAGCAGATCCGTTGACTAAACCCATAGCTAGAGATGTGTTTGTGAGGCACATTAGATCTCAGGGTTTGCGTAGAAATTGAGTAGTACTGTAGTTTTTTTTGTAACCCCTTAAAAATTGTTATTCGTGAATAATAAACAAGTTCTTTATTGGCTATACATGAGTGTGAATGTTTATAAGTAAATGTTTACTGTTATTTTTTTGAGATTGAGCATGTTGGACAGAAAAGTAGCCCACTCACAAGGGTGTTTACCTTGATTTTGTCAATGAGTTGGCAAAGATTAAGATAAGGCAAATTTTGAACATATGAGATTGCTCGAGAGCCTGTTCAAAATAAAAGTGCCGTCTTGCAGAAATTATAAGATGAGTCTTATTAAAGTGCAAGATAAAGACATACATAAAATTGTATGCTTTGGATTGAGATCCAAATAAGGATTGTATGGAATCTAATGGTTAGTTATATGTAACTACCGTGTTCTGTCTAAAAAGCCAGAAGTAGTCTCTAAGTAAGCAGACTAAAGTTGGGTGCTTCGGTGCATTGCAACCTTACGCTTCTGTATGGTGTTTTAATAATGTAAGACATGCGCTCCTTTAAGGGAAGGAACGAACACCATGACATGTTTTATACCATGTGTGCTTTTGTGACCAAGGGATGGGAAATTAAATATTGATCTCAACTTTCCCTATTGTGAGACTCTACTATATTTAGACCCTCAGAACCCTTAACTTATTCCTGAAGTATGATTCAGTGTGGCTAGCTTAGTTAGTCTCCAAGAGGCCATGGAATAATTCGGACCTGGCGGGCCTGGCTAGAAAAGCGAGCTGAATCTTGATGGATGGCATATAGTAAGAGGGAAGGATAGCCTTTAGATCACATTCACTTATTTTGAGGTTCACTGGCTAGCCTATTATGTCTCTATGAGTAGCGACATAATAGTGAATTCGAAAATTGTTTTATGAGATCATGAGTTAAAACAGTGAATGTGAAAAGGCAATCTAGGGCCTTAGCACACGTGTATAAGAGGACCTCATCTTTTCGAGATGCTATATATCCCTAACAGGTGTATAGCACTAGTGCTCTCGATGTATTCTGGTCATACGGTCTATCTGCCTGTATAACTGGAGAACTCGATTGAAAATCGTTCAGTAATGTGCAAGTGGGACATGTTGGAGTCGGGATGCGCCCATGACTTCTCGGGTTGACCCGGGATATATGAATCGGACCGAGAATCCTACTAATATGGACTAATATCCATATTAGGAGAATATCAAGGGATTGTGCCTCTTGATATTCACCTACAACCCTAACTTCCCCTTTAATATGAAATTAAAGGGGGTAACTCCCATAATGGGAGTTAATTCCTACTTAGTGTGCATTCATCTCCTTTGGGAGATGAATGCCTATAAGTAGCCCCCTTTCCTTTGTGGAAAAGAGATAAGAAAATTCCCGAGATACCGAAACTCTGTCGAATTATCCTCTCGCCCGTATTTGTTCTCTAAAGGTTTTTAGACTGTGAAAGAGTTGCTGTTGTCCCGCTTGTTGATAACAGAGACCAGTGACGCCAGAAGTGATTCTCGCTGACGCTTCCGCTTTAGTCTGCGCTTCAAGAGGTAGGTAACAAATAACCCGATTTTGTTACCTCAATTTATGCATGTGGCATGATATAAATCCTTCAATTATAATAATTAAAATATTTAGTTTAATTTATTAAGTAATTTATTATTTTAATTTCATGCATTAAAATATAAATAGTTATATAGTTAAATTTATATGATAAATGTAAAGTAAAAATTATAAATAATATTTATATTAAATTATTAATATTATATAAAATAATTAACAAATATTGGTTCTTTCGGTTCAATTAAATTTCAAGACGGTTCAGTACAAGTCAATACAGTTTTTAGTATAGTTCTAGATAAAATATCCATATTTTTTTATAAAATTAACAGTACAATTTAATTCAGGATCATTTTCTTCGGTGTTTCGATTCGGTTCAAAAAAATTCAGATTCGGGTATACCCCTAATTTTTTTCCACACCATCATAACTTAATTAAGGATCACTTATTAAAAAAATTATTTTAAAATGCTTCAAATTAATACAATTAAATGAGTAATATTGAAACACATACTATTATAGTTTCCCAAAATAAAAAAAAGAGTATTTTATTTTTTCAAATAATTTTTTTAAATACAGAAAAAAGTTAATCATTGCCTTAATATCCCTAACTACAACAAAAAGTGACTCAAAATAGTAAATTTTAAATAAAAAACAAAACGAAGTACGATTTTGGCTTTTGACAAAAGTATCTGCTGCGAGTGAGAAAGAAAACCAAATTTTTTATTAATTGGAAAACCAATTTTGGAGAAAGGTAAGAAAGAAAACCATTTTTTTTTAACTTAATCGATTCAAACTACATAAATTTTAAATTAATCAAACTAAAAATTTAGAATTATGATTACATTTATTGTATTTCTAATTAGATTTGAATATTCACAACCTTAAATTATTCTAAATTAGTGTTTTTCAATGGAATTTGATATTTAAAGGAATAATTTGATTAATTTCTAAAATATGGAGTTAGGAGTGTGCACAGTATGGTACAATTTGGAGATTTACAAATTTTGGTATTGGCTTGAAATTTTAGGTATTTTAAAAATTAAGTTTTGTTATTGTCGTGAAAATTCGGTACAGTTCGGATCGGTTATTCAGTTCTTTCGACACAAAATAATAAAATACAATACAATCCGATACTTTGAATAATTCAATATTTTTAAAAAGTTTGCAAAATAAATATACACAATAATAAATACAAATACAATTAAAATATTTCAATAAGTACAATTAAAATTTAAGTCAAAGTACAAAAATTTGTAAATTATCATTCGATTGTCTTTTTTTACATTATGTTTGTACTGATTTGAGAACCTTGAGCAATATTTGATAAAATAAAAAAGAAATTAAATAATTAGATCATAAAAAAATCTAAACAAAAAATACACAATTTAAAAATTTATGTGAATATAATAATTACCTGATTTAAACTTTTTAAGTTCTTGAGTTGATGCCTCTGAAATTAAAATCTCAACCAGTTTTGGCAACAAATAAGAATTTCGAATGTAATTGGGGTTAAAGAACTTCTAAATATTTCTAAAATCCTCCATTCAGTGCTAAAAGCTGATTCAGAAACTACAGTTGAGCACTGAACAACCAAAACATCTCTAGCGATTTTAAAATGTCAAAATTAGGAGAATTTTTTATAAATTTATCAGTCAAATAAGCATCTAAATCTCTTTGAGAGACAACTTGCTCTTTATCCTTATTTTTCAAAAATCACGTATCAACATCATTAGGGGTATGCAAAACCCGACCCATTGAACCTGAAAAACTCGACTCGAATTAGCTATTCGAGTAGAGCTGTTCGGGTAATTAGGGTCAGGTTGGGTATTAAAATTCAGATATTTCGGGTTCGGGTCGGATCGGTTTAAAACCCCCAAAACCCGAACCCAACCTAAATACTATATAAACTGTTTTTTTTTTTGTTTTTTGGCCATTTACCCACCCCACCCTCCTCTCCTCTCTCTCTCGGCTCTGCCTTTCCCTCCCCCCACTCTCTCTCTCTCTGCCTCCCTCTCCTCCTCTTCCTCCTCCTAAGATTTGCCACCGCTGGTCACTTGCCTCCATCATCGATCTCTCTCTCTCGGTTAGCTGTCGCTACTTCTCTCTCTCCATCGGCTCTCGCTGCTTCTCTCTCTCTTTCTTCCTCCTCCTCCTTCCCCTCAGATCTGCCACCGACGAAAAGCTTGCGAGATCTATTCCAAATTACTAATCCTGTAGAGAGAGAAACCTTAAACCAGAGAGTTTTTTGAGAGAGAAAGAAAACTTGAAGAAGAAAGAATAAAGTTCTTGGATATGCCATGGCAAGAGGCAATCACGCTTTCAAATTATGGATCTGCCTTTTCGCTTTGCTTTTTGTTCTTTCTTATTGCTTTTATCTTCCTGGAGTCGCCCCTCAAGATTTCCATGTGGTAATCTTAGGATTTTTTTTTAAGCTTATTGATTATGATATATTGACTACTACATTTGGATCTTGTTGATTTTGTGTTTTGTTTCTATATATTTTTTTGCTGGATCCATGATATTTTTTTTCAAATCCTTATTTTGTTGTTTCGGTTTGATTGGGATGTATTCTGGATTTTTGCTGAATTTGTGTGTATTATAGAGTTGTCCTGGGCCTGTTGTTTTATGAATCAAAATTTTGGTGGTGATGTTGGTTATTTCAATTTTTATTATAGCAGATTTTGACTTTCTTCTTCATGATTATATTGTTTGATTTTTCGATTTTAATTTGTTGGATTATTTTTTTAATTTTTGATTTTTAATCTGAGTATTATTTGTTGGATTTTTTGAATCAAGCGCAAACTTCGGGTTTATCGGGTCGGCCCTGAATAGTTTCGGGTTTATCGGTTCAGGCCCCTACTATAATATAGGGTCGATTCGGATTAGGACATTAGGTATATTTTGTGTGTCGAGTTATTCGGGTTCGGGTAGGGTTGACCCAAACCCGACCGCTGCACGCCCCTAAACATCATCATTAATTTTATCAGAATTGGGTGGTGGAGCTACAATTTGATCAACATTTAGTTCTTCTTTTTTTTTTATATTTTTTTTATTAGTCCATTCAAAACAGTTCTCACTTTAGAAACTAATTTCTGGGACTCATGCTCACCATAAAAAGCTGTGTACTTTGACTCTACAAAATTTCATTTTAAATTTAGGATACAAGACCACAGTTATGAAAAGAATGACATTCATCTTATTAATCGAATTCCAATACTTGTCAAATTTCAGATGCACTTGTTTCCCCATTTCCATTAAAAAATCATCACCACTAGTTTGAGAAGATTGCAACAAATTCAAAATACACACAATCTCTAGAAAATAAAAGTTTAAAATTGAATATAATGACCCAGATAATTTCCAACTCACATCATAAAACATTTTTAGAAATTTTGTGAGAGTTATTAGTTGTTTCCAATTAGTCTCAGTCAAATAAATAGGCCCAAACTCTATAAAAGTATTTGCTATCTATATCCTCCAACTTATCAAAAACTTTTTGATACCCCAAAACAATGTCTAACATCAAATATATTGAATTCCACCTAATAGGACAATCTATGATCAAACTCTTTGCATACTTGATGTTTACTATCTCACAAGATTTTCTGAAAGAATCTAACCTTTGGGGACTGCTTCTAACGTACTTGATAACATCTTTAACCTTTTTAATAGACTCTTCAACACATTTAAGCTCATCTTTCACAATTAGGTTTAGGATGCGAGCATAACATCTCATGTGAAAAGTTTCACCACCCAAAACAAATGCATCTCTTTTACTTAATTTATTTTTCAACTGTTGAATTGCAGTATCAATAGATGTTGCATTATCAGTATTTATATACATCACTTTGGTGAAACCCCAATCATGTACATAATTATCAATAACAATCCTAACATTACTTCCTTTATGACTTTTAATAACACAAAAACTTAAGATTCTTTTATGTATCTTCCAATTTGAATCAATAAATTGTGCAATTAAGCACAAATATAATACATTTTGAATCTAGTCCAAGTGTCAATTGTCATGGAAACTTTTTTGCATTCAATTTCAAGAAAATCTTTCAATTTATCTCCCTCTTTCATAAAATGAGAGCAATATCTTCTAGCAATAGTCACTCTAGGTGAAATTTTAAATTTAGGACAAATTGCTTGAATAAATTTCTTAAAGCCCTCATATAATTACATTAATTGATAAAATTTCATTACATATAATTACATTATTAATTTACAACTCAATTATTTATATAGGTATTGTGCCAAAATAAATAAGTACTAGTTGAGTGATACAAAGAGGAAATGAAATTAATTTGTAAGGTGATTATACATTCATATAATACATTAATTGGTAAACTTTCATTATTTATAATAACTATATATAATTACATTATTAATTTACATACTCATATAAGTATTATGCCAAAATAGATGAGTAATAGTTGAGTGATACTAAGATTAAATAAAATTAATTGGTAAGATTATTATTGTAACACCGCCATACCCATAAGCCATTAAGAGGAACTGGGTGTCTTACATGAACTCATAACTATCATGTGACAAATTCAATCACTTATTATAAACCATTTTTATCGGATGCTTATCTTACAAGTTTATACATTACCCGTCAATTTAATATACACATTTAACTATACAAATCGAGTTAAAATACATTACTTTATCCATTTATATTACTCTTACGTCATTAAATCAAGTTTCATTCATAATGCTACTTAAGTTTCTCGTACACCTATATAAAAAAAACACAAATTAGCAATGAAAATTAGTGACAACAATATTTTCGTCGCTAGTTAGAGATGGATTAGCGATGAAATTTAGAATTAGTCATGAAAATCATTGTTCCAATCTGGTGGAAAATTTAGCGGCTGCATAGCGATGGAAAAAAGGAAACAGTAGCTAAATATTGGCGACAAATTTGTGGTGCCTTTTTGGTGACGAAATTAGCGACGGTTTTATTTGTCGTTAAAAAATTTCCAATTTTTGCAACTGAATTGTAGTCGCTAATTGATGTTAAAATTTAGCAACTAAATAGCAATAGACATATTGGTCATTAAATTTGGATTGAAATTTTAGCGCATTTTTTGCGACGGTTTAGCGACGAATTTGATTGTTGCTAAATGTGTAATAATTATTTAATCAAATTTAGTGATAGTGGTGTTTTAGTCGCTATTTGAAAAAAAAAATTCCTTTTCCACTAAAACGGCATTGTTTTGGTTTTCCCTTTCCCTTTTGCTTCTTTCCTTTTCTTTCCTTCTCTTTCCTAGTCCCGCTCTCCTCCTTTATTTTCTAGCTGCCCCATCTGTTTCTCTCCTTCCCTTGCCGTCTCCGCCCCTCCATTCATTGAAGTTGGTCGCTGATCTTCTCTCTCTCTCTTCTCTCTCTCTCATCGTGTTGTGGTTGCCAGCAGCTCTACCCTAGCTCATCGTGTCGTGCCTCCATCAACTGCAAGCCAGTAGCGGCCGCACAAATCCGACACACCTCCAGTTAACCGTGCAGATCTAGCAAAGATCCATTTCTACCCTAGCTCCGGTACTTCAAATATTCTATTCTCTATTTCTTTTTATCTTTTTCTTTGTTTAACAAAGAAATTGAAATCAAATTGTTATGCATTGGGATTTGGGGGGTTTTGTTTCTTGTTCTGTTTGTTTGGGATTTTGGGTTGTTGATTATGTTCTTGATGATTTTGAAGTTCTAGTTTTTAGTATTTTTGCTTAATTTCTTAGCTTTTGTTTGGTTGCTAATAAATTGAACTAACAGGTAGTAAGTAGTTTTGTTGATGGAACTTGCTACTTGTTTGATATTGCACATACTTCTCAGGAATTAACATGACAATAGCTGAGGTTTTATTTTTTGAATTTTTGATTTATTCATTACTCAATTGGGATTTGACTAGATGGATTATATGGAAGAACCAAGAACACTATTGAGAAAGATGGAAAAAGCGATCATTATTCTAAAAATGAAAAGCATAAATTGGTTTCCTATTGATATGAAAGGGAGAAATTTCATGTTTTTACTATTAAATTTTTTCTTATTTCCTATCTGTCTCCCTATTTGTTTTTCTCTGGTTACATATTATTTTTCATTTGTCTTCTTCCCAAAGATGTAACATTTATTTAATTTCAGGTAAATGGAATGCCGTTGACTATGGGTGTTGGAAATATTATGTCTGAAAAAGATTATTCCTTATTGATGTCACTAGTTACTGTTAAATCTATCTGGAAAAATCTTCTATCTCAGGATGCAGTTCCAATGGTTTCCAATGCCTGGGAAAAGCTGAGGATTATACAATGTGGTGAAACTGAGTTGTTAGTTTATTGGCATATTTTGACTTAGTTATTGGATTTCATATTTGCTTATTCATTTAATCTAACATTTCCATATGTCAAAGTTCATATTCTAAATGGAGTTATAACTTGATAGTACGTAACTGGGATATTCTCTTCCTTCTTCCACTTCTCTTCCTACCTTCATTTGAATGCCTTAATGGGTACATTTTCCTTTTTGATTGCTTTCTGTTTGTTTTTTTATTTATTTCGGTTCAACTTATGTGTCTATTATTTGCTGTGCATATAAACATCAAATTTTTTACAATTGCAATAATAATAATAATAATAATAATAATAATAATAATAATAATAATAACAAAATTAAATTATAAATAATAATAATAATAATAATAATAATAATAATAAAATTAAATTGTAAATAATAATAATAATAATAATAATTATTATTATTATTATTATTATAAAAATATTAAAATTAAATTAGTGACAGAATTTGCATAATTAGCGATGGAATTTACCGTCTCTAATTCCCATTTTTCCTGTGGAATTTTAAAAATGTTGTTTTGCGATGGAATTTAGTGATGGAAAATTCCATTGGTAATAATTTTTTAAATCTCTTGGTGACCAATTTTAGGGGTTAATTAGCGACGGATTTACTGTTTGTAGCGACGATTTTGCATAGCGACGGTTTTATGTTTTGGTCGCAAATATGCTTGTGATGATGCAAATTGCGACAATTAGTCATTTCATCGCTAAAAATAATTTGCGACAAATATTCATTAATAGCGATGGAAAATGTTGTAGCTAATTGACCTTTTTTTGTAGTGTTAGTTCACTATGATTTGGTTCGGACTTGGAACAGAATTCCAAGCTTCCTATATATCCCAATAATTTTGGAAATTAGAATTATGTAGTTCTACATGCATTATTTCATTATACATGATTGTTGATATATAATCAGGTTAACACATAACATAATATCAATAATATAAACATATAATTCAAACACATGCTTCGTAAACATTAGTCCATTTCGATATGTAGACATATATTATCAATTCAATAATTCACAATCATTTTCATCTCATTTCACTGTTATAAACACATTAATCAAACATAGTTACTATAGTTAACATTAATATTTATTCACATATTAACAATTTACTTCTACTTAAGCACTTCATTAATATTCTCTTTAGTTGCCTAAATTCTCATTAAAGTGGATAATGGGAATACTGGATACTGAGTAAAAAGTATCAATCACTAAAGACATGAAGGTCTCGATACATTAGATACCAAACTGGTATCGAATCACTACACTGGACACCAATGCGGTTTCAACACTAGCCGCTGCAATCACCATCCCTTATACACATGTCTATCTATCCACAACTATGTACAATTAAGGAATAAGATATAAATTTCACTCACTACTTTATTTTGTATAGCTTTTTTTTTCATATATTCTTTCAAAACATTGCACATTTAACTATGATCATATAATGACTGTGCATATTCATCTATACATGCCACATGCTTTTAGTTAATGTAAATGCATAAACATTAATCATAAAAATGTATTCATTTTGCATATACTTTATTTTCATTAATATCTCAATGTATTTCCACATATAAACATATATATCTAATATAACATGCCATATTATTTCATTTATCAATAATAATCATTTTACTTATATTTTTATATAAATTCTATGTAAATTTAACATAAGTCTCTCTACTAATTTCTTATCATTTAATGTTGTTAGACAAGTTTCATTATCAATTAATACAAATCAGAATTCATTTGATAAATAATATTCACTTTTTAAAACTTTGTTCTTTAACAATTACATGGCAGGCAGGAATTCCTGCCAGCTGTGTAAACCAAAAGTCAGGCAAAAATTAAATTCAAGAATGCATTTACACGGTGGGCAAAAATTTCACACGATGGGCAGATAAACTTACACAGCAGGCAGGAAATTCTTAACCGACGTGTAAAGTAAAAATTAGGAAATTTTAGCATTCTAGTAGTTGATTAGACGACGGGCACAAATTCTTGACGGCCGTGTAACTGGGTAAAAATAGACAAAAAATTCTGCAAATTTACCTGTTCATCTTGTTTAGAATAATTCACTTGTCACTTGTCATTATTAAGCCACACACCCTTACAACAAATGTTTATATGCCTCTAAAATTCATTATAATACAATATTCATTCAATTTAAACCACTCATAAAAGAATTATATTCAATTGAACACACGCTGGTTCTGTAACAGGGACAAGACTTCACCCAACTGTTCAATCTCAATTTTACTTATATTAAGAGTATAATTAACCTCTAGCTTCTTCTGAACATTTATAGACAATGATGCTCTATAACCAGAATTACATTCAAAATACCGAAAGCTGCTCATAGGAATATAAAACAAAGTTCCCATCAAATAATTTCTAAAGTTTAAGAAAATTTTCTACTCAACTTAATCTTTACAGATCAGTATTTTTCTCATCATTTTTCACATTTATTACACTCTACCGATCAATTCAATGCCAACATACATACACACAGGTATCCGTAAATGAAATCTCAAACATGTATTAAGCCAACTTTTTTAAGCTTGCTCAATCTTATATCTTCTTTTTCGTTTCCATCATCAACTGATTTTCCCCCATCATTTCCAGTTTCTTGAGATAAAAAATATACACATAACTGAGTTCCATTTTTTTCTTCTTAATCCCGTTAGGATTAGCTTCATTCTGTCCCCTTTTGTCTCTCTGCCCTTTCTTATATATGCATAGAAAATACTTTAGTGGCTTATAATTTGAAAGCCATGTAAATTCCACTCACAATTACTTAACTCCCTAATTTACTTGATATAATCTGTGTTAAAGCTAATTAATCACACTTATAGTTAATCATATCATTTCTCACTTTAGTCACTTAATTATTTATTTCCTTCAATTAAGTCCTTTTTGAACTTTTAATTTCTTTTAATTTAATCATTTTTCCTATCATTTAATATGTCGATTTTGATTCACTGCTTTAATCTTTAATTATCGGGCTGTTATGCATGCCTTAATACATCTAGGGCATATTTTGGGCCCTTACAATTATATATTCATATAATTACATGAATTGGTAAATTTTATTATATATAATAATTGTGTATAATTACATTATTAATTTACATGATCAATTACTCATATAGGTATTGTGCCAAAAATAGATGATTACTAGTTAAGAGATACTAAAAGTAAATGAAATTAATTCGTAAGGTGATTATATACTCATATAATTACATTAATTGGTAAAATTTTATTAATATAATAATTGTATATAATTACATCATTAAAATACATCCTCAATTACACATATAGATATTTTGCCAAAAATAGAACAGTACTAGTTAAGTGACGCTAAAAATAAATAAAATTATTGGTAAGGTGATTATATACTCATATATTTGCATTAATTGGTAAAATTTAATTATAAATAATAACTATATATAATTACATTTTTAATTTACATACTCCTTTAGGTATTGTGACAAAAATAGATAAGTACTAGTTCGGTGATACTAAAAGTAAATGAAATTAATTGGTAAAATGATTATGTAATAAATTGCTCAGTTTACATATCTATATAAATATTTATACAAAAAGAAAAATTAAGTAGTATTTGAGTGACATTAAAGGTAAATTAAATTAAACACAAATTATTTTAGTTGCATATTCATATTCATATAGATATAATAATTGTTATAATAATAAAATTTATCTTATTAATAATTCAAATATTCATTTTAATTTATTAAGTAATTATTATCTTAATTTCGTGCATTAAAATATTTAATACAAATAATTATGAAATTAAATTTATATAATAAATATAGAATAGAAATTATAAATAATATTTATAAATAAATTATTAGTATTATATATAATAATTAGTAAATATCGATTTTTTTGGTCCAATTCTATTTCAAAATAGTTATGTAAAGTTCAATGCAGTGCTCGGTCCGATTCTAGACAAAATATTCAGATCCATTCCAAATAAAGTCAATAGTACAATTCGCTTTGGTTCTAGCTAAAAAATCAATGGTACAATTTGGTTCAAGATCTTTTTTTCGGTACTTCAGTTTGGTATAGAAAAATTTAGATCCATGTAGACCACTATATGGAGTCAATGTTTCTTAATTTAAATACTTGGAGTCAATGTCTCTTAATTTAAATTTTCATTTTGTTGTATTTATAAAACTTTTAAAGGCATTAATATAAGAAAAAAATAAAATTCATTTGTTCAAAAAGATTTATTTTTCTTGTCGAAGGCATGCATGAAAACTCCACCACCACATCCTTATGTTATTATTATTGTTCCAAATTTTTTATTTATTTATATACTATTTAAATATCATCCTTAATCACATTTGATACAATTGGGATATGCCCATGACTCTAATATGGATAGAGGTCTATATCTAGATAGAATTGAGAATCTCAATCTGATAAGAATTATCTAATCCTATCTCAAAAAGAATTTGAGTTATATTGGAGATTAGTCTCTAGTATTCAAAATTTCTATAAATAGATATGAGAGGCCAGATTGATGAGGCTAATTATCACGTGCGTTTTCTCATAGTGAAAGAACCCTTAAAAAAATTAAACACTTTACACAAAAATCTCCAAGGGACATTTAGATCGTGAAAATTGCAGTTATCTCACAGGTGGATAAGGATCTAGGCCAGTGACAAAAAATAAAAGGGGATCCTTCACAACGTTTCTGCACTATAAGAGGTACGTACCATTATTTAATGTTACCTCGATTTATTAATTTCCCTTCATTGGTATCGGATCTGTCATTTTTTGTGTCCTGACATGTGGTTAAATTGATCTAAAATTTTATATGTAAAATTAATAGATCTAGGATACATGAAACACAATAATTTTTTTTTCATTAATATTATAAATGAGTATATATATTTCGGTTTGAAAAATATGTATATGTACACTAAGATTCGAGGGGACGAATATGAGTGTTCAAAAATGCAAAACTAGAAGTTGGAATTTAAAATTTTTTAGCTCACCATTAGAATTACAGACCTCGAAAAACCACTACCAGTTGAAATCGGGATGCCGAAATCCATCAGGAAGGCAGTGCATAGTTTACATACAGGGCCACATGAAGGGCGCAAATGCGTGTAAATAATGATGCGTCATTATTAACACGTGGCCCAATGGGAGAGCACTACGTAGATGACAGTGGTCATGCCACGTGGCAGGACGTGTGATTTGGAAGCCATGTAGGCACCAAGTGGCCTAATGAGGGGATGACACATGGAAGAATGTGGTCATGCCACGTGTAAATAATGATGTGTTGTAATTGACATGTGGCCCAATGAGATGTAGCCACATGAATGACAGTTGTCATGCCACATGGCAGTGACCTGTCACCTGAATGCCAAGTGGGCACCAGCTAGACCAATAAGATTCTGACACATGCCATGATAAAAGATTTGACTTGTCACGTGTCTCAATGAGGTGGTGAGATGTGGCGGTACAGAATTGAAAAAAAAGGGTGGTGGCATATGTAGGTGCATCTGCACGCCTTCCACCAGTGCATGCGCTTCGTTTTTTTGGCAAATGAATTTTTCAAATTTTTTTGATTATTTGGTCATTTTTCTAAATTTTTTAAATGACTAAAAAATAAATTTTTATTTTATTATTAAAATAAATATTATAAAATTTATAGAAAATGTGTTTTCTACCTTTGAATAATTTTTAAAATTATTTTGAAAATTTTTTTATGGTTCTATTATTACTTATTAATTGAAATGTGTTTCAATAATGTGTGTTTATATATGAGTATATTAACCACTTAAACTTTTTGTAAAATATTTCAGAAATATTGATAAGAACACATATGCTTCCTAAAACTCCACATGGGATAAAAGTGCAATCAGTAAGCAATATAAGAATGCAAAGGAAGATTTGAGCTAATGATATTTATGCAATAGTGCATCATATAGTGGATATGTAGGAACAAATGCAAGAGTGCATTTGGATTGGTAGCTTGAGTATGGGAAGGGATGATAGAGTCTTGATTAAAGTGTTTACTGACTCTTTTGAATATCATCTAGACCTGAGGGATTTATTGGAAACTACCTGGAACATAGGAGATAGATTTTATAAGAAATCTATTATCCACTTTTTGGTAAGAGTTGCCAAAAGGGGAGTTTTGAGAAGCAATACTAAATCTGTTATGAAATTAAGAAGTGGACGTAGGGTGCATCATCCATGACTTCATAAACGAGAAAGATTTTATGAAAATCTAGACTTCTAGAATAGTTGACATAAGTGTCAATTTTAGTTAGCATTTATTTTTATTAAATGGGATTCTTGTTTCCCATTATTATTTGACATTAGTGTCTTATTTATGGATTGTTGGATATTTATTAGTTGAATAAATGCATTCATTTTTTTAATATTTTGTTGGCATTTAACCTTTTTAATAAATGTTTTTATTTAATTGTTAATTACCTTGCAATATTTTATGAATAAAATGATTGCATGTTTATTAAGTATAGACTTAATAAAATAAAACAAATAAAATTCCCCTCTTACGTTTGAGAACTTAATAATTCAATAATTCGGATTTAATATACATGAAATTGTAACCTCTAAAGTTGGACATTAGAAGTTTGAGGGTAATTGAATACTTTTAGTAACCACTATAAGAAAAATACCTTTTAACGAAGGAAATCCAAGTCATTAAAAGTCGAAATTCGGTCGTTAAAGACTTATAACGACCGAAAAGATCCGGTCGGTAAAACCGCCTTCGTTAAAGGTATAAACAACCGGATATTGAATCCGGTCCTTAATGTTTTTAACGACCGGAACATTTTCGGCCGTTGAATATTGATTTTTAGCGACCGAATTTTCCCTTTGCTAATTGTATTCACTTTTAACAAGGGGATTTTTGGTCGCTAAAAAATACCTTATAGCGACCGGATTTTCCTTTCCTAATTGTATCCACTTTTAATAAGGGAATTTTTGGTTGTTAAAGATACCTTTTAGCAACCAGATTTTCTTTTCGCTAATTGTATTTCATTTTCAAAGAAGAGAATGCCGATTGTTAAAGATCCCTTTCAGCGACTGGATTTTCTTTCGTTGAAAGGAAATTTGATCATTAATATTAAATTTTCAAAATAAATAAAATATTTTATGTAAATATTAGATGTACACATCATTCACACACACACATAAATCCAAAATTATAATTAGTCTTTTCATAGATTGGAAAATACCAGTTACAAAATATCCAAAAATCTCCTAACAAGTGCAATTATATATACATTCCAAAATCCAACAAGTGTAATTGTATATACACTTTAAAAAATTTTAAAAATGAAAAGGCCTTACCAGGTATCTAGCACTCCGCTTTCACAACAAAATCAAGTCCAGTAGTTGTTATCCTTTTTATTTCCTCTTACAGCAACACCATCCCTACATTATTTATCAAAAGAAATCTAAGATTAATAATATGCGAGTGTAATAAGGAGAGACTTGTTTGAGTGTTATATAGAAGAGAAACAAAGATATAATTGTATAAATTAAAATAAATAAATAAATTTGAGATATAATTTTATAAATTAAAATAAATAAATAAGACAAGCATATGAGAACGTAAAAATAGCACAGTCTATTCTTGCATATTACTTTTAAAACCTAACCAAGGGAGAAAGAGAGTTTATGTGAAAAAAATAAGAGAAAACAATATCTTGAAGGAGGGACAATGCAATATTCAGTTATTTACAATCAAATAAAAGAATAATGCATACAACTCAAAAAAGATACTTTACAGGTCCACAAATGAGATTAAGTATGATGCAGAAAAAGAAAAATGAGCAACACCTCGTGAAGGCATTCAAATAATGAAAGCCAAACTAAATTAGAAGGAAACGATCACAAGAATGACTAGTATAGTTTGGCTTATACTCTTTTCTTTAATTTAGTCAGTGGACCAATTAGTCTCCTAAGCAATACTACGAAATACAAAAATAACAATAGAAGTTGGGTGTGAACTTTCATAGGGTAAACGATATTGATGAGTCATCTAGCTTAGTATAAGCCAAAGAACATTGCAGTTACTGCACTAAGAACCAATATAATGACAACAAAACTCAAGCACTGGAGGTTAAAGTCGAGCATTAGAACTTTTATAGGGTAAATGATATTGATGAGTCATCTAGCTTAGAATAATCCAAAGAACATTACTGCACAGTGTCTAAGGTAAGGTAATCAATAGAATCTGTAGAACATATGCATCCATCACATATTACAAGACTTCTTGTTAGAGGTACAAAACTAATTAGTAATTCATCATGGTTCAATATATTTTATTCTTACTATTCTTATTTAATGTTTGAAACTCGTTTATATCATAATATATAAGCCTAATCTTATTTTTCTCTCTTACAAAAAATTGCATATTTTTCATTTTTTGTGACTTCTTCCTCTTATCAAGAGATTTTGAGCCATATTGTTGTAGACACCGGGTCCTGAGGTAGCCCAAATCAAGGTCACCTAGTGATAAAAATGATGCTTGTTCACAGGAAAGAAGGTTAGAAGTGATGATTTCCTTATTGAAGCCCTTCTTTTTAAATAAAAAAATATTATTATTTTGGTTTTAGGGGGGTTCTCAGTGGCCTGCCGCCACGCGGCCTATGCAGCACTTACTAGTTGTGCGCGCAAGGCGCAGTGCCTGCGTGCAGGCTCACGAGGCACCGCGCGAGGCCTATGAGACCGTACCATGCACATGCGAGGTATGCGCGAGGCGCGGCCTCCTGCGCAAGGCTGCACCTCGCGCAGCGCGAGGCATGGCCTCCTACGCAAGGCCGCACATCGCGAGGCGAGGCGAGGCCTCCAGTGCATGAGGCACGGCCTCCCCGCACGAGGCCGCACCTCGCGCTTGCGAGGCATGGGCTC
The DNA here is from genome assembly GCA_947683425.1 of Excoecaria cochinchinensis. Lineage (NCBI taxonomy): Eukaryota > Viridiplantae > Streptophyta > Magnoliopsida > Malpighiales > Euphorbiaceae > Excoecaria > Excoecaria cochinchinensis. The sequence continues at coordinate 8,619,506 of CANTUQ010000208.1, read as the reverse complement.
CAGCGCGAGGGCCGCACCTCGCGCTTGCGAGGCATGGGTTCCAGCGCGAGGGCCGCACCTCGTGCGTCTCCTAACTCACCGGGATTTCCTTTTTTCCTGGATGTCAGTGGTTTTGAGTTAAAATTTGAATTAAACTCAAATTCTTTTTTTCGATTTTCAAAAGGATAAAACTTGATTTTTAAAGGATAATTAGTGATTTTTAATGGGATTAAAAAAAACTCCTAAAACCTAATTTTTTAGAGGAAGATCATATAAAAAGGAAAAGTTAGAACACCAGGGGGGGGGCATTAGAACGGCAAAAAAAAAAATTTCCGAAAAAAAGATTTTTGAGAGCCAAGAAGGTTTTTTTCGAAAATTCTAAAAATTGTTCCTGAGCCAAAGAAATTAATTCTTTGTATTTAAAATTCAATTCTCATCATCTGATTTCTTTAAAAATAAGAGTTTTGAACTTCAGTTTTTAGTGAGAGAAAGCTTTGATCCAAGCTTTCTTTATTCTTCTTTTCAAGCAATCGACGAGGAAATCAATCTGTTCTTCTTTTGCAGCCAAAATCAAACCTCCGAGGGTAAATTTACGGGTTCGAGCCAATCCTTTCTCTTTCCTTACTTTGTGTCGTTTATTTGTTTTTTCCATTGTAATTACTGTAAACTACTATTAGTTTATTTGTTGTCGTTTGTTACAATCAACATGAACTTAGATTAATCCAATCAATTTACTGATATGATGCATGGAATGTAAGTTGAATCTATAGAATATCTAGCATTAATTTTATTTTTCATTTGATTCTACTTTTGGTCATTAATCCACTTTGTTAATTTCCAGTGTTTTTTATCAAACATTATTTTCCTATAGTAATCATAAATATTTTCCTCAATTAGAATTATTTATTGTATTTGCTTTATTTAATTGCTTATTTCTATTATATCATATTCTTTACATTTAATTTAATTTGCTAACATTGTTTTTTTATTCTTTTTTTTTTTTGTCTACCAAACTTATTTATTTCACTTTGGGTAATGTTCTTGCGCAAGCTGGAGAATCAAGAGATTAGGGGCCTTCAAAATTTGGTTTGCATTTTAATTTCTGCATTTCCCTTCTTTTATTGTTTTGTATGTTCTATGCAAAATAATATTTAGATGCGTTTGTTTTAGAGAAACTCACGTTTTTTTTAAAATAATGAAAATTGGGATTTTTATTAATAAAATAGGACCAATGTCCTGATTTTAGCCAATAAACTTTCATTTTCAAAAGGGAGTTAATTCTCATAAAATGGGATCCAATTATCCTTTTTTTTCGCCCAAAATAACTCTAAGACTTTTTTAAGTTAACACAAGGGAACCAATGTTCCTAAAATATAATAAATGTCTCGATTTGTGTATTATGTATTTTATTTTATTCTTTTTTGTGTATTATTTTTTTGGTCACTTGTAATTAATTTTGGGACAATTTTATTCATTCATTTATTTATGCTTTTTTTATTTTGGGGGATTGTTCTATCTCATTTTTCACTTGTAATTTATTTATCGCTTTATTTATTTCTTTCTTTACTGTTTTCCAAAAATGCTTGAAATGCGCTTTAATTTTATTACATGATCGCGTGAGATGAGTGATGGAATTTCAATTGCTAAAGAACTCATTTATAACTTAACTTAAGGTATTAATAAAAGTGAACTTCCGAACAGTTTCTCTGGTTTCAGACCCCTGAGATTAGATGACCTTTCCTAATTTCTTGTAAATTGGGTGGCGACTCCAAAATACCTCAAAGGTGCCTAAAGGTTTCATGGGATTAGATGAACTTTCCAATGTTCTATTGGGTAAGCAATTCCAAAATATCTCATATTACCCAAGATCAAAAAGACGGCGACCGTCCCGGGTCCTAAAAGCGGGCATTCGGAGACCCCGGCTTCCGGCCAGGTTCGGGCCGTGCGCGTCACAGTGGCGATTCCACTGGGGATTATCGAAACTTTGCTTCAAAAATGACTTAAGTTAAAATTATAATTGAGTTTTTAAGAATCAAAAATTCCATTTCTATTCAAAATATTGCATTGCATCCATTAGAGCCTTAGAACTATGCTAGTTGGTCCCTTATTTTACCTCAGTGTATTCCTAAAACACAACCCTACTTTCATTCATTATAAGGAAGTGCTCAGGATAATCACTAGCCTAAGCCTTGTACCATTAATGGTATATTAAATGGAGACCCGATTGGTCGTTATGCTCGTGATGAGCTAGACCCGTCGGCAGGGACCATGCTTGGGTAGACTAAAAGTATCATCACCCTGACTAAAGCCCATGTAATGGAAATGGATACTTCCCCTAGGTGGTATGAACCATAATACTATGCTTGCTATATGGATCATTTTGTATTGGTCAAACCTAAATAAGTTGATTGGTTACCTAATCAAAGGCTTTCATGCCTCGATAGGCCCATGTCGATTTATTTAGACCGCCTGAATACCCATTGGTCAAGACCCATATGTGTGCACATGAGTTAAGAGATGCTATGCTATCGGTTTGCCACCGTGCATTATATGCATTCATCGGGTTCCCCGTCAACCAATGGATCAAGCCCACATAGGAAAGAGATCGCGCGACCTCGTGTGTGGGAGAGATAAGGTTGGAAGGATCTATCTGCTTGCATGTGGTTGTGGATGCTGCACAGCATGCTCATGCATCGCATGTCATTCATGCATGTTAATAAAGAATATAAAAAAATAAAAAAAATATATGCATTTTGTGTGTGTATATCCTTTTGTGTGCTTATTATTTTTCACATGCACATATCATCCTGTGTATAATTTTTTCCACGCATCACACGTATCATTGTAATCTATTGGTCTTTCAATCATCGAGGACCGTTTGCATAGCATGATCATGTATTACATGTCATTCATGCATCATTCTAACTCCTTAATTTTTAGCCACTGTAGACCATTTGCTTGGGTAGATTAGGGGGTTTCGATAGTTGTCTAAAGAGCAATTCAGAGGTTGGGTTGGTGGACAGAGATCTAGCATCATTACCAGGACATCCACAAGCATTAGATATGGTTGATCCTTCATGACAGATTGAAGAGACTCGTGACCTAATTGCCCAAGAGATGGATGGAAGGTTCGGGGAACTTGGAGAAAGGTTGTTATCCATGATTAAGGAAAGAATGGATGCCATGGCACTAGTTCTTCAAGCTCAGCTTATGGTGATAGCTCTTTACTAAGTGGAGCTGGCCATGGTCAAGAAGGCTTATACAGCGATGAACGAAGTGTCTCCTTTTGCTTTCGAGCCGAAAGTCAAGGTACCCTTTATTTTGCTAGTCGAGCAAGAAAGAGGCAAGAAGGCTTCTTTAGGGCATGACTTTATTCTTAAAAAGGAAGGCGTTTCAGTAGCGATGCAAGTTCTGAAGAGTAAAGTGTTAAGGGCAGAATATGATTTAAGGTCAAGCTCAAGTCTGTGCTTAGGTGAAACATCGAGCGGATCTTTGATGCAGTTACAAAAGCAAGTAGGAAAGGCAGAAGGACCAGACCCTCACAATCAATGGGCATTCCTAGTTCCTCAAGCATGAAAAAGGAGCTAGCTGATCTTGAAGAAGAAATTATGAAGTCCAAACTTGCAACTACTCGGGTGCCACTCAACAAGACTATTGCTAGCCCCGCAAGTCTAAGATTGGGTTGCTATGATAATAGCAGTAGTATGCAAAGGTCAAGAAAATTGTCAGCAACTGAAGCGGCTCAGAGGCACTATTCTTATTTGGACAGATCTTTCTATTGGGTCCTTAAGAGGCTAATAAAGGAGGGGATGTTACAGCCATTGCTGGTTAGGCCCTCTAGAAACGAAGGACAGCCCAATCACAAGGCGAATCAATATTGTGCTTTCCACCAGCACACCGGGCATACCATAGACGATTGCAAGACCTTGAGACATGCTATTTGATTCCAAACAGATCTCTGACCCAGAATAGCGAGAGATAAAGAATAAGACGGATTAAGTGCCTAAGTGGGAAAAGAAGACGGTTCCTAAGGATGATAATGAGCCATCAACTACAACATCTGTGTTGGCAGGAGAGGATGATGTTAGCTATTTAGATGTTCTTTTTATTTTTGAACTATTTAATAATGACATTCTCAATTCTAGTTTCATTAATAAGACGAACATTTTTGCTTACTTGTGTGATATCTCTAATGATTTTACTATGCATAATCATGATCATGATTCATTTCTATTTGCCATTGATTCAACTGATTCTATTCCATTTAATCTCGGAACTTTGAAGAACCCAAAGGAAATCTTGATAGCATCTAATGTAACTCCTGAAGAGAGGTTAAAATTTGAGAGAGTTTTAAGAAAATATGAAAAGTTTTTGCCTGGACCTTCGAAGGCATGCCAGGAGTTGATCGTTAAATCACTGAACACACCATTCCAACATACCCCGATCATGGACCAGTCAACCAGAAGCTCAAAGGATTCAGGCTAAAATGGCCAGAAAAGGTTAAAGAAGACATATACAAGCAGAAATGAGGCTGTAGACTCCGGATCCCGAGGCGGTCCAAGATCAAAATTACCCGATGATGAAAGTGATACTTGCCACAAGTAAAGGTGTCAAAAATGATGTCTTCCTCGTCGAAAAATTCTTTGTGTTCCTTTAAAAATTTCAACCCAAAAATTTGCATTGTTTTTATTTCTTTTCACTTTTATTTTTATTTTTATTTTGCTTTTCTTTTTTATTTTATGCGCGTGCCACGCGTGCGGGCCGCGCCCGTGTGGGAGCGGTGTGCGCCTGCGGGCGCGCACGCTGGGAAGGTGCAGGCGCGCGTGCCCCCTGTGGCGCGTCTCGCCGGGGGCGCCTCGCGTCCCTCCTCATGCGGCCATTTTTGCCCTTGCGCGGTCATTTTCGTTCTGCGTCACCTGCAATTTCCAGTGTATTTTCCCGTTTCTTTCACGATTTTGTGTAATTTTCGGGTAACAAAAAATGAAAGAACAACTTGTCTTTTCCTATTTTGGGACAAATATAGAAAATCAAATAGGGCTTTTGGGATTCATTTCGGGGGAGCTGCAATTTTTCACAAGGAGAAAAAGAGAGAGTTTCCTCTCAAACCAAAGGTAGCCGAAGGATTTAAAAAAAAAAAGAAAATATTCAGATTTTTAAAGTCTAGTTTTTTTCTTCTTTCTTCAAAAATATTTTTCATCCGGGGATTTGATTTAAGTAAGGAAAATCAATTTCCTTTGTCTTGGATCATTCCTCTAAAATTTATTTTCATAAAATTTCAAGAAACTTAGATATTTCTTAAGATATTCTTGTGTTTATCACAACAAAAATCGATAAGGAGGACGGATCAAGGCATCCTATTTTCCGATCTATAAATTCTGAGGGTAAACATTTTTTAAAACCGTTTTCATTTATTTTTGTTCATCATTTATTATTGTTAATATTATTATTTTTGCTATTATTACCATGTTTATCATTTATTTTTAGCATTTTAATGTGTTAGCATTACTGTTGATATATTATTTATTTGTTTTAATTTGATTTCTTTGTGACTTCTCGTTGCCATTATTATTATTATTATTATTATTATTATTATTATTATTATTATTATTATTATTATTATTATTATTATTATTATCATCTTTATTTTACTATTGGCTTTCCCCCTTTTTATTATTATTACTATTATTAATATGCTCCTGCTGCCTTCATTGTCTCCATTACATATCATTATTATTATTATTACTATTATTATTGTTGTCTTCTTTTTATTATTATTATTATCATTGCATGGTGTTGTGTTAGTATCATTATTTCATACTTATTTTGTACTACCATCACTTATTCTTGTAATTTTTGCTATTGTGATTTATGTTATTATTATTATTATTATTATTATTATTATTATTATTATTATTATTATTATTATTATTGTTGTTGTTGTTGTTGTTGTTGTTGTTGTTGTATTTTGTTATTATTATCTTATATTACTACTATTTTTACTACTATTATTGTTATTATGTCATTATTCTTATTATTATGCCATCATCATTATTATCGTTTTGTGATTATCATTATCATCTTTGATTGTTATTATTTTGCTGCCATATTTATTGTCGTTGTTATTCCTTTTACATTTTTGTCATTAACCTTAGGTTTTTGCATGATTTGTTTTATTTCCTTCGCATGTAAACATTTGTACATTAAATTAACATGTTCTATATTTATTTTGACTTTATTTGATTAATTTTTAGAATTGTTACTAATATTTTTAATATTATTTTTTCTGTCTGAGATTTAATTTTAGTCGCATTGTGTGAGCATTTCCATGACCTCCCGGGTGGGCCTCCACGCGTAGGAGAACACATTAGTTGAGTGAGATCTCTCCTATTCTCCCTCTTTGTGTGGTGTTTGTTTGCAAATAAATATTTTATTTATGTTCGCGTGAGATAAAAAATCACAAAAGTATTTTTATAATTAAATTGAAATTTTTACTAATAAAATTGGGACCAATGTCCCTCAGTTTAGCTAACGAATGTAAAATGTCACAATAAAACGAAGAGTTAACTTTCTCCAAAAATGGGATCACTTATCCCGGTTTTTCAACCCAACAATCAAACAACTGTTCGACCCCTTTTCAAATAAGTACGAAGGAACCAATGTTCTTAAACTTTCAAACAAGCGCGAAGGAACCAATGTTCCAAACCTAAACGAATGTCCCGATTTATGTATGTTTTTCTCATGTTTAGCTTCATTTGTTTATTTCAAATTTATATTCATGTATTTTCCCTTTGGGCCCTTGTAATTAATTTTGAGGCAACATTATTTAATTTCCATTTGGGATTGTATTCCGTCCCAATTTATATTTTTAATCTTCTTTTATTGAGGTTGTATTTCGCCCCAATTTTTCTTGTAATTGTGTGCTTGATGTGTTTACTGCTTTCCTTTATCGCTTTATTTATCACTTTCTTTATTGCTTTCCTCTATTGCTTTTGGGTGCTTGTAGTGCGCTTTAATTAAATGCATAAATCGTGTGAGATAAGAGATAGATTTTAGGAAGTTAAAAACTCATTTCTAATTAACCAAAGTATAAATAAGAGTGAAGTTGCGAACACTAATCTCTGGTCTAGACCGATAAGAGGTTAGAGACCTTTCCCAATTTCTCGTAAATTGGGTGGCGACTCCAAAATACCTCAAAGGTGCCAAAAGGTACCGTGAGGCTAGATGATCCTTTCCAATGTTCTATTAGGAAGGAGGTATCCAAGATGTCTCATGGCACCCAACATCAAAAAGATGCGAACCAATCCCTTGAATCCTAAAAGCGGGTTCAAAGAGGGCCTTTGCTAGTCGCAGAGGCCAAATTTCTTATCGAAGTACAACACTCGACTTGGTTGGTCGATGTTGTCCTAATAGTCGAGAGGATCGAAAAAGTATCAGGATTTAAAAAAAAATTCCGAAAAAAAGAGAAGAAATTGATATGTAGATATGGCCAAGTCCATTGGGAAGAATTTGATATGGTCTCCCACATCACGTTGGTCTGATAACGGGGTGCATTTTGTGGCTGAAACCAAGAAGCTACTCAAGAAGTATGGCTTTAAGCATCACAAGTTTTCTTCATATCGCCCGCAAGCTGATGGGCCAGTCGAAGCGGCTATCAAAAACGCAAGTAAGGTCCTAGCTAAAATTGTGCAGAACTATAAGGATTGGGCAGAGAAGTTACCTTTTGGAACTTTAAAGCTAGAGTACCAACGTCAGAACCTCTACAGGAGCCATGCCTTATTCCTTGGTATATGGGACGGTAGCAGTGTTGCCTATTAAAGTGGAGCTCAAGTCTTCAAGGGTAGGCATTGAAGCTCAAATTCTAGAAAATAATTGGGCTCAGCAACGATTGCAGCGGCTGAATATGTTAGATGAGAACAGGCTATGAGCTCACTATCACAACCAAGTCTGTTAGAAAAGGTTTGCTAGGTCATTTGAGAAGAAAGTCAAAAGGCAACTGCTGAAAGAGGGAGATTTAGTCATCAAGCAAATGTGACTAGGTATTCTAGACATACGGAGTAAATTCAAGCCAATATGGGAAGGTCCTTTTGTTCTTAACAGATTGTTATCCAAAAGAGTAGCAATTCTGATAGATAGTGATGGTAATAAGTTCAAAGAACCGGTCAACATTGACAGATTTAAGAGGTTCCATGGCTAAAGACTAAAAGATCAAAAGAAGAGAATAGAAGCCCCGCGGGTTGAAAACCAAAAAAAGGCGGCCTTGCTAAAAATGGGTGCCTCGTCAAGGTGAAAACCAAAAAAAGGCACCCTGAGCAAAAATTAGAGGTTTGAAAGAAAATGTCCAATCGAGATAACCTAAGAGGGCTGATTGGAAATAGGAGTCTGATGCTTACAAGACCTACTCTGAGATTAGATGTAATTTTGCATTTTGAATCCATGTTAGATAGTGATTATGTATAGAGAAATTATACTGAAATATACACATATATAAAACAAAGGCAATTCAACTCATATGTTCATTATTTTCTAGTTTTTATATAAAAAGAGAAACGTCATTCATTATTGAATGCATCAAATCTTAATAGCTATGCTCTACTACTGCTCTCACTAACCAGATGCCTAAGTTGATGGGTCCTGTTATCAGCTGCAGGACTAAACACCCATTTCTTGTATGCACCAGTAGAAGCAGAGGAACAATCCCTAATAGGTGGTATAACAGTCTTTACCGGCAGCCATGCCTAAAGGCTATGGTGTTTGGAAGCAAAGGTTGAGGACAAAAGGCCACCCCAGAAAGATAGAGAGTCCCTCACTACATCTCAAATCCCTCAAAACTGTCGAACACAGCAAGCGGTGATATAAAAAGTGGCCTCGTGAAATTTGCACAAGGGAATGTATCTTGAAGGACCATCTAGGGTCAGTAGAAAGGGGAAACCAGGGGCACATGGAGCTGATGTCCCCGTCTTCCACCTCGCCCAATCTAGGAGCACCTTTATTGCGAGATGCGAAGGAATGTAACCGCTGTTGGGGAAGGAAATGCATCAATGAATAACTGCAGTTCATCCTAGGAGATGGCTCTGATAGTAGCCCAACTTTTCTTGTAATCACACCGGAAAGACATGAGAAATAAAAAAAAAGGAGAGGCTGTTAGAGATGAAAACCGTAACTGCCTCTCTAAGCAAAAGTTAGGCCGAAGGGCAGGGTAAAAACCTGAAAATAGGCAGTTTATCCTACAAAAAATATTTAAAATGAATAAAAGCCACTGGAGTGGGTTGGGTCCATTCTAAGCAAAAATTAGGCATAGGGTCATGTGAAATCCCTAAAGGGACGCATTTCCCTCAAAGAAAAGCTAGTGTGAAAATCCACAAGGGACGCACTACCTTCAATAAATGACCACCAGTACATAGAGTGATAAGGCACCCCGAATAGTCTACCTTTAGGTAGATAATGCATAATGCAGGACACGAGTCAGAGTTTTGGGGGCAAAATGTTGTACAGCTCATAGTAAAAGGTGCAAGCTCATTGACCAGGGGGCAAAGATGCATCAAACACTTCCCTCTGAAAAGCTTATGGGTCAGAATTCTTAAGCCAAGACGACACTCTTCTAGATCTTTAGGGGGCATCAAACAATGTGAGCAGCCAAGCCGTACCCTTAACGGACCCTTAACCACCCAAGACACGGTCCATTCATTTTTGCATGCATTTCATGTCATACAATTATTTTACAAACATAACTTTTCACACGCACACACAATCTTTTGTACATATTCTTGTGCACACAACTTTGTAGGAAAAGTTCAAATAAAGACCACATGCACAAAAGTGAGTCAAGGACAACTTCAACACAACATAGGCAATCACTTGTACTGGACAATCAGACCAAGATAAAGCCTACCCAGGTTCCAATCTCTAAGTCCTTTTAAGATGCAAATCTCTAAGTCCTCTTAAGAGGCAACTCTCTATGTCCTCTTAAGAGGCAAAACTCTAAGTCCTCTTAAGAGGCAAAACTCCAAGTCCTCCTAAGAGGCAATTCTCTAAGTCCTCTTAAGAGGCAATTCTTCAAAGTCCTCTTAAGAGGCAAATCCTTCAAAGTCCTCTTAAGAGGCAAATCTCTAAGTCCTTTTAAAAGGAAAAACTCTAAGTCCTCTTAAGAGGCAAATCCTTCAAAGTCCTCTTAAGAGGCAATTCTCCATGTCCTCTTAAGAGGCAAATCTCCAAGTCCTCTTAAGAGGCAAATCCCTAAGTCCTCTTAAGAGGAAAATTCTTCAAAGTCCTCTTAAGAGGCAATTTTCCAAGTCCTCTCAAGAGGCAAATCCTTCAAAGTCCTCTTAAGGGGAAAATCTCTAAGTCCTCTTAAGGGGAAAATCTCTAAGTCCTCTTAAGAGGCAAATCCCCAAGTCCTCTTAAGAGGCAAATCCTTTATAGTCCTCTTAAGAGGCAATTGTCCAGGTCCTCTTAAGAGGCAATTTTCCAGGTCCTCTTAAGAAGCAATTCTCCAAGTTCTCTTAAGAAGCAAATTTCCAAATCCTCTTAAGAGGGAATCCTTTAAAGTCCTCTTAAGAGGCAAATCCCCAAGTCTTCTTAAGAGGAAAATCCTTCAAAGTCCTCTTCACAAGCAAACCTCTAAGTCCTCTTAAGAGGTAAATCTCTAAGTTCTCTTAAGAGACAAATCCCCATGTCCTCTTAAGAGGCAAATCCTTCAAAGTCCTTTTAAGAGGCAAATCTCCAAGTCCTCTTAAGAGGCAACTTTCTAAGTCCTCTTAAAAGGCAAATCCTTCAAAGTCCTCTTAAGAGGCAATTCTCCAAGTCCTCTTAAGAGGCAAATCTCCAAGTCCTCTTACTCTTAAGAGAAAATTCTTCAAAGTCCTCTTAAGTGGCAAATCCTTCAAAGTCCTCTTAAGAGGCAATCTCCAAGTCCTCTTAAGAGGCAAATCCTTCAAAGTCCTCTTAAAAGGCAAATCTCCAAGTCCTCTTAAGAGGCAACTCTATAAGTCCTTGTAAGCACCGTGTCCCGGAGCGGTCCGGATCAGAGGTTACCCTATGATGAAATTAGTGTTCGAGCCTGTATAAGGGGCTGGATTTGGAGGTTTTAGTCCCACGTTCCACGAGAAATGAGGCTTTTTACCATTCCTGGGCAGAGGGGGAGAAAACAGAGGTTTTTTTGAGTCAAAAAGCTTTTTGTCCTCCACAGACGGCCAGCCCGTCTACAAAGTCAGCCCGTCGCTTCGAGTCACCGACGGCTTGTGGTATTTTTCGACGCCCGTCGCTTCGAGTCACCGATGGCTTGTGGTATTTTTCGACGCCCGTCGGAAAGTCACCGCCCCTGTCAGAACGCCGCCTGGGTCACGAGGCTTTAGCGCTAATCCTAGGCTCTTTAGGATGAGAAGTTCACCTTCCATGACCCCTCTGGCTGGCTCAAAATGGATACCAAGCGCAGTCTTAGGCTCTCCGAGGCGAGAGTAACTTTCCCAATGTTCTATTGGGTGGCGACTCCATGAAACCTCCTTGTTGCCCAACATAGACGCACTTGCAATTTATTTGCAAGATGTCAATGGACCCACAAATGCCCCGATCGCCCACGTGCGGGCGGTCCCACGGGCGGCCGTGGGGATCTGGCGCGTGTCACAGTCCTCTTAAGAGGTAAATCTCTAAGTTCTCTAAGAGGAAAAACTCCAAGTCCTCTTAAGAGGAAAATCCTTCAAAGTCCTCTTAAGAGGCAATTCTCCAAGTCCTCTTAAGAGGCAAATCTCCAAGTCCTCTTAAGAGGCAAATCCTTCAAAGTCCTCTTAAGAGGCATTTTTCCAGGTCCTCTTAAGAGGTAAATCCTTCAAAGTCCCTTAAGAAGCAAATCTCTAAGTCCTCTTAAGAGGCAAATCCCCATGTCCTCTTAAGAGACAAATCCTTCAAAGTCCTCTTAAGAGGCAAATCTTTCAAAGAACTCTTAAGAGGGAAATCTCTAAGTCCTTTTAAGAATTAACTCTCTAAGTCCTCTTAAGAGGCAAATCCCCAAGTCCTCTTAAGAGGCAAATCCTTTAAAGTCCTCTTAAGAGGCAAATTTTCAAAGTTCTCTTAAGAGGCAATTCTCCAAGTCCTCTTAAGAGGCAAATTCCCCAAGTCCTCTTTAGAGGCAAATCTCCAAAGTCCTCTTAAGAGGCAAAACATCCAAAGACCTCTTAGGGGCACTAATCTATAAAATAGCAAAAATCCTCCAGGGGGCAACCGTTCTTTAAGGAACATCCAACCGTCCTTCAAAGGGCATCCATCCGACATCCGCTCAATGGGAATGTAACACGCCACAAAGGGGATGTTAATTAGCCACTAAGAGCGTAGCTTAACACGTTGATAAGATGACATTAGTCAAACCTGCCACAACTCCATTAACACAGTAGGAAGGTAGCAGCCTCAGGATGCCTTGATAACGTAGAGTGCTCCCAAGACCTAATGCACCCCCACCTCCGGAATGCATGACAGATGCTCAGAGATAGCAATTTGAGACTTTATGCCCATAGATTCGTGTCTAGGAAGTTTCTACAGCAGATAGGCATGTGGAAGGAGGTAAGCGCCCTGATAGCATCTGTTGGCTGGATTGATTTCTTGAGACTAGCTTACCAGACATATTCGTAGATCACTAGGGAGTTCTTAGCCACGCTACAGTATAAAGGGTACCGGAGGCCAGATATGGAGCCTGGGGCTATATCATTTCGGGTTAGAGGCCATTATCATGAGATAAGCCGCCAGGATTTTTCACGAGCGATGGGCCTCCCGACAGGAGATCAGGTCTTGATACGAGATAGGAGTATCCCCACGTATTACTGAGAGTAGATCGCAGCACCGGGTGTCCTTTACCGTCATAATCAGGCCAAGAACACCCTATTGCATTCGCAAGCTTTGAGATACATGCAGAAGGTACTAACCAGCAGCTACCTTGGCCGAGTCGGGAGTCTTGGTTCTATAAATGCCACTGAGGTTTGGAGTTTATGGGCAATAATGACTGGTAGGTAGTTGAACATTGAGCACGAGATCTTAGCCGCAATGGTCAGAGCCGGGCGGGGGTCCACTGGGCACATATGCATTGGAGGGGTGGTAACTAGGTTACTCCTTCACCTGAGACATGACCCTAGTACATTCAGGCCACACTTAGATGGGGATATAGCTATTGATCTCGTTGTCAATAGTTACATGCGTATGGTAGAGTCGATACCGGATCGACCAGACGAGTACAAACTACTTAGTATGATAGAGACCAAACTTCTCTGCAAGTTGCGTCCACTCCCCGATATAGTAGGTACTTAGGGGGATGATGACCTATAACCTACAGAGCAGCAAACTCACCTACAGCTAGAGGAGGAAGAGCCACGTACACCATAAGATGGGGAGGGTACGTATGATTTGGACATCATAGATCTTCTCAGCACTCCCCCTCCACAGCAGATCCTGCATGAGAGTAGAGCCCGCACTACTCCTCCACCACAGGTTTTGGATCTCGACTTTTGCACTCCTGGAAACACCCCCCTTACAGTGGGACAGGTAATCCAGGGGCATCCTTTACCACAGCCCCACCGTCATCTGAGTTTAGGACAGAGCAAAATCAGCCTACTCTAGAAATGTCATTCCAGTCTATGCAGCAAGATATGATGTCCGCGTTGGCCGCTCTGGGGTAGCGCAATAATGAGGGGATCTATCTTCTAGGCCAGCATGTAGGGGACAATCTTCACCTACTGAGCCAGCACACAGAAGGGAACTTTCACCTACTGAGCTAGCAGATAGATGATAGGCTCACTCAATTTGGCCAGCAGATAGTAGAGGGGTTTGGAGAGATCAGTAGGCATTTAGACAGGATAGAAAGATCTGTGATAGCTTCGCAAGCTGCGACATAATAGAGGGTTGATGAGTCCCTCTAGGTGATGGATGAGTCGCTAGCTGCCACCCGACATCGGATGGATGTCTTAGAGTAGACTTCTGCAGGAATATCCCAGGGCATGGAGGATCTGCATGAGGATTTGGAGAGGGACCTTCCTGTCATTTGAGATGACCTGGGGTATCACATTGATGGATACGCTTCTGCCATATCAGGCATAACCTCGAGTTTTCAGGAACTTTCCCACACCATTGCGAGCATGGCTAGCCCGTCCTTAGACAGGCAGGCGAAAGTCAAATTGTGAGCATTCCATCAGTCATCATCTAGGCCACCGCCTAAGGACATCACACATTAGTCGGCACCTCCTCCAGCTCAGCCTGGCGACCTACATGAGCCCATAGATTATCATCCTCTGTAGACGGAGTTTCAGGGAGATATTATTTATATTACTTTATGATGTATAAAAATTCCACTTATGGTATAACTTTACGTTTGTGTTTATCGTATTTTTACTATTGAACATTATGAAAATAGCACACAAAGACAAAAAATAAAAATAAAACAAACAAACAAAACGAAAATAAGGAGATATATTAGTAAATGAAAGATGATGATAACAAGATGATTCATATACCACCAGAACAGGTTAATGCAATCAATTAAAACATTTCTTTAGATGTTTAGGCACACAACAATAATTTCTAACTGCCATTCAGATAAATGGTTAACTATAATTGTAACACCCTAAAATAACTTTTCTAACATATGTTAGCGGTTATGTCAATCTCTAATAAGGTTACTTGTACTTATATGTGGATAAATTTGTTTTGAATAAAATTATACTTAACTATTTAGTTGTGACTTGCTATACTTAATCGATGACCTACAACTGTCCGATTTTATTAATTAAATCCATGAAAATTTCGGCAGCATAACGGCTATAATTCTAACCTACCCAAACCTGCAAATCAACAAACCACAGCCCACACGGGTACAACAACCACCTATAATATTTTCTTTATCATCCAAACACCACAAACAGTCTTATAATAATATTCACCAAATAATAAAGTCCATTACACACTATAATTACATATCCATAATTTACAATATTTGTTTATAAGTATATACATGCCATATACCAAAATTCTATTCAAAATATCCCCGTATAAGCTTAGATCTGACAGCTTCCAAAGAGCCGTATGCTTGCTTCCACTCCTAACTTGTACCTACACGCAGTCAATAAAACTACATGCTGAGCATTAAGTATGCTCAGTGGTAGTTACAATTCTAGAAATTTACATCTATTTAAAATATTCTCAATACCATATTTGAGATATCTATCCTTAGCTTATATAAACTTAATTGATATATTTAATTATTATTATTATTATTCTTATTATTATTATTATTATGTATACAATTATTAATACCATCTACTTATATTATTTCCACTTAACATTTTAAACAACTTATTTCTTCTATCTAATTGTATAACCAATTTATTTCTAAATTAATCTATTTTATTATCTTATTTCCAATTTTAATTATTCTAAAATCAATTTTCCGGTTTAGTCCTTAATTTTTCTTTTAATTACAGTTTTGCCATTCTATTTTATTTATTTACTAAATTGCCATTAACTACTCAATCTTTTTAGATCTAATTTATTATTTAACCAATAAATTATTAATTATTCCTCATTTTACTAATCCCGTGATCCTTTACATTTTAGTCCTCCAATAATTATTTATTTTAGTATTTTTACCCATTAAACTTCTTTTCATTTAATTTACTTTTATTTACAATATAAATATTACTTTTGCCAATTAGTCCTTAAACTTTATAATTTATTTCATTTTAGTCCATTTCCTTCTTTTTCAAACATTAGTACGGGTTTAAATAAATTTTACTCATTTTTTTATTAATTTGCCCCTAGCATCGGTCCAGTAGAAATCTCCGAACCGAATATACGGGACGTGGACCCCACAGATCCACATCATTCCGAAGTGACCCCGTAGGACCACTAATACATTTACATTTACATTTCATTTCATTTGACATTTTGAACATTCATTCATTTGTAGACCGTCATTGGTCTACTAATAGTAAGTCGCCATGACTCACACCGCGGTTTTTCTGTCCCTATGGCTAGCCAATTACATCCTGAACTGGATTTAACTACTAGACTATTACTAAGGGCATAGTAAACAAATATTCACATTATTTTAACATGATATACCATTATGCCAATAAAATCAAACTTTATAATATTCATTATTTTAACACTAAATTATATTTATTTCATCACTTATTTAATAACATCATCATGTAAATTAACAATTCGTTTAAAACTATACATTTAACTTCACTTCCTTTAAATTAGTATGTACTATCTCATTCCAAATATATTCATTTATCCTTAATAAATTCTAAATAAATTTTCATACACTCAAATTTTAAATCTTTATTCATTTTATGCCATAATGTCAACTAAAATACATATTTAACTTAATTTGCATCATAAATATAATATTATGATTTATTCCAAATTATTCATTTATTCATATCAAACTCCAAATAAATTACCATATGTTCAATTTTTGGCCTACTTCCATTTTATAGTAGTATTTTTAGCAAATATTCAGGTTATGCATCAAAATGGTCACCTTGACCATTCAGCCAATACCAATTATTCAACTTATATATATATATATTCATGTTTATTATTATTAGTTAAGTTACTTTATATTCTAATTTACATGTGTACATTTCTAACTCAATAACATATTTAAAATATACCTTAATACCTATTAGTATACCATTCGGCCACCCTAGACTCACCATCCTACAATTTAATTCTTTTTCATTTAATCCCTCAAATTATCATTTCTAACACCCTAAGACACAATTATAATATTTATTTCAATTTAACATTCATAACTCACCTAAATACCATTTAAGCATAACCTAAATACATCCTAAATTAATGAAAATAATTAGAATTTGTAACTACTCACCTTAAAAGTTTGTTCTTCACCTCCTAAGCTTCTTTTTCTTTACCCTTAGATTTTGTGGCAACTTCTCCTTCTTTATTTCCTACATAGACCAATCACCATAAGATAAAAATCTTTCATTTCCCTCCTCTTTTATGAAGTAAAATCACATAATCATGCTCTCCCAACTCAAAACTACCCAAATGAATCATTAAATTAAATTGTAGAACTTGATTTTTCTTACCTCAATTTGGAACCCTAACTTTAAATCTTTAGTTTATCTTTCTTCTAACCCTTCAACTGAAAATTGAAGACCTCAATTAGCTAGAAAAGGGGCTGAAATAATATTAGGGGGCTTGATCATGGGATGAGAATTGAGGAGATTGAAAGAAATATTTATAGAAAATGAAAGAGGGACAATCTCGGTGAGAAGAGAGCTGAAGTCTTCAGGATTTCCCTAGAAAATTCTGCTCTTGGGTTTATGTATATTGACTCACGTGAAATGGGCTTGGTCCAACAAAGTGTCGTACTTAATTTAGCCCATTTAAACACATTATAGTCCATAAAAGAATTTTAATTTAAATCTTTCATTTATCAAGCTTCATTTTTCTCAAAATAAATTTTATAATTCTTAAAATATATAATTAAGTCCCCATAAAAATTTTCAGCTAAATCGAAAACCGTTTTTGGGACTGGTTCACTCTAACCAGTCCGACTCGGCAATTTTCAGTGTTACAGTAACATTAATTTTTCTTTACCAAAAATTTCTAAGTATTATTCTAAACTTATCCATATTCTCAAAATAATTTTTGTAGGTTATTTACTAGTTTTAGAAGTTCAGTCAAATTTAAGTCAAATCGGGATCCTTAAACACAGTTCAGAATTTTTTTTTTTTTTAACTTTTGGAAGTTTATTTAAACTCATTTTCACTCCACATTTTACCACTGGACCCACCATGACTAATATTTTTCGATGATCAAATAAAATATTTTCCGCCTCTGGGTGTAATTTCTGCCCGGGGGCACTATTCACCATCGGGAAATACTATTCACGGCTAACCCGGTATTGCGGCCATTACAAATCTCCCCTACTTATAAAAATTTCCTCCTCGAAATTTACCTGTATCGAAAAGTTGCGGATACTATTGTCTCATTGCAGCTTCTGGTTCCCACGTGGCTTCTTTTATATTATGATGATTCCACAAAATCTTGACCAGTGAAATTTGCTTATTTCGCAGTTGTCTGATTTCTCTATCCAATGTCCTCACTGGATGCTCCTCATAGGTTAAATCAGGCTGAATCTGTATCTCCTCGGGTTTAATGACATGACTAGGATCAGACCCGATATCTTCGAAGCATGGATACATGAAAGACGTCATGGATCTTCTCCATTTCTTGAGGTAGCTTCAATCGATAAGCAACAGGTCCTATTCTTTGAGTGACTTCATATGGACCTATGAATCTGGGACTGAGTTTTCCTTTTTTTCCAAACCTCAGAATCTTTTTCCACGGGGATACCTTCAAGAATACTTTATCCCCAACCTAAAATTCAATATCCTTTCTTTTCAAATCAGCATATGACTTCTAACGATCCGAAGCTTCTTTTAATCTATCCCTGATTAACATTACTTTTTCTTCGGTTTCCCAAATCAAATCTGATCCCACTAATTTCTTTTCACTCAGTTCAGTCCAACACAAAGGGGTTCTACATTTTCTTCCATATAATGCTTCATACGGTGCCATTTTGATGCTAGACTGATAACTATTATTATATGCAAACTCTATTAACGGCAGGTATCTTTCCCAATTATTCTCGAACTCGAGGACGCAACATCTCAACATGTCCTCCAGTACCTGAATTACCCGCTCGGACTGTCCGTCGGTCTGGGGATGGAACGCTATGCTGTAATGAAGCTTTGTACCTAGTACTTCTTGCAATTCCTTTCAGAATTGGGAAGTAAATCTTGGATCTCTGTCAGAAATAATAGATGATGGTACTCCATGCAGCTTTACTATCTCATTTATGTAAATTTTTGCCAGTCGGGTCAATGGGAAGTCCATCCTGACCGGTAAGAAATGTGCTGATTTAGTTAACCGATCGATAATCACCCAGATGGAGTCATGCTTCTTTCTTGTGAGTGGAAGTCCAGTCACAAAATCCATTGTCACTCTGTCCCATTTCCACTCCAGTATTGAAATAGGATGAAGTAAACCTGATGGTACCTGGTGCTCTGCTTTGACTTGCTGGCAAATTAGACACTTGCTGACAAATTCTGTTACATCCCGCTTCAAGCCTGGCCACCAATATTGCGTCTTCAAGTCCTGGTACATCTTGTTACCACCAGGATGCATGGTATAACTGCTGTTGTGCGCTTCAGTCAAGATCTTCATTTTCAATTCTGCCTAATCAGGAACACACAATCTTTATTTATAATATAAGCTTCCATCTGTCCCCAAGGAATAGTTATCATCACCATTTACTTTGACTCGGTTGATGATAGAAGATAAACGGTTATCTTGACCTTGAGTAACTTTGACTTCCTGGAAAAAATCTGGTTTTACCCTCATTTCAGCTATTAAGGCTCCATCTTGTGCAACGCCTAATTTGACATTCATAGCCCGAAGGGCTGCCATGAATTTCCTGCTAAGGGCATCCGCAACTATATTTGCCTTCCTTGGGTGGTAGTCAATCAAATAGTCATAATCTTTTATAAGTTCTAACCAGTGCCTCTGTCTCAGATTGAGCTCCTTTTGAGTCAATAGGTACTTTAAACTCTTATGATATGTATAGATATAACATTTCTCACCATACAAGTAATTTCTCAAGATCTTCAATGCAAACATAATAGCTGCGCGCTCAAGATCATGTGTGGGATAATTCTTTTCATGAGTCTTGAGCTGGCGGGAGGCATACGCAATCACCTTGCCTTCCTGCATTAACACGCAGCCTAACCCATTCCTGGATGTATCGCTGTAGATTACAAAATCTTTTCCCGATTCAGGTTGAGTCACTATGGGAGCTTATGTCAGCATATTTTTAAGTTTCTCAAAACTTTCCTGACATTTATCAGTCCATTCAAACTTAACATTCTTCTGTAACAGTCTAGTTAATGGCACTGCAATAGTGGAGAAACCCTTCACAAATCTTTTGTAGCACCCTGCTAATCCCAGAAAACTTCTGACTTCCGTAACATTCTTAGGTGTTCTCCATTGCAGAATGGATTCAATCTTCTTTGGGTCCACTTTAATGCCTTCAGCTGATACCACGTGACCCAAGAAGGATACTTCATTTAACCAGAATTCGCACTTGCGAAACTTTGCATACAGCTGTTTCTCTCTTAAAGTCTGCAGGACAATCCATAAATGCTTATCATGATCCTCTGGAGTTTTTGAGTACACCAGTATATTATCGATGAATACCACCACGAACTTATCCAAATACGGATGGAATATTCTGTTCATCAAATCCATGAAGGCTGCTGGTGCATTGGTAAGCCCAAATGGCATGACCAAAAACTCATAATGGCCATACCTGGTGCGAAAAGCAGTCTTGGGTACATCCACTTCCTTTACCTTAAGCTGGTGATATCCCGATCTCAAATCTATCTTGGAGAATACGTCTGCACCTTTTAGCTGGTCAAAGAGGTCTTCGATCCCCGAAAATGGATACTTGTTCTTGATTGTGACTGTCTATAGTCGATGCACAATCTGAGTGTCCCATCTTTCTTCTTCACAAATAATACTGGAGCTCCCCAGGGTGAAATACTAGGTCTGATGAAGCCTTTATCCAGCAATTCTTGCAGTCGAATTTTTAACTCTTTAAACTCTGCAGGCGCCATACTGTAAGGGGCAATGGAAATAGGTGCTGTACTTGGGACTACATCAATTGTGAACTCCACTTCTCTATTAGGAGGTAACCCAGGTAACTTTTCTGGAAAAATATCCGAAAATTCACATACTGTAGGTACATCTATGACCTTTAAAGCTTCCTTTTTTACTTCTATTACATAGCACAGATAGGCAATGCATCCCTTTCTTATCATTCTTTTAGCAGCCATGATAGATATCACATTTGAGAGAAAATTTGTTCTTTCTCCCACAATGATCTCCCGATCATTTGAAGTCTTGAGTGTCAGTCTCTTTTTCTTGCAGTCCACAGTCGCTTGGTGGGTAGACAACCAATCCATCCCCAGTAATACGTCGAACTCTCGAAAAGGGAGTTCAATTAAATTAGCTAAGAAAACATACCCTTGTGCACTCACAGAATAATTTCTATACACTCTGTTTACTACCACGCTATGCCCCAAAGGATTGCTGACTAACATATATTGATCTAATTGTACATCTCTCAAACCCTTTTCCTGTGCAATATCAGTATTTATATACGAATGTGTAGAACCCGAGTCGATCAGTGCATAAACAACATCGGATAAAAGCATAAATTTACCTACTATCACATCTAGGGAATCTTATTCTTCTCTAACTCTAACAGCATATGTACGACCTGCGGCTCGACCCTGCACTAACAGAAGCGGTGCTCTCAACATCACCTTCACGGCGCCCTTCCCCAGATGCCATAATTATAACACAAAGGAGCAAGCATACGTTAGATTAATAATCACTTTCCATTTCACATTGGCATGTATATACATTCAATCAATTTCTAAAAACCCCACTCCGATCTTAGAATCGCCTAAACCCCGCTCTGATACCAATAAAATGTAACACCCTAAAATAACTTTTCTAACGTACGTTAGCGGTTATGTCAGTCTCTAATAAGGTTACTTGTACTTATATGTGGATAAATTTGTTTTGAATAAAATTATACTTAACTATTTAGTTGTGGCTGGCTATACTTAATCGATGACCTATAACTGTCCGATTTTATTAATTAAATCCATGAAAATTTCGGCAGCATAACGGCTATAATTCTAACCTACCCAAACCTGCAAATCAACAAATCGCAGCCCACACAACAACCACCTATAATATTTTCTTTATCATCCAAACACCACAAACAGTCTTATAATAATATTCACCAAATAATAAAGTCCATTACACACTATAATTACATATCCATAATTTACAATATTTGTTTATAAGTATATACATGCCATATACCAAAATTCTATTCAAAATATCCCCGTATAAGCTTAGATCTGACAGCTTCCAAAGAGCCGTATGCTTGCTCCCACGCCTAGCTTGTACCTACACGCAGTCAATAAAATTACGTGCTGAGCATTAAGTATGCTCAGTGGTAGTTACAATTCTAGAAATTTACATCTATTTAAAATATTCTCAATACCATATTTGAGATATCTATCCTTAGCTTATATAAACTTAATTGATATATTTAATTATTCTTATTCTTATTCTTATTATTGTTATTATTATTATTATTATTATTATTATTATTATTATTATTATTATTATGTATACAATTATTAATACCATCTACTTATATTATTTCCACTTAACATTTTAAACAACTTATTTCTTCTATCTAATTGTATAACCAATTTATTTCTAAATTAATCTATTTTATTATCTTATTTCCAATTTTAATTATTCTAAAATCAATTTTTTGGTTTAGTCCTTAATTTTTCTTTTAATTACGGTTTTGCCATTCTATTTTATTTATTTACTAAATTGCCATTAACTACTCAATCTTTTTAGATCTAATTTATTATTTAACCAATAAATTATTAATTATTCCTCATTTTACTAATCCCGTGATCCTTTACATTTTAGTCCTCCAATAATTATTTATTTTAGTATTTTTACCCATTAAACTTCTTTTCATTTAATTTACTTTTATTTACAATATAAATATTACTTTTGCCAATTAGTCCTTAAACTTTATAATTTATTTCATTTTAGTCCATTTCCTTCTTTTTTAAACATTAGTACGGGTTTAAATAAATTTTACTCATTTTTTTATTAATTTGCCCCTAGCATCGGTCCAGTAGAAATCTCCGAACCGGATATACGGGACGTGCAGATCCACATCATTCCGAAGTGACCCCGTAGGACCACTAATACATTTACATTTACATTTCATTTCATTTGACATTTTGAACATTCATTCATTTGTAGACCGTCATTGGTCTACTAATAGTAAGTCGCCATGACTCACACCGCGGTTTTTCTGTCCCTATGGCTAGCCAATTATATCCTGAACTGGATTTAACTACTAGACTATTACTAAGGGCATAGTAAACAAATATTCACATTATTTTAACATGATATACCATTATGCCAATAAAATCAAACTTTATAATATTCATTATTTTAACACTAAATTATATTTATTTTATCACTTATTTAATAACATCATCATGTAAATTAACAATTCATTTAAAACTATACATTTAACTTCACTTCCTTTAAATTAGTATGTACTATCTCATTCCAAATATATTCATTTATCCTTAATAAATTCTAAATAAATTTTCATACACTCAAATTTTAAATCTTTATTCATTTTATGCCATAATGTCAACTAAAATACATATTTAACTTAATTTGCATCATAAATATAATATTATGATTTATTCCAAATTATTCATTTATTCATATCAAACTCCAAATAAATTACCATTTGTTCAATTTTTGGCCTACTTCCATTTTATAGTAGTATTTTTAGCAAATATTCAGGTTATGCATCAAAATGGTCACCTTGACCATTCGGCCAATACCAATTATTCAACTTATATATATATATATATATTCATGTTTATTATTATTAGTTAAGTTACTTTATATTCTAATTTACATGTGTACATTTCTAACTCAATAACATATTTAAAATATACCTTAATACCTATTAGTATACCATTCGGCCACCCTAGACTCACCATCCTACAATTTAATTCTTTTTCATTTAATCCCTCAAATTATCATTTCTAACATCCTAAGCCACAATTATAATATTTATTTCAATTTAACATTCATAACTCACCTAAATACCATTTAAGCATAACCTAAATACATCCTAAATTAATGAAAATAATTAGAATTTGTAACTACTCACCTTAAAAGTTTGTTCTTCACCTCCTAAGCTTCTTTTTCTTTACCCTTAGATTTTGTGGCAACTTCTCCTTCTATATTTCCTACATAGACCAATCACCACAAGATAAAAATCTTTCATTTTCCCTCCTCTTTTATGAAGTAAAATCACATAATCATGCTCTCCCAACTCAAAACTACCCAAATGAATCATTAAATTAAATTGTAGAACTTGATTTTTCTTACCTCAATTTGGAACCCTAACTTTAAATCTTTAGTTTATCTTTCTTCTAACCCTTCAACTGAAAATTGAAGACCTCAATTAGCTAGAAAAGGGGCTGAAATAATATTAGGGGGCTTGATCATGGGATGAGAATTGAGGAGATTGAAAGAAAAATTTATAGAAAATGAAAGAGGGACAATCTCGGTGAGAAGAGAGCTGGAGTCTTCAGGATTTCCCTAGAAAATTCTGCTCTTGGGTTTATGTATATTGACTCACGTGAGATGGGCTTGGTCCAACAAAGTGTCTTACTTAATTGAGGAAATTACACCATATAGCACTTTTTAATATTTTATTTCAAAAATACCATTTTTTCACATTCCTTTCACAATTACCCATTTTTTTTAAACATTTTTCATAAATGTCTCTCTTCTTTATTTCCCTCGTTTTTCCTTATTACCGTTCATTCTTTCCTCTTTAGTGTCTGTTTTCCCTTTTAAATTTCTTTATCGTTTTCCATTATGAGCTGAAAATCTATCTGTTTTTCTATTGAATCCATCTATTATCGTTCGAATCGGCTGATCATCTCTGTTTGACAATCTGGTAGGTTTGTCTTCTTTGATCTTTTATATTTATATTCTGTCATCCTTCTTAATCCGGATTCGACTTTCGCTTTCTGAATATTGGCGTTATTCTGTTACATATGGCATAGATTCTTGTTTTCAAGAGCTTTTCATCAAATTGAGTTTTCAACGTTCGGAATCGATTCTAAATTTGTGTATTCTAAATCGTATTGTGTCAGAATCAAATTTGAGTATTCAAATTGAGCATTCACCGCTGATACGTTGAGTATTCAAATTGTGACAGAAATTACCGCTGATATTCTCATAGATTTCAAGTTTGTCGTATTTTATCATTTCTATTTCTACTCTGTCATCCTTCTTAATTCGATTTAAACTCTCTGTTTTACTGGTATACTGTTACAGATGGCATAGATTCATGTTTTCAACAGCTGTTCATCAAAATGAGTTTTCAACGTTCAAATATATTCTAAATTTGAGTATTCTAAATCGACTTGTGACAGAATCAAATTTGAGTATTAATCAAATTGAGCATTCTGTAAATTGTATTAATCAAATTTACGTATTAATCAAATTGAGCATGCTGATAAGTTGAGTCTTAATTTCTGGTTTTGTGATTGTAAATTGTATTTGCGATGATTAGATTATGTCACAAGTCGGCAAAATGGTGACAGAGTAGTTACGATTGAATGCATTTGGATATTCTTATACATTTCAAGTTTTTTGGTTTAATTTGTTACTTTTATGCTGCAAGTTTATAGTTGTATTTTTTTTTATATATATTAAATATGATTTATATGTGTATTTCTGCAGGATATTGCAATGATGGAAAATGGAGGAATTCTAGTTTTGATGCAATATGATGGTAAATGGAGTGATGTATTTGAGTACCTGGATTTCAAAGTTGATGGAATTCTAATTCCATCAGGGTGCAGCTTTGATAATTTTGTGGATTTAATAGGAAATCAGCTGTATGAAGGCATTGAGAATAGCAGATTGGACATCAAATATGCTATTGGAGATGGATATCCTCCACTTAAAATAAAAGATGATATGTCATTGCTATTCTATTTGTCTTTGAAGCTCAAAGAAAAATGTTTCAAATCATATCCATTATGCATTACAAGAATGGAAGTCTGTGAAGCTGGTAATTGTCTGATATTGATATTCTATTATTGTGATGATAATATTTAATGACAATAAATTTTCATTCTTTTTTATTGTAGGTGAAAGCTCAAAAACAGTTGCATGTGAGCTTGGTATGATTGAAGTTGAACATGAAGGAACAAGTTTAATGATGAATGAAGTTATAAAACCTGTCAACCAGGATGAAGCTGTTGTGGAGATGATGAATTATGCTAGTATGGTGAGTAAACAAACTATTGAAATTCTGGATAATAGAGGCAAAGAGGTACAGGGAAATGGAGTAGTACTTATGAGAAATCCAAGTGTTTCAAGGATTGAGGTTGGACAGATTTTTAAAGACAAGGATATGCTGAAAACAGCAGTTAGCCTTTATGCAATAAAGAATGATTTCCAATACAAGGTTTGTAGGTCATGTGAGAGTAGATATGAGATTTGTTGCTTGGACGAGGCATGTCCATGGCAATTAAAAGCTTCAAAACAAGGGAATACTAGGATGTTTAAAATTAAAGTGTTCATAGGTAGTCACTCCTGCAGTTTAAACATAAGGTTAAGCAGTAAAAGGCAAGCTACATCATCTATTATTGCTGGGTTGATCAAATCAAAATATGTGGATGTAAAGTCTGTGTACACACCAGCTGACATAATACGTGATATGAGAAATGATCTTGGAGTGAATATCAACTATATGAAAGCTTGGAGGTCAATGGAAAGAGCCATGGATATGATTAGAGGTAAACCATGTGAATCATATTCTTTATTACCTAGATATTTGTATATGCTTGAAAAGACAAACCCTGGTTCTGCAATTCATATGGAGACTCAAGATAATTTCTCATTTTTATATCTGTTCATTGCTTTAGATGCGTCAATTAAAGGTTGGAAATATTGCTTGCCTATTATAGTTGTAGATGGTACTTTTTTGAAGGCTGCATATGGGGGCACTTTGATAACAGCTTCAACTCAAGATGCTGGTGGGAAAATATTTCTTTTAGCAATCTGCATAGTTGATTCAGAGAATGATGATTCTTGGGAGTGGTTTTTTAGTAAGTTTAGGCAAACATATGGGACAAGAGATGAGATGTGCATCATTTCTGATAGGCATGAAAGCATACATACTGCAGCTGCAAGGGTATATCCCGGTGTTGCTCATTGCATTTGTGTATATCATTTATTGAATAATGTGAAAAGAAAGTTCAAGAAAAATTCGAAGAAACTCAAAGATTTATTGTTTAAAGCTGCTGAATCATACACAAAGGAGGATTTTGATTATTATATGGATGAAATGAAAAAGGTTGATGGTAAAATACCTGAATATCTCTCAATCGTTGGATACGAGAAATGGTCTAGGGTGCACTCAGTGAATAACAGGTATTCAACTATGACTTCTAATATTGCGGAGTCAATGAATGCTGCAATCAAAGCAGCTAGAAATTTACCAATAACAGGCTTGATTGAGTACATGCGTAATTTGACTCAAGAATGGCATTATGCAAATAGAAATATAGCCATTTCAACATTCACAAAACTAACTAAGAAGTATGAAGATCAATTGAAGAAGAACTTTATTTCATCTATGAGAATGAAGGTTTGATCCTTATTTCTTTGTTATCTTTTTTTAACTAAATAATTGAGCTGTTTAGATTTGCTATGTTCTCCTGGTTAGCGGCTTATAGTTGTTTAGATATGCTATATTTTTCTGGTTATAGGTATACAACCATTGATAATTATGCTTGATGCTGCTGTATTATGTTGCCTATTAACTGCTATGTTTGTTTGGTGTTGGGTATAATGTATTTTATATTTTGTTGGGTATTGTAGGTGATACCATCTACGAGTGACATTTTTAGCGTCTTAGTTCAAGAAAAAGCATACAGTGTGAACTTTAAAGAAAGAGCATGCACTTGCAACAAGTTTCAATTGGATGGATTACCATGTGCACATGCTTTAGCAGTTGTAAATGATAAGAATATGGACTGTTATGAGTTCTGCTCAAGCTACTACACAAAAGAGACAATGTTAGCAACATACGAAGCAGTCGTGCATCCTATTGATAGTCAGATGTATTGGAATATTCCAAGTTATATTGGTGAGAAAATTGTACTGCCACCAATAGGAAAACCCAAATCAGGAAGACCTAAGAAGAGGAGAATCAAAGCAAGTTGGGAGTCAAAAATCAAAATTAGGTGTAGCAAATGTCAGAAATATGGGCACAATCGAAAGACATGTAGAGAGATTCCTAAATAGGGATGATAATTTTTTTCTTTTTATATTTTACATTTTTTGTGATTGTTTCATTCTTTATATAAATCATATCTGGTACAAGCAAATGTGTTAAATTCAGACCCAATCAATTGACTTTTAGAAATTCTTGTTATATAAAGTGTTGATAATTTTTTAGATTTGTTCAGCTATATGGAAATGACATATTCAGTAAACAGATTGTTTTTGATGTTTGTACGTTTGTGTGAAGGTTGCTCTATGTCACGAATCGTCACGTTTGTGGCGATTCGTGAAGCTTGCCCTCTGTCACGACTCGTCACGTAGGTGACGAGTCGTCACATGCTGAATATATAGTTATTGATGCTTGTCTTTTAAGGTTGAGCTATGTCACGAATCGTCACTGTTGTGGCGAGTCGTGAAGCTTGACATTTGTCACGACTCGTCACTTATGTGACGAGTCATCACATGCTAAATATATAGTTATTTGTTTTGGCCAAATTTTTATTGATGCGTAAAGCTATGTCACGAGTCGTCATTGTTGTGGCGTTTCGTGAAGATTGCCCTCTGTCACGACTCGTCACATTGGTGACGATTCGTCACATGCTAAATATTGATTGTTTTTCGACTCTAATAGTATAAACGTGGTATACATCTAGTATACATATAATATAAGTCTAATATATCTAGTATACATATAAAACGTGGTATACATCTAGTATACATATAAAACGTGGTATACATATAGTATATTTATAATATACAATCAATATATAACTAGTGTCTATATACTATAAGTATAGTATATGCATAGTATATGCTCAGTATATGTAGTATATTTATATTATGTGTATATAATATGTATATTAGACATAAACTATTATTATAGTGGACATATAATATACGTATATTATAGCTATATTAAATGTATATTAGACGTATATTATGTATACTAGCTGTATAGTAGAGATATAGTAGGCATATACTGGACTGTTACTATGTGTATATTAGTCTTATATTACGTGTATATTAAAGATATACTATGTATACACTGGACTTATAATATGCGTATATTAAGCTCATATTGTTCTTATATTATACTTTTCGTATACGTACTACGCATATACTAGACTTATATCAGTCGTGTTCTAGCCAAATATTTCTTAGGCTTATACTATGTGTATATTAGGCCTATGTTATGCGTTTATTAGGCATATACTAGAATTGAACTAGACGTATAAAAATATTTTGTATAATGAAATATTATATGCCTTTATTCATGCGCATATACTTGAATGGGAATATTTAATCTAGATAATTTTAAGTCAGATTATCTTATTGAGTTCATGTTGTTTTAAGCAGAGGGGTAAAAATACAAGCATGATCTATATTCTTAATTACATAATATAAATATACATAAGCTGGAGTATAGTAATTACATAAGCTTAACATAAAATCCCTAAAAAAAATTTACATGTAGTAATGTATATATTCTTGTTTTAATACATAAAAACAAACAGAACTGTAACCAACAATAGGACACGCCTTAATCTTCAGAAGGTGATGGTGGAGGAGACTCTATCTGATGACCTGAAAGAGCAAAAAATTGATTCATCTTGTACTCCAACTTCCGATGTCTGCGTTCAAGTTGACGATTAAGATATGCTGTGTTAGAAAGCTGGTCTGCCATACTGGTAAGCTGGTTTTGCAATGCTATCTGATTCTGTAAAATTTGCTCCAGAATGGGAGTGTTGTGACTGGAAGACGCACCAGCATCCGCAGGCAACTGGGAAGTATTCCGAGAATCAGAATTTGAAGAATCATCTCCAGTAGTCTCCTCGATAGGGTTCTCAATGGGTTCCAAAAACCTCCAGCAAGATCTAGACTTTGCAGGGATTAATCGAAAGGATGGATCAAAAACCTCACCACGCACTAACAATTGTTTGGTGAGATAACTACATTCTAAGACAGGATGATAATGATCAAGGTTAATGTTGAGATTCTTAGCAATGATTGTTATAACATGTCCATGGGTTAAAGGACCATCCTTTCGTGCCGAACAGGCCAGTAATTGATTAAAAATCCAATATGTCCAACTAACCTTCTTTTTATTGTGAACACACCACATTAAAAATAGCTCTTGTGCAGAAACTCTATTTGTTTCTGATTTGTGGAAAACAACACAGGCAATGATTTTGTGCAACAACCAATACTTCAAATCTTTAATGAACATTGCCTTCCCCTTTTTGGGCTGATAAGGTGTTTCTAAATCGGTAAGGAATGTCCAAAAATCATTCAACTTAAAAGCAGAAGGGGGGTCACACAAACCGTCTTGTTTAAAACCAAAGGATTTATGCATGAAAAAGTATGTGAGTTTATGTTCTGTCCCACCCAACCTATATTCCAGAATTCGAGTATTTTCAGTATTAACTTCTAATGTAGTATAAAACTCGACTAGTAATTCTGGATATGTACTTTCATGCATCGATACAAATTTCAGTAGTCCACATGAGCTTAACATGGTTGTAACAGAGTCTAGCATACCAGTACGTTCCAGCAAAGTCGTTGGAAAATACTTACATGCTATAATGTCCCTTTTCATCAAAGTTTGAAACCGCAGTCCTTCTTCATCTGAGAAGATGGGAAAAAGGGTTTTGTAGGTGGCTTGAAAGTCTTGTTCCTCATTGTGTGATTCTTCTTCATGCCTTGTAGAAGGTGCATTTTTCGTTCTCACCATGACGTTTTTAAAATGGAAAGGAAAAGGGAAACTTAACAGTGAGGACTGATGGAATCGGTGTAGAAGAATAATAAAATGATGGAAAAAAACACAGAACCAAAAGGCAAAAAACACTGATGGAATCGGTGGAAACGACGGAAGAATATAGTGAAGAATATTGAGAAGAAAAGGCAACGGGAGAAAGCTTGAACCCTAAAAAAGGAAGGAAAGGGATGGGCAGGGGAAGAGACAAAAGCTTTGAAAAAGACAGAATAATTTAAATAATTGTAAAAGTTGATTGAAAAGGGGGATTGGAAAAGGGTAATTTTGGAAGTTCAACTCGAATCGAAGAGGGAAGAGGAACTAAGTCGCTTCGTAGATGTAGACTCGGCACCCATCCTTTCTGTCACGAGTCGCCACGTACGTGACGAGTAGAGAAGAAAAAAGGTTTTATAAACCCAATTATTTCACAACATATTGTAACTTTGCAAACTAATTTATTTATTAATATTTCTATTCATATTCATGATTTTAAAAGTAATTAGGTTATAAGTTAATTTTGACCTTGTAATAATCTATGACTCAAATTCACATATATAAATCATTCCTAACTCATTTATTAGTTGATAAGGTGTTGAGATATAATGTTTTGTTGGCTAAAATGTCATGTCTACTTCTAGTACAAGTTAATATAGAATACAGCTAATATAAAAACGGTATACATTATATAGTGTAAGTCTAATATAAATTTAATATACTTATTATATATTACAAGTCTAATATACATTTAGTATATATGTAGTATATAGGATAGCACATATGTAGTATACATCTAGTATACGTGTAATATAAGTATAATATATGTGAAAATATTAAGATTGTCATCCAATATTTTTTTCATGTAGGATCAATTTTTTTGTTTAATTGTATTTTTTTGTTCATTGAGCAATTTTTTTCGTATGATGAAGGTTTTATTTTATTTTTTATGTATTTGTAGAACATGGAATTTATAGTAGACATTTTGAAATTTGTCATAACTACATTATATACAAAAATAATGTTGTATCAATATTACAAGGTACAATATATTCAGTCAATAACAACATCAGCTTTCCTTTTACAAATGGTTTTTTGTTGTCTTCTTTTTGGTGGTGCTTCATCGTCACTTGCACTATTATTTTGCTGCTTTTGAAGTCCATGTGCATACAGCAAAACTGATAGCCTTAATCTATGTAAGTCTACATCAAAAGTATCTGTTGGAATTCTTTTTCCATCTATCAGATATTCTGCAAACGATGCTACAAATAGGCCACAATCCCTACAAAAAATAACCATAAATGCATTCAAGGTCAAATGATTGTGGCATGAAATATAAATTATGAAGTATATGTTTTAAAAGGTTGTTGTAAAACTTACATCTTGTTCTGTCTTGGAAGATCATCAATGTATTGAATATTGAAAGGATCACTGTTTGTTTCACATATCCCAACAAATTGCAAGAACAAGGGCAACATCATACTGTAAGCCTTAACAGTCTCAAGTGTGGATGTTTTACATGTAGCTGATCGGAGAGAATCGTAAACATATATTGTTCTTTCTGAAATTGATAAATGCCCTAGTACCCAATGGTACTTCCCTGTAACATTTATAGGAAACAATACATGTTCAACTTCTGCCCAAGGTCTGCTACAGTACAAGTAATGACCTTCAATATAACCAACAATAGTATCCTCCTTCTCTACTAAGCTCAGGTCCATTCCCTTTTTCAAGAATCTCTTGTAAAATTTCTGAATGACTTGGTCAAAAGTGTTGTCTGTCGTCGTGAAGTTCAAACAGATACCATTTGAATATTTTCCCTTTTTCCTCAAGTAATAGAAGATGATATTCATATGCTGTATTAAATTAGTTGTACATTAAAAAAAAAAAACTAAATTAGTATACGGACAGTAGAAATAATATATATGAAGAATATGTGCATGAATAAAGGCATATAACATTTCATTATAGTATATTATTTTATACGTCAAGTATAAGTATAGTATATGCATAGTATACATATATAATACGTCAAATACAAGTCAAATTTAGGATTAATATACGTATAATATAAGTCTAATATACACATAGTATAAGTCTAGAATATGGGTAGTATACGTGTAATATACTTATAATATAAGTATAATATATACACAGTATAAGTCGAGTTTATGCCTAATATATATGCACAGTATAAGTCTAGTATATTTATAATATAAGTATAATTTATATGTAATATACAA
Source organism: Excoecaria cochinchinensis (assembly GCA_947683425.1). Classification (NCBI taxonomy): domain Eukaryota; kingdom Viridiplantae; phylum Streptophyta; class Magnoliopsida; order Malpighiales; family Euphorbiaceae; genus Excoecaria; species Excoecaria cochinchinensis. Next base: position 8,586,515 of record CANTUQ010000208.1, on the reverse strand, counting down.
ATAATATAACTGTAGTATTTTCCTAGTATACATTTAGTATACGTATAATATATGTATAATAAATATCTAGTGTACATATTTGATACGGATAATATGAATCAAGTATACACATAGTATAAGTGTAGTATATGCATAGTGTATGTCTAGTATAGCTATAGTATACATCTAATATAAGCATAACATACATCTAATGTACACTTAGTAAATGTCTAGTATATGCATAATATATGTATAGTATATACCAAATATAAGAATAAGATAAGTCTAATATACGAACAACATCAGTCGAATATATGCCTAGTATATATCTACTATTCAGCTTGTATACATATAATATAAGTCTAATATACATCTAGTACATGTCTCATTATTACATAAGACTAGTATACATCAAGCATCTATGTAACGACTCGTTACATATGTGGAGAGTCGTATCCATGTGATTCTGTAACGACTCGTTACATAATGTAGGACTCGTGACAATATTTACTAGCTTCTTACAGATCGGCATCATGGAGGCGACTCGACACAATGAGCGTCTGTAACGAGTCGCCTACTTGGTTACGACACGTGACATTAAGTAAACAATAGAAATGCTACATTTTTGCATATAAAAGGAATATATGAATATTCATAAGTCATTATGTAACTTCAGCAGATACACATACACTTGAGGATAGAGGTTGACCACCATATAAAAGGTAATGGAACCATGACTTTTGTTTGATTTCTTCTATTTCAAAATCAAAGGACGGATTCAGTATTTCATGTTCTGGAGTATACACCTTCCTCCTGTTAAGGAAAAAAAATGGTTATAAAAAATATTAATTGACACTAAAATACACATAGCATTAGAAGATTAAGAGTTTATTACCTATTGTTGGTTATCATCCCTTCGTGCACAAACTCATTGAATGTTGTGACCAAACCAAAATCAGGGTCTTCCCCAATATTGTTGTCAAGAGGCACTAGACCTTTCACAAAGCTTTTGGACAAAGTGATCTTCTGTTGTTGTTCACTGGAACCGAATATGGTGACATACGGAGACGATACCATAATTGATGGCTTAATTTCCCGTTTTTCAACGGTTGGTGTCTTGTCATCAGATGGTTGTTCATATGGAACAATCTCACAACCAGTAACAACAAAATGCTCACCATCCTATTTTTAAATTAAAACCAAAGACAATATTAAAAATGAATTTAAAATATAAATGGAAATTAGTCATTTTATAATTAATGACACGCACGTTTTTATTTGTCTGGTACACATTGTTCATAGCAGCCTCGCATAATTGATCAAACAAGGAGCTATCGATTTCGTCAGATGTTGTTTTAACCTGAAATTGTAGTATAGTGCATTATGAAAAAAAATCACAAATCATTTTTGATAAATAATATTAAATATAATTTGAGATGTGCTAGAAAAATAATAAGCATACCTCTTTATTTACATCAACATCTGTTTGAACAGTAGGGTCATCCTCTAATGTACCATCCTTTGTTTTCAAATCATAGGTGACATTTTTTTCATCTTTCTCTTCCACGGGATCAAAAAACTGGCAACAATAAAAGATATGATAACAGATTGGTTTAATCACAATTTTTAATAACAAGTTAGGATTAATCAAATTGGAAAAATTGAGATATATATTTTAATGCAAATAGGAACTGAGACATTAAAACTAACCAGATCAGCGTATTGATCTTCTCCTAGTACTTCATCATCATGATGCTTTTCTTTAAATTCAATATCTTCTTGGGACAAATTATTTCGTGATTGCTGAATGATCAGAAATATTTTGATAATTATACAAAACAATAAAATATTTAATAGTGTAATTATGCAAATTATAACAAACTTATAATTTTTACCTGGGAGGTATTTACTGTATCCAGCTTCTTAGAAAGCTCTGAAAGCATGTCAGTAACTTTCTGAAAATTCACATCAAAGTAGTCTTGCATTTTTTCAATGCTAGACTCAACATATTTTCGGAGGCTTCTAAGTTCTTTCTTCACCAACTTTATATCTTTGGCATAGTTGGGTTCGTGAGATTTTCTGCTGTATTCCTGGCCTTCATGTTCATTCGCAGGCGCAGGTTGAAATTGATGTAGAGAAGGTGAGACATCTTTGTCTAGCAACTGTACATCAGGAATTTTTTGACCTTCTCTTGCCTCAAACATTCCATCCAACGGAAGATTTTGAAATTCAGATTCATGAGGCATTATGTTCTTCAATTTCAACTAAAATAAAAAAGATAACAAAAAATAGAAGATTTCAAATTAATATTCCTTATATTCCATCAAATAAATTTGAAAATCAAATAAATATTATGGATATTAGAATAATTATAAGAAATAATTAATGAAAACTTAATAAGATAACTTACATTTCTTGCTGGCACACTGAACAGCATGTTGGTGAGCTCCTTATGGCTGAATATTACTTTTTTTTCCGTCCATCTAAGGATCCTTGGAATCTTTGTTGTTGCCTCAACATCCAGATATTCAGAGATGTCTCCGCAACATTCATAAAACCATACTTGGAAGGCATAAGGAAATCCATAAATTCTACACATTGACACGTTATCTTCTTTCTTATCAGCCTTCCCTCTTTTCCTGAGTAATTTCCCTTTCAAGCTACCTATAGTGAGGTTGAATACGTCTATCCCCCAAGGGTAATCATCATAACAACCACTATCTATAAATGCTATTTCGTCCTCATCGATAACTTTGTGGTTGTTATGAGATAGAAGAAAGCAATGAATGAAAAAAAGCACTGCTAACTTCACTGCATCATCATCATTCTCAAAATTTGATTTTGTGAAACAGTTAAAAATAGTATTTTTTGTGATCTTTCTACAATCACCAAAATACTTTTTTAAAAGTATACTTTGTTCCCTGGATGAGTTGATCTTTTTCCTTGAACCATTGCACTTCAAACCAGTTACAAGTGCAAATTCTTCTAATCCAAATTTTAGATCAACTCCATCATATCTAAAAATGAATTCTTTTTGATCATCACTGTATATTTCTCTTAGAAATATACAAAAAAATAATTGATTGTGTAGAACAATTTCAGGTAGTTCTAGGAAATACCCGAAACAACTATTTCTGAACTTGTCCAATTGATCTTCTGTCAGTTTGCTCTTTATTATTGAGATTGCAGAAGTATTCATGCAGTGTTGGACTCTTACGGTTTGGAAATCATCATTGTTCAAAATAAAATCTCCAACCTGTTAATACACAGAATATACATTAAATGAACACAATATACATCAAGTAGTATTCAAGTATAATTTCAATATGCAACCAGTTTACGTCTACTATAAGCTTAATATTCATATAATATATTTACAGTAACACATAGTATTTGCCTAGTATGATTATGGTGTAAGTATAATAATCATGTAATATACAAATAATATTACTGTTGTATTTGCCTAGTATACATTTAGTATACGTATAATATAACTATAATAAATATCTAGTGTACATATTTGATACGGCTAATATGCACCAAGTATACACATAGTATAACTCTAGTATATGCATAGCATATGTATAGTATAAGTGTAATATACGTATAATATAACTCCAGTATATGGTTAGCATACGGTTAGTATACTTACAACATACTAATATAACTCCAGTATATGCCTAGTTTACGTCTACTATAAGCTTAATATTCATATAATATATTGACAATAACACATAGCATACATCTACTATAAGGGTTGTATAGTAATAGTATATGTTCAGTATAAGTTTATTATACATATAGATTACGTCTAATAGACGTACACTGTATGTAGAGTACACGATTAATGAATATATATTATTCAATTGGATACGTGTAGTATAGCTGTAGTATATATCTAATATAAGTGTTATATACATCTATGAAAATATTAGTATAATATATTTTTATTGTAATCATATAGAATTATTATAGCATGAATCTAATATACAGCTATCATACATCTAGTATACACCTAATACACATATTGTATTTTGTATTGATTACATGTAGTGTAGATGTAATATACATATATTATACAGATAGTATAAGTATAGTATAGCATAGTATACGTCTAGTATATTGCTAATATAAATTTAGCAATACGCATAATATAAGTTTAATATAAACTCAGTATAAGTGTAGTATACATCAGATATACGTGTAATATACGTATAGTATACCAGCAAAATATAAATATAGTATTCATCTAGAATACGTGCAGTATAGGTCTATTATACGTTTAATATACATTTAAGATAATTTATTAAAAGTGTATATAAGTTTAGTATACAGCTAATATATATCTAGTATTCGTTTAGCATACGAATAGTTTAAGTGTAATATACAGCTAATATATCTGTAGTTCACGAATTGTTCAGTCGTCAAGAAGTGCTCAGTCGTACCGATGAGTTTCTGTAACGAGTCGTCATACTCGTGTCTACTCGTTACACTAATTTTAGCACAGTTTCATGTTGACATTAATGTGGAGACTCCAAGCACTAAGTTTTTGTCACAAGTCCTCAACATAGTCGACACTCGTCACACTAATCAGTGGTTTTCAATCGAAAATATAATAAAGGTGTAAAATGATATACAAAATTATCTTAAATATTGACATACAGAAAATATGCAATAAATATTAAACATAAATGGATTCTCAAACATACCTTTGATTTTTTTCGAATTTGAGTGTCATAATCTTTGGTGTTTATTCTCCTCTTTGAATCGTCTCTGACTACTATGTCTGTGTCCGTAATTGGTTTCTTCATCTTCTTTATGATTTGTGACGTCGTCCTCGGTGCAGGAGATGAGCTTCGAGTTTGAACCATTTTCTTTGTTATATGATCTGTAAATCATATAACATCCAGCAAAAAGGAAATCAATCAAAATGATTTTTTCAACAAATAAAATATAATACTTATATTTTAAGCTTAAAATGCCATGAAAAGAATGAAATGTTGAGCAAAACTAACTGTAGATGCAAACTGAGGGAGATGAGAAAGTATATGGCGCGAAGCTCGTCAAGATAGATTGAAAATGAGGTAGATGAGTATCTGAATGTAGATTGAAAATGAGGTAGAAGAGTACCTGAATCTCGTCCAAATATATTTAAACCGATGAAGATGAGACACTGAATGTAGATGGAATGTGAGGGAGATGAACTGATCGGAGGTTTCTGAAGCTAGGATGAGAAAAGCTAGGGCAGATTAAGGCGGAAACGGGAGACGGATGTTTTTGATGCTAGGGTGAGAAAAGGTAAATGGTAATTGTGAAATACTGATGGCTAATTTTGTTATAAAAAGGTTAAATTGATTTTTTTGTAATATTTTGTAATTTTGCCAGCTTTTTTTGTTATGTTTTTTTTTTTTTTGTATATTTGTGTAAAGAGCCCTACTTAATTTAGCCTATTTAAACACATTATAGTCCATAAAAGAATTTGAATTTAAATCTTTCATTTATCAAGCTTCATTTTTCTCAAAATAAATTTTATAATTCTTAAAATATATAATTAAGTCCCCATAAAAATTTTCAGTTAAATCGAAAACCGTTTTTGGGACTGGTTCACTCTAACCGGTCCGACTCGGCAATTTTCAGTGTTACAGTAACATTAATTTTTCTTTACCAAAAATTTCTAAGTATTATTCTAAACTTATCCATATTCTCAAAATAATTTTTGTAGGTCATTTACTATTTTTACAAATCCAGTCAAATTTAAGTCAAATCGGGATCCTTAAACACAGTCTAGAATTTTTCTTATTTTTAACTTTTGGAAGTTTATTTAAACTCATTTTCACTCCACATTTTACCACTGGACCCACCATGACTAATATTTTCCGATGATCAAATAAAATATTTTCCGCCTCTGGATGCAATTTCTACCCCGGGGCACTATTCACCATCGGGAAATACTATTCACGGCTAACCCGATATTGCGACCATTACAGTAATGGCCTGCATATCACCCTAAAATTATTTTGCATTGTCTGTAGTGTCTGTTGTTAGATTCGCAGCATTTGATTATGTTTCTGTTATTTTATATTCAGAGAAGTTTAAAGGTTGAATGTGCCAGAGTCATAGTAGTTCTGGGATGGGTGACCTACTGGAAAGCAGGCAGCTCCAGTAAGTCAAAAAAAATATTATTACATAAAAATGATCAATAGAGTGAATAGAGTCGGGTGGTACAGTTTTGTGGGAAAACGAGGTCAAATAGGCCCCGGAATGTTAGTCTGAAGTTCGGTTCGGTTGAATCGGAGTTTGACCAAACTTTGACCAAAATTTTCGGAAGTGCTAGAGTGGATATAAAGGCTTAGTGTGGGAAGTGTACAAGTTCAGAATTATTTTTATAATTTTTTGACAACCTTAGATTTGAGTTTTACGGCAGAAACCGACAGAATCGAACCGAACCGATTTGGGTGAATCGGGCCCCAAATAGACTCTGATTGAGCTCAAATTTTGTGTGGAGGATAATTTTGATATTTTAAACATGATGGAATTGGTTGGGAGTTAAAAAGAGGTCAGGAACATTCAGAATACCAAAAACAGTGTAAAAAGAGCATAAAACCTTAAATCGGACCAAATTGGTTCGACCGCTTTGGTTGGACCTGGTTCGGTTCAATTTTACTAATATAAATAGATGGAGAAGTCTGGAGAAATCCAGATTTCTCCATCCAAACCGACCTCCTCTCTTCTCCTTCTTGTCCTAACCTTAACTCTCCCCTTTTCCTCCATTTTTCTTCCAAATTTCCTCCATCTCACCCCATATTTCAGCCTCCCCATCAAAGTTCAGCTCCTCTAGTTTCTATTGATACCTTTGGAAGTCCATTTGGTGGATGAAAAGTTGGTGAAACCTAGACTTGAAGGTCTAGGTATGAAATTGAGGTATGTAAAGTTGATATTTTTAAATTAGTTTAAAGGTTCAAATAGGTATTTTAGGATGTCTAGAGTATGTTTATGTGATTATATTGTAAAAAGGAAGTAAGGTTTGGAGTAGATCTTGATGTTTATATTTGGCCACCTTGGGATCTTTATGGATTTGATGGATTTTTAAGGAGATAAGGCATGGAAAGCAAGCTTAAGTGGTGGAAAGCAAGGAAATAAGGTTAGTGGATACAATATCCTTTCTTTTCCATGATATAAGTGTGATTTTTGGTTATATTTATCTTGCATGTATGTGATATATGCATGTATAATTGAATCTAACCTGACAAACATGATTAATGGGGCCAAATAAGTGTATAAATGTGCTTAAGATAAATTAAAACATTTTGGGTATGAAATTCCAACTTAGGCCGAATGAAAATATAAGAAATTGTTAAGGATTTGTAAGGATTTATGGTGTATAAATGATGAACATAATGTGTATACATGGTGTAATATATGATGCAAGGATTAAAGGAATGAAAAATAAATATAGTGAATTTCTATAGTGTTGGTGGAATGGATTAATAAGGGAAATAATGGGTTATATTGTGTTTTATGGCAAATAAATGATAAGTATGATTAATATAATATGTAAATTGAATGAATAAATGACCAAGTGAAATTAAAGTGAATTAAATGAAATATTAATATAGTGGCCGAATGGTATTATGTGGCATAAAGTGAATAATGTTTTGAATGATAGCATATAATTGATATATAAGGTATGTCTAACATGAAATAAATATAATTGAGTGACTAAGGGAAATTATAATGTATGATATTGAGATTTAAAGTCTTGGCCGAATGGTAATCTAAATGGTATAAGTGTGTATTTTGATAATTAATGGAAAGTAATGGCATAAAGTGATTAAGTAATGATAAATGAATGTGTATGCCAATTTGTAAGTGAATATAATAAATATGTTGAAATGTGCATAGTGATAAAGTGTGATATTGTATGAAATAATGAGATTTCATGGCATGTGATAGTTTAAAGATGGTATTCACATGGATGATGATGATATGGCATGAAAATGAATGAGATGTTATATTGATATGCCATAAAATGTATGCATGACACATTAATAATGTGAAAAATAAAATATTGTTGCCCTATGTGATGAGCTGGTAGTTGAGTCTAGTTTCAGGATATGATGGCTAGCCATAGGGACTTAAGACCGCGGGAGTGAACATGGTGTGTCACTATTTTATAGGCCAATAATGGACCTATTCTGTATTTTTAAAAGTATCTGTATTAGAATGTATCGGAGTTTTTGAGTACACCAGTATATTATCGATGAATACCACCACGAACTTATCCAAATACGGATGGAATATTCTGTTCATCAAATCCATGAAGGCTGCTGGTGCATTGGTAAGCCCAAATGGCATGACCAAAAACTCATAATGGCCATACCTGGTGCGAAAAGCAGTCTTGGGTACATCCACTTCCTTTACCTTAAGCTGGTGATATCCCGATCTCAAATCTATCTTGGAGAATACGTCTGCACCTTTTAGCTGGTCAAAGAGGTCTTCGATCCCCGAAAATGGATACTTGTTCTTGATTGTGACTGTCTATAGTCGATGCACAATCTAAGTGTCCCATCTTTCTTCTTCACAAATAATACTGGAGCTCCCCAGGGTGAAATACTAGGTCTGATGAAGCCTTTATCCAGCAATTCTTGCAGTTGAATTTTTAACTCTTTAAACTCTGCAGGCGCCATACTGTAAGGGGCAATGGAAATAGGTGCTGTACCTGGGACTACATCAATTGTGAACTCCACTTCTCTATTAGGAGGTAACCCAGGTAACTTTTCTGGAAAAATATCCGAAAATTCACATACTGTAGGTACATCTATGACCTTTAAAGCTTCCTTTTTTACTTCTATTGCATAGCACAGATAGGCAATGCATCCCTTTCTTATCATTCTTTTAGCAGCCATGATAGATATCACATTTGAGAGAAAATTTGTTCTTTCTCCCACAATGATCTCCCGATCATTTGAAGTCTTGAGTGTCAGTCTCTTTTTCTTGCAGTCCACAGTCGCTTGGTGGGTAGACAACCAATCCATCCCCAGTAATACGTCGAACTCTCGAAAAGGGAGTTCAATTAAATTAGCTAAGAAAACATACCCTTGTGCACTCACAGAACAATTTCTATACACTCTGTTTACTACCACGCTATGCCCCAAAGGATTGCTGACTAACATATATTGATCTAATTGTACATCTCTCAAACCCTTTTCCTGTGCAATATCAGTATTTATATACGAATGTGTAGAACCCGAGTCGATCAGTGCATAAACAACATCGGATAAAAGCATAAATTTACCTACTATCACATCTAGGGAATCTTATTCTTCTCTAACTCTAACAGCATATGTACGACCTGCGGCTCGACCCTGCACTAACAGAAGCGGTGCTCTCAACATCACCTTCACGGCGCCCTTCCCCAGATGCCATAATTATAACACAAAGGAGCAAGCATACGTTAGATTAATAATCACTTTCCATTTCACATTGGCATGTATATACATTCAATCAATTTCTAAAAACCCCACTCCGATCTTAGAATCGCCTAAACCCCGCTCTGATACCAATAAAATGTAACACCCTAAAATAACTTTTCTAACGTACGTTAGCGGTTATGTCAGTCTCTAATAAGGTTACTTGTACTTATATGTGGATAAATTTGTTTTGAATAAAATTATACTTAACTATTTAGTTGTGGCTGGCTATACTTAATCGATGACCTATAACTGTCCGATTTTATTAATTAAATCCATTAAAATTTCGGCAGCATAACGGCTATAATTCTAACCTACCCAAACCTGCAAATCAACAAACCGCAGCCCACACAACAACCACCTATAATATTTTCTTTATCATCCAAACACCACAAACAGTCTTATAATAATATTCACCAAATAATAAAGTCCATTACACACTATAATTACATATCCATAATTTACAATATTTGTTTATAAGTATATACATGCCATATACCAAAATTCTATTCAAAATATCCCCGTATAAGCTTAGATCTGACAGCTTCCAAAGAGCCGTATGCTTGCTCCCACGCCTAGCTTGTACCTACACGCAGTCAATAAAATTACGTGCTGAGCATTAAGTATGCTCAGTGGTAGTTACAATTCTAGAAATTTACATCTATTTAAAATATTCTCAATACCATATTTGAGATATCTATCCTTAGCTTATATAAACTTAATTGATATATTTAATTATTCTTATTCTTATTCTTATTCTTATTCTTATTATTATTATTATTATTATTATTATTATTATTATTATTATTATTATTATTATTATTATTATGTATACAATTATTAATACCATCTACTTATATTATTTCCACTTAACATTTTAAACAACTTATTTCTTCTATCTAATTGTATAACCAATTTATTTCTAAATTAATCTATTTTATTATCTTATTTCCAATTTTAATTATTCTAAAATCAATTTTTTGGTTTAGTCCTTAATTTTTCTTTTAATTACGGTTTTGCCATTCTATTTTATTTATTTACTAAATTGCCATTAACTACTCAATCTTTTTAGATCTAATTTATTATTTAACCAATAAATTATTAATTATTCCTCATTTTACTAATCCCGTGATCCTTTACATTTTAGTCCTCCAATAATTATTTATTTTAGTATTTTTACCCATTAAACTTCTTTTCATTTAATTTACTTTTATTTACAATATAAATATTACTTTTGCCAATTAGTCCTTAAACTTTATAATTTATTTCATTTTAGTCCATTTCCTTCTTTTTCAAACATTAGTACGGGTTTAAATAAATTTTACTCATTTTTTTATTAATTTGCCCCTAGCATCGGTCCAGTAGAAATCTCCGAACCGGATATACGGGACGTGCAGATCCACATCATTCCGAAGTGACCCCGTAGGACCACTAATACATTTACATTTACATTTCATTTCATTTGACATTTTGAACATTCATTCATTTGTAGACCGTCATTGGTCTACTAATAGTAAGTCGCCATGACTCACACCGCGGTTTTTCTGTCCCTATGGCTAGCCAATTATATCCTGAACTGGATTTAACTACTAGACTATTACTAAGGGCATAGTAAACAAATATTCACATTATTTTAACATGATATACCATTATGCCAATAAAATCAAACTTTATAATATTCATTATTTTAACACTAAATTATATTTATTTCATCACTTATTTAATAACATCATCATGTAAATTAACAATTCGTTTAAAACTATACATTTAACTTCACTTCCTTTAAATTAGTATGTACTATCTCATTCCAAATATATTCATTTATCCTTAATAAATTCTAAATAAATTTTCATACACTCAAATTTTAAATCTTTATTCATTTTATGCCATAATGTCAACTAAAATACATATTTAACTTAATTTGCATCATAAATATAATATTATGATTTATTCCAAATTATTCATTTATTCATATCAAACTCCAAATAAATTACCATATGTTCAATTTTTGGCCTACTTCCATTTTATAGTAGTATTTTTAGCAAATATTCAGGTTATGCATCAAAATGGTCACCTTGACCATTCGGCCAATACCAATTATTCAACTTATATATATATATATATATATATATTCATGTTTATTATTATTAGTTAAGTTACTTTATATTCTAATTTACATGTGTACATTTCTAACTCAATAACATATTTAAAATATACCTTAATACCTATTAGTATACCATTCGGCCACCCTAGACTCACCATCCTACAATTTAATTCTTTTTCATTTAATCCCTCAAATTATCATTTCTAACATCCTAAGCCACAATTATAATATTTATTTCAATTTAACATTCATAACTCACCTAAATACCATTTAAGCATAACCTAAATACATCCTAAATTAATGAAAATAATTAGAATTTGTAACTACTCACCTTAAAAGTTTGTTCTTCACCTCCTAAGCTTCTTTTTCTTTACCCTTAGATTTTGTGGCAACTTCTCCTTCTATATTTCCTACATAGACCAATCACCACAAGATAAAAATCTTTCATTTTCCCTCCTCTTTTATGAAGTAAAATCACATAATTATGCTCTCCCAACTCAAAACTACCCAAATGAATCATTAAATTAAATTGTAGAACTTGATTTTTCTTACCTCAATTTGGAACCCTAACTTTAAATCTTTAGTTTATCTTTCTTCTAACCCTTCAACTGAAAATTGAAGACCTCAATTAGCTAGAAAAGGGGCTAAAATAATATTAGGGGGCTTGATCATGGGATGAGAATTGAGGAGATTGAAAGAAAAATTTATAGAAAATGAAAGAGGGACAATCTCGGTGAGAAGAGAGCTGGAGTCTTCAGGATTTCCCTAGAAAATTCTGCTCTTGGGTTTATGTATATTGACTCACGTGAGATGGGCTTGGTCCAACAAAGTGTCTTACTTAATTTAGCCCATTTAAACACATTATAGTCCATAAAAGAATTTGAATTTAAATCTTTCATTTATCAAGCTTCATTTTTCTCAAAATAAATTTTATAATTCTTAAAATATATAATTAAGTCCCCATAAAAATTTTCAGTTAAATCGAAAACCGTTTTTGGGACTGGTTCACTCTAACCGGTATGACTCGGCAATTTTCAGTGTTACAGTAACATTAATTTTTCTTTACCAAAAATTTCTAAGTATTATTCTAAACTTATCCATATTCTCAAAATAATTTTTGTAGGTCATTTACTATTTTTAGAAATCCAGTCAAATTTAAGTCAAATCGGGATCCTTAACCACAGTCTAGAATTTTTCTTATTTTTAACTTTTGGAAGTTTATTTAAACTCATTTTCACTCCACATTTTACCACTGGACCAACCATGACTAATATTTTCCGATGATCAAATAAAATATTTTCCGCCTCTGGATGCAATTTCTACCCCGGGGCACTATTCACCATCGGGAAATACTATTCACGGCTAACCCGATATTGCGCCCATTACAGTAATGGCCTGCATATCACCCTAAAATTATTCTGCATTGTCTGTAGTGTCTGTTGTTAGATTCGCAGCATTTGATTATGTTTCTGTTATTTTATATTCAGAGAAGTTTAAAGGTTGAATGTGCCAGAGTCATAGTAGTTCTGGGATGGGTGACCTACTGGAAAGCAGGCAGCTCCAGTAAGTCAAAAAAAATATTATTACATAAAAATGATCAGTAGAGTGAATAGAGTCGGGTGGTACAGTTTTGTGGGAAAACGAGGTCAAATAGGCCCCGGAATGTTAGTCTGAAGTTCGGTTCGGTTGAATCGGAGTTTGACCAAACTTTGACCAAAATTTTCGGAAGTGCTAGAGTGGATATAAAGGCTTAGTGTGGGAAGTGTACAAGTTCAGAATAATTTTTATAATTTTTTGACAACCTTAGATTTGAGTTTTACGGCAGAAACCGACAGAATCGAACCAAACCGATTTAGGTGAATCGGGCCCCAAATAGACTCTGATTGAGCTCAAATTTTGTGTGGAGGATAATTTTGATATTTTAAACATGATGGAATTGGTTGGGAGTTAAAAAGAGGTCAGGAACATTCAGAATACCAAAAACAGTGTAAAAAGAGCATAAAACCTTAAATCGGACCAAATTGGTTCGACCGCTTTGGTTGGACCTGGTTCGGTTCAATTTTACTAATATAAATAGATGGAGAAGTCTGTAGAAATCCAGATATCTCCATCCAAACCGACCTCCTCTCTTCTCCTTCTTGTCCTAACCTTAACTCTCCCCTTTTCCTCCATTTTTCTTCCAAATTTCCTCCATCTCACCCCATATTTCAGCCTCCCCATCAAAGTTCAGCTCCTCTAGTTTCTATTGATACCTTTGGAAGTCCATTTGGTGGATGAAAAGTTGGTGAAACCTAGACTTGAAGGTCTAGGTATGAAATTGAGGTATGTAAAGTTGATATTTTTAAATTAGTTTAAAGGTTCAAATAGGTATTTTAGGATGTCTAGAGTATGTTTATGTGATTATATTGTAAAAAGGAAGTAAGGTTTGGAGTAGATCTTGATGTTTATATTTGGCCACCTTGGGATCTTTATGGATTTGATGGATTTTTAAGGAGATAAGGCATGGAAAGCAAGCTTAAGTGGTGGAAAGCAAGGAAATAAGGTTAGTGGATACAATATCCTTTCTTTTCCATGATATAAGTGTGATTTTTGGTTATATTTATCTTGCATGTATGTGATATATGCATGTATAATTGAATCTAACCTGACAAACATGATTAATGGGGCCAAATAAGTGTATAAATGTGCTTAAGATAAATTAAAACATTTTGGGTATGAAATTCCAACTTAGGCCGAATGAAAATATAAGAAATTGTTAAGGATTTGTAAGGATTTATGGTGTATAAATGATGAACATAATGTGTATACATGGTGTAATATATGATGCAAGGATTAAAGGAATGAAAAATAAATATAGTGAATTTCTATAGTGTTGGTGGAATGGATTAATAAGGGAAATAATGGGTTATATTGTGTTTTATGGCAAATAAATGATAAGTATGATTAATATAATATGTAAATTGAATGAATAAATGACCAAGTGAAATTAAAGTGAATTAAATGAAATATTAATATAGTGGCCGAATGGTATTATGTGGCATAAAGTGAATAATGTTTTGAATGATAGCATATAATTGATATATAAGGTATGTCTAACATGAAATAAATATAATTGAGTGACTAAGGGAAATTATAATGTATGATATTGAGATTTAAAGTCTTGGCCGAATGGTAATCTAAATGGTATAAGTGTGTATTTTGATAATTAATGGAAAGTAATGGCATAAAGTGATTAAGTAATGATAAATGAATGTGTATGCCAATTTGTAAGTCAATATAATAAATATGTTGAAATGTGCATAGTGATAAAGTGTGATATTGTATGAAATAATGAGATTTCATGGCATGTGATAGTTTAAAGATGGTATTCACATGGATGATGATGATATGGCATGAAAATGAATGAGATGTTATATTGATATGCCATAAAATGTATGCATGACACATTAATAATGTGAAAAATAAAATATTGTTGCCCTATGTGATGAGCTGGTAGTTGAGTCTAGTTTCAGGATATGATGGCTAGCCATAGGGACTTAAGACCGCGGGAGTGAGCATGGCGTGTCACTATTTTATAAGCCAATAATGGACCTATTCTGTATTTTTAAAAGTATCTGTATTAGAATGTATCGGAGTAATCCTTCGGGGTTCTTTGGGTTTGGAATGTATTGGAGTAATCCTTCGGGGTTTTTCAGGTTTGGAATGTACCGGACTGATCAATTTGGGTCTTTTTGGGTTATTGTGAGCCCATAGGGGTTCGCATCCCGTTTATCCTGTGACTTAGAGTCTGCTAGCAATATACCGGGGCAAAATGATAATGATGAGTTTTAAAATTGTTAATTTGTTATTAAAATGATATTAGTATGAAAAGACAAATGATTAAATGATTATGCATGTCATTATGTGGTAAAGATAAAGATCTACATGTGATTGTGTAATAAAGACAAGATATAGTAATGATTATGTGATAAGGATAAGATATGGTAATGATTAAAGTGATAAGGATAAGAATAAGGAATAAAGATAAGGTTAAGGGTATAATCGTAATTATTGAAAAGTTTGAGGGCAAAATGGTAATTATGTGCTTATATGTGTGAAAGATGACAAATAAGGGTAAAAATGTCATTAAAAGGTTAAATATGGAAATTGGTAACCTTTTAGGGGTAAAAATGTAATTTGGCATGAAAAAGATAATTTAAGGGCAAAAAAGTAATTTTGCATGTTAAATAGTGAAATGTGGTAAAAAGAAATATAATTAAGGGTATTTATGTCATTATGTATAAAGAAAAGTAAAATAAGGGTATAATTGTAATTTTGATGAAAAATAAGTGAATCGGTGGCATTATGGTAATTTTGAAGAAGTTAGTTTTGAATTGATGGCATAAATGTAAATAATGTGAAATAAAAATGAACTAATGGCATAAGTGTAAATAAGGTGAAGTTAAAATGAACTAAGGGCATAATTGTCATTTTTGAAAAAGTCAAGGGTATTATTGGAAACCCTAGTAAAAGAATGAGGATTTAAGTGTGATTAAAGAAATAATAAGTTTAATTAAAGGATTAAAATGTAATTAGTATGTAATGTGATTTAGTGAAGTAATTATATGATTAAATTGTTGAATTTAAGTGAGTAATTATAATTAATGATTTAATGAGCAATAATAATAAACTAAAAGTAGTATTAAGTGTGAATAGTGGCAAAGGTATAATTATAGCCAATTGAAATAGAAAATTTAGGATTTAAGCAAAGTGTATAGTATAATTTAAATTGGGTGTTATGGTAAGAATTAAATATTGAAACATATGGCAAAATAAAGAATAAATATCGTAATGCATTTAAGTAGTGGCACTCTTGTAAAATAAAGCAATTAAAAATGAGAATGTGTAGTAATAAAGAAATGTAGGAATCAAATTATAGGATCATAAAGTTAAGATTAATTAGTGAATTAAAGTATAATTTAG